>RXID01022134.1:337390-370746 GCA_005019695.1 Trichopus zeylanicus subsp. travancoricus
CTATTATGGCTAAAACTGCTTCTACAACTACTACAACTACTAGTTCTGCTACTACTAAGACTACTTCTACTACTCTTGCTATGGCTTCCACTACTGCTACTACTACTACTACTGCAACTACAACTATTACTAATACTGCGACTACTTCTACTGCTACTACTACTATGACTACTACTACTACTACCTCCCCTACTACTACTACAACTTCCACTATTACTACTGCTACTCCTACTACCATTGCTGCTGCTGCAACTACTATCACTATAACTACTACCACTAATGCATCTACTGCTACTGCTACTAATACTACTAATACTACTACTGCTGCTTTTATTACTACTATTACTACTAGTACTACTACCATAACTACTACTACCACTGCTACTTCTACTACTACAACAACTATTATGGCTACTATTACTACTTCTACTCCTACTACACCATATATTGGTACTACTACTTCTATTACTTCTGGTAGTCCTACTATTGCTACTTCTGTTACTACTTCGGCTACTGCTACTTGTGCTACAACTAGAACTACTACTACTACAATTACTACAAGTTCTACTACCACTACCACTACTCCTAATACTACTCTGCCTACTACAGCTACTACTAGTGCCACTACTACTGCGACAACAACAACAACTACTACTACTACTATTGCATTTGTTCCAATGGCTACTACTACTACTACAACAACAACAACAACTACTACTACTGCTACTATAACTATTGTTTGTACTACAACTACAATGACTATTGCTACTGCTACTACTATTGCTACTTCTACTACTGTTGATACTGCAACTATTAGGCGACGACAACAACAGCAACAACTAGTGTTGCTACTACTACTTTTGCTGATGCTGCTGATGCTACAAGTGATACTATTGGTACTACTACTACTACTACTGCTGCTTCGGCTACTGCTGCTACTACTACCACTACTACTTCTACTACTACAACTACTGCTCTACTACTAATGCTACTGCTACTTCTTCAACTACTACTACTCACTACTGCTGCTACTACAACTGCCACTACTACTACTATCACTATTACACCCACTACTATTGCTGCTACTACTACTACTCCGACAACTACTACTTCTCCTACTACCACTAGTACTACTCCTACTACTCCTACTACTACCCCAACTACTAAAACTACTACTACTACTACTACTACTGCTACAACTGCTACTACAGCTATTATCACTACTACTACTGCTGCTGCTACAACTCTGCTACTACTACTACTACTACTACTAGTACTATTATTTCCAATACTACTGCTCGTGCTACTACCGCTACTACTCTTACTACAACAACTACTACTATTACTATAAATACTACTACTGCTACTACTGCTACTATTGCAACTATTAATCGTACTTCTACTACTATGACTATTGCTACTACAACAACGGCTACTACTGCTGCTATTGCTACTATTACTTCTACTACTACTCGAATTGCAACTACAGCTACTACTACTACTGCTATTAATACTCCTCCTACTACTATTGCTACTTCTACTACTCCTACTACTACTGCTGCTGCTACTTCTACTACTATTACTACTATTATTTTTACTAATAATACTCCTACTAGTACTGCTACTTGTCATACTACTGCTGCTATTACTGCAACCGCTACGACTATGATTG
The DNA here is from genome assembly GCA_005019695.1 of Trichopus zeylanicus subsp. travancoricus. Taxonomy (NCBI): domain Eukaryota; kingdom Viridiplantae; phylum Streptophyta; class Magnoliopsida; order Dioscoreales; family Dioscoreaceae; genus Trichopus; species Trichopus zeylanicus. The sequence continues at coordinate 339,063 of RXID01022134.1, forward strand.
CTACTACTTTAACTACTAGTAATACTACTGCGACTACTGCTACTACTGTAACTACTACACCTATAGCTACTTCTACTACTACTACTACTGCAACTATTTCTCGTATTACTACTACTACTACAACAACTACTCCTACAACTACAACCATGACTACTGCTACGGATACTCCTTCCATATTTGCTACTACTGATACTTCTACTAGTACTGCTGCTACTGCTACTCCTACTATAATTACTACTACTACTACAACTCCAACTACTACAAGTGCTACAACTGCTCCAACTGCTACTAATAATGAGACTACTACAACTACTGCTACTAGTACAGCAGCTACGATGGTCGCTGTTGCTACTACTGCTACTACTATTGCTACTACTTCTACAACCTCTACGGCTGCCACGACCATAACTACTATTACTACTATTGCTACAACAATAACAACAACAACTACTACTACAACTAATACTACTATTACTTCGCAACTATTGCTACTACTGCTACTACTACTACAACTACTACCACTACTACTTTTTCTAACACTACTTCTACTGCTACTACTACGACTACAATAAGAACAACTACTACTAGTTCTACTACTATCACTACTATGATAACTACTACTACTACTTCTCCCACTACTACTAGTTCTACTACTATCACTACTACAATAACTACTACTACTAACATAGGAACTACTACTACTACTACTTCTCCTATTCCCACTACTACTACTTCTATCGTAGCTAAAATAACTACCACTGCGATTGCAACTACTACTATTTCTCCTACTACTACTATTGCAGCTACTACTATTGCAACTACTAATATTGCTCCCACTACTCGTATTTCGCCTTCTACTACTACTACTACTACTACTATTACTGCTACTATGATAGCTACGACTGCTACTGCTACTACGATGGCTACTTCTCCTACTACTACTACTACTACTACTACTACGATAGCTACTACTATTGCAACTAATACTACTACTTCTGCTACTACTGCTACTGCTGCTATTGCCACCACTGCTATTATTGCTACTACTAATATTACTACTATTAAAACTACTGCAACTACTAAAACTACTATGAGTACTACTACTACTCTGAGAACTACTACTATTGCTACTACTACTACTACTATTGCTACTACTACTACTACTATGACTTTTGCTAATACTACATCCCCTACTACTAATACTACTGTTTCTACTGGTACTACTATGATTGCTGCTACTACCACTGCTACTACCACTTCTACAACTACTACTGCTACTACTACAACTACTACTGCCTCTGCTACTACTGCTGCTACTACTACTACTTCTACTACTACTACAACTACTACTACCTCCGCTACTGTTGCTGCTACTACTACTACTTCTACTACTACTACTACCACCACTACTACTGCAACTACTACTACCTCCACTACTGCTGCTGCTACTACTACTACTACTACTACTTCTACTACTACTACTACTACACTATTACTGCTACTACTACTACTATGCAACTACTACTCTGATTGCTACTCCTCCTACTACTACTACTGCTACTCTTGCTACTACAACTACTATCATACGACTAGTACTGCTACAACCACTACTGCTACTACCGATACTCCTATTATTGCTGCTATTGTAACTACTCCGACTACAACTACAACTGCTCATACTATCACTACTACTACTACTACTACAACTACTACTAAAAGTTCTACAAATGCTCCTACTAGTCCTACTACTGCTACTACTACTAAAAATGCTACTATCACGACTTCTACTACTATTATTACTGCGGCTACTACTATTGCTATTACTACTCTTACGACTTGTACAGCTACTACTTCTATAACTAGTACGACTGCTACGACTACTAATACTACTACTAGTACTACTACTATTTCAACTACTACTTGTACTACTACTTTTGCTACTACAACTACTTTTGCCACTACTACTACTACTACAGCTACTACTGCTGCCACTACATCCACTGAAACTTCTGCTACTGCTGCAACTACAAATACTACTACAACTTCTACTTCTGCTACTACTTATACTACTTCCCCTACAACTACCACTACTGCACCTACTACTACTACTATTCCTAATTCTATAACTACAACAACTGCTACTGCTACTCCTAACACTATCGCGACTACTACTACTCTTACTAATTATATTACTAAAGCTTCTACTACAGTCGCTACTACTACTACTCCTACTGCTCCTACTATTAGTACTACAACAACTACTCCTACTACTACTATTACTACTACTGCTACTACTACTCCTGCTACAACTACTACTAATGGGGGCACTACTGTCATAATTACAATTACAACCTATGCTACTACTACTACTACTGCTACTGCTACTGCTACTACTTCTACTACTAGTACGGCTGGTACAACAATAACTACTACTGCTGTTACTACTACTACTACTCTGCTACTACTACTTCTGCTCCTACTATTACTTATACTACTATAGATACTACTACTACTATTATTGTAACAATTGCAGCTACTACTACTACAGCTACTGCTTCCACCTCTACTTCTAGTACTACTAATACATCTCCCATAACTAAAACTACTACTAGTACTGTTGTTGTAACTAGTACTATTGTTACTATTACTAAAACTACTTCTGCTACTACTAGAACTGCTATGACTATTATTAGTATTATTACTACTACTACTACTACTACTATTATTATTGCTACTTTTGCTTTGACAACTACCACTACTTCTACTGCAATTATGACTACTATTGCTACCAATAGTAGGCCTACAACTACTACTACTATTGCTTCTACTATGACTACTACTGCTGTTGCTGCTGCTTCTACTATTGCTATAGCTTGTACTACTACTCCTAGTGCTATTACTACTAGTACTACAACTATTGCAACTACTACTACTGCTACTACAACTACTGCTGTTACTAATTCTGCCACTAGTACTAGTGCTATTACTACCGCTGCTACTGCTACTATAGCTGCTACTACTCCCACAGCTACATCTTCTACTACTACAACTACTACTACTACCACTGCTACTACCACTACTCTGACTATAGCTACTACTATGACTACTACAAATACTACTTCTACTACCCCCAACTACTAAAACTACTACAACTACTATAACTACTGCTATTACCACTAGTTTTGTTACTACTGCTACTATTACTACTATTGCTACTACAACTACTAAAACTACTACTACTACTACTATAACTACTACTAAAAATTCTATTCCGGCTACTGTTATTATTATTACTATTGCTACTACTATTACTTCAATAACAACAGCAACAATAACTACTACTACTACTATATCTACTTCTACTATGACTATTACTACTACTACACTTACTACTCCTACTACTTCTATTACTGCTACTACTACTATTTCTGGCACTACTACTCCCACTACTATTGTCACTGCCCCTACTACTACTACTACTTCTCTTACTATTATGACTACTGCTGCTACTACTACTACTACTACAACTACTGCTACTGGTACTATTGCTTCTACTAAAACTATTACAACTGCTACTATTACTACTTCAACTACTGCTTCTAATACTACAACAACTACTGCTACTACTGCTGCTACTACTACTTTTATTAATGACACTCTTGCTACTACTGCTAGAAATATTGCTCCAACTACTACTACTACTACTATAGCTCTTACTACTACTACCATTGCTACTAATACTATTACAACTTTTGGTGTAACTACTACTACTACATCTGCTACTACTAGTACTTCTACGACTATAACTGCTGCTGCTACTCCTACTACTACTACTACTACTACCACCACTATAACCACTACTACCATAACTACTACTACTGCAGCTACTCCAACTACTACCACCACTACTATGGCTACTACCATAGTAGTGGTAGTAGTAGGAATAGTAGCAGTGGTAGTAGAAGCAATATTACTAGTAGTATTAGTAATAGTATTAGCAGTAGTCGGAGTAGTAAGCGTAGTAGTAGGAGCAGTAGTTGTAGTAGTACTAGTAGTGGTCGTTGTAGCAATAGTTGCAGCAGCAGCAGTAGTATAAGTAGTAGTAGTAGTTATTGCTGTTGTAATACTAGCAATTGTAGTCGTAGCTATAGCAGTAGTTATAGTAATAGTCATACTAGTAGTTGTTATTGTTGTTGTTGTTGTAGTAGTAGTAGTAGCTGCAATAGTATTAGTGACAGAAGTTGTTGTTGTTGTTATTGTCGTTGTTGTAGTAGTAACTACTACTCCAACTACTGCTACTACAACTACACCTCCACTTATTCCTGCTACAACTACTGCTACACGTAATCCTACTATTGCTACTGCTACTCCTACAACTCCTACCCATACTAACGCTACTACTACCACTACTAGTACTACTACCTCTACTATTACTACTGCTACTACTACTCCTACTCCTAATTCTACTACTACTCCTACTACTACCCTAACTACTACTACACCAACTACTACTACTACTACTACTACAACCGCTACTCTACAACTATTGCTTCTAGTACTACTATGGTCACTGCTACTGCTATTGCTACTAGTACTATTGTTGTTGTTGCTGCTACAACTAATGCTGCCACTACTACTACAACTAGTTCTATTGTTGTTGTTGTTGCTACTACTTCTACTAGCTATGACTACTACTTCTACTACAACTACTACTAATACTACTACTACTATTACTACAACTTCTATTAGTATTGCTACTACGACTACTACTACTACTAGTACTACTAGTAATACTAGTACTATTAGTAATACTAGTACTATTACTATGACTACTACTATTACAACTTCTGCTACTGATACTACTACTACACTACTACTACTACTATTACTATTACTGCTACTGCCACTACACTACTACTAAAACTACTAAAGCTGCTAGTACTACTTCTACGGCTACTGTTGCTGCTACTACTACTACTACTACTAGTACTTGTACTATTAAGCTACTACATCTACTACTACTACTAGTACGAATACTACTAGTGCTAGTACAAACACTACTACTGCTATTGCTACAACAACTACTATTACTGCAACAACTTCTCCTACTACTACACCTCCTACTATCACTGCTACAACTACTACAACTCCAACCTCTACAACTACAACTACTACTACTCCTCCCCCTACTACTACTACTACCACAGTAATTACAACTACTAATATTACTACCACAAATACCACTACTACTATTACTACTCCTACAGCTAATACTACTCCTATTACTATTACTACTACTACTACTATGCAAGTTCTTCTACGACTACTACTAGTACTACAAATACTACAACAACTACTACTAAAACTACTACAACACAACAACTACTACTACAACTACTTCTACTTCGACTACTTCTATTACTACTACTACTACTGTTGCTGCTGCTACTACTGCTAGTGCTGCTACTCCTACAGCTACTATTACTAATACTACTACTACTACCACAACTGCTGCTGCTACTACAACAATTTCTACTGTTATAACTACTATTTCTTCTCCTACTACTTCTGCTGCTATAGCAACAACTAGTACTACTACTACTACGGCTACTATAACTACTACTACTACTACTCCTGCTACAACTGTGACTATTGTTACTACAACTACAAGTACTGCTTATACTATTACTACTCCTACTCCAACTCCTTCTCGTACTCCTTCTACCATAACTACTACCACTACAATTATGACTAACTCCTAATACTTCAACTTCTATTGCTACTATAATAGCATTTACTACTATTACAGCTTCTATAGCTATAATAACAACAACAACAACTACTACTACTACTAGTACTCCAGCAGCTACTACCACTCTGACTACTATTACTAATACTACTACTTCTTCTACCACTTCGACTACAACTACGACTACCAATACTATAACGATAGGTATTACTGCAACAAGTACTGCTAGTAGTACTATTAGTCCTACTACTACAACAAGTACTGCTAGTAGTACTATTAGTCCAACTACCACAACTACTACTACTATGATTATTACTACTACTACTACATCTACAATTACTACTACTCCAACACCTACACCTACTGTAACTACTACTACTACTACTATAGCTAATACTACTACTACTATTATTAATCCTAAAACTCCGACTACTACTACTACTATTACTACTACTACTACTACTCCTAACATTCGTTCTACTACTACAACTACTACAACTGCTCCTACTACCACTACCACTACAACCATTACAATAATAACTACTACTGCTATTGTAGTAGTTGGAGCAATTGTAGCAGTAGTTGTAATAGCAGCAACAGTCGTAGTAGTAGTTGTAGCAGTAGTAGCAGTAGTAGTTGAAGCAGCTATAGTAGTAGTAGCAGTAGAAATAGTAGAAGGAGTAGGAGTTGTTGTAGTAGTAGTCCAAGTAGCCATAGTAGCAATAGTAGTAGGAGTACCATTGGTGAAAATAATAGTAGTACTAGTAGTAGTTGTTGTTGTTATTATTGCAGTAGTAGCAGTAGTAACAGTAGTAGTAATAGTTGTAGTATACGTAGTCAAAGGAGTAGCAGAAGTAGTAGTTGTAGCTGCAGCAATAGCTATAGTAGTAGGAGTTCTAGTAGTAGTTGGACCAGTAGTTGCGGTATTTATTGAGATAGCAATATTCATAGTAGTAGTAGTAGAAGGTGCAGTTGGAGGAGTAGCAGTCGTAGTAGTAGTTGTAGTAGTAGTTGTTGTAGTAGGAGTAGCAGTCGTAGTAGTAGTAGTAGCAGTAGTAGTAGTAGCAATCGCAGTTGTAGTAGTAGTGGTGGTAGTTGAAGCCGTAGCGAAAGTAGTAGTAGTAGTATTAGTGGCAGTAGTCGTAGTAATAAGAGAATTAGCTGCAATAGTAGTAGCAGCAGCTGTAGCAGCAACAGCAACAGTAGTTGTAGTGGTAGTTGAAGTAGTGAAGTATTATTGGCTGTAGTAGCAGTGGTAGCAATAGTTGTAGCGAAAGTCGTAATAGTAGTAGTAGCAGTAGTAGTAGCAATAATAGCTTTAGTAGTTGTAGTAGCAGCAACAGTAGTTGGGGTCGTAGTAGTAGAAGTAGTAGTATGAGAATTAGTAGTAGTTGTAGCAGCAGTAGTAGTTGTAGAAGAAGTAGGAGAAGCAACAATAGTAGTTACAGCAGCAGTAGCACTAGTAGCAGTAATAATAGTAGTAGGAGAAGTAGTAGTAGTAGCAGTAGCAATTGTAGTTGTAGCAATAGTTGTAGTTGTAGTAGTAGTAGCAATAGTGCTAGCAGTAGTAATAGCAGTAGTAGCAGTAGAAGTAGTAGTAGCAGCAGTTGCAGTAGTAGTAGTAGAAGTAACAGTAGGGGCAATTATAGTAGTAGGAGTAGCAGCAACAACAGTAGTAATAGTTGAAGTAGTAGTAGTAGCAGTAGTAGTAGTAGTAGTAGTACTAGGAGTATCAGTAGTAGTAGTGGTTGTAGTAGTAAGAGGAGGAGGAGTAGCAATATTAGTAGTAGTAGCAGCAAAAGTGGTAGAAGTAGTAGTAGCAGCATAGGATTAGTAGCTCTCATAGTAGTAGTAGTAGCAGCAGGAGTAGTTGCAGGAATTGTAGTAGTGAGAGTTGTAGCCGTAACAGTAGCTGTTCTAGTTGTAGTAGCAGTAGTAGTATCGATAGTAGCAGGAGTAGTAGCAAAAGTAGTAGTAGTAGTAGTAGCAGCAATAGTGGCAGAAGTTAGTGGTAGAAGTAGTTACAGTCGTAGTGGTAGAAGTAGTAGTAGTAGTAGCAGTAGTAGTAGTATTAGTAGTAGTAATAGTAGTAGTCGTAATGGTTGTAGTAGTTGTAGTAGTAGCAAAAGTAGTAGTAGCAGTTGTAGTAATAGTAGTAGTAGTGGCATGCAAAGTAGTGGCAATAGCAGTTGCAATTGTAGTAGTACTTGTAGAAGTAGTAGCAGAAGTAGTAGTAGTACTAGAAGTAGAAGTAGTAGTAGTACTGGTAGTAGTAGTTGTTGTAGTAGTAGCAGCTGTAGTAGCAGTAGTAACAGTAGTAGTAGTAGGAATAGTTATTGTAGCAACTGTAGCATAGTAGCGGTAGTAGTAGTGGTAATAGTAGTAGTAGTAGTAGCTTTAGTAGCCGTAATAGCAGTAGTAGTAGTCGTACCAGTCGTAGCAGTAACAGTAGTTGTAGTTGTAGTTGTAGTTGTAGTACTAATAGTAATAGTAGATGTAGTAGCGGGAGCAGTGGCAGTAGTAGGAGCAGTAGTAGTACGTGTGATACTAGTAGCCGTAGTAGCAGTTGTAGTAGTAGTAGCTGTTGCACTAGTAGTAGTAGTACTAGCAGTAGTCGTACTAGAAGTAGTAGTAGCAATAGAAGTAGTGCAAGTTACAATAGGAGTAGTAGTAGTATAACAAGTAGTAGTAGTGGGAGAAGTGGTAGTAGTTCTTACACTAGTAGAAGTAATAGCAGTAGCAACAGTAGCAGTCGTTGTGGTAGTAGTGGTGGTAGTAGTAGCCGTTGTAGCAGTAGTAGTAGAAATCGGAGAACTAAGTGAAGTAGTTTAGTAGCAATAGTAGGATTAGTAGTAGTAGTAGCTATAGTAGGAGTAGTAGTAGTTGTTGTAGTAGCAGCAGCAGCAACAATAATAGTTGAATAGTAGTTGTGGTAGTAGTTGTAGTAGCAACAGCAGAAGTACCAGTAGAAGTAGTAGTTGTAGTAATAGAAGCAACAGTGCTAGTAGGAGAAGTAGTAGCCACAGTAGCAGTAGTAGTAGTACGAGTAGTAGTAGTCCTACAAGTAGAAGTGGTAGCACTACTACTACTACTACTAGTAGTTGTAGTAGTAGTTGTTGTTGTAGTAGTCGTAGTTACAGCAGCAGTAGTAGCAGTGGCCACAGTAGCAGTAGAAGTAACAGAATTAGTAGTAGTAGTAGTAGTTGTTATTGTTGTTATTGTTGTAGTAATAGTACTAGTAGGAGTAGTAAAAGAGTGGCAGTAGTAGTTGAAGTAGTAGTTGTAGTAGTAGTTGTAGTACTAGTAGTAGTAGTAGTAGCAGCAATAGTAATTGTAATTGTAGCGACAGTAGCAGCAGTAGTAGTCATAGCAGCAGCATTAGCAACAGTAGTTATAGAAGAAGTAGTAGTAGTAGCGGTAGCTTTATTAGTAGCAGTAGTAAAAGTAGTAGTTGCAATAGTTTCAGTAGTAGTAGCAGTACTTGGAGTAGCAGCAGCAGTAGTAGTAGAAATAGTAGTAGTAGCAGTTGTAGTAGCAGTAGTAGTAGTGGTTGGTGTAGTAGAGTAGTAGTAGCAATAGTAGTTGTAGTAGTTGGAGGAGTAGTAGTAGTTGTAGTAGTAGCAGCAGAAGTAGTAATCATAGGTGTAGTACATGTAGTAGTCATTGTACCAGTAGTAGCAATTGTAGTAGTTATAGCGGTTATGGTAGTTATAGCCACAGAACCCATAGTAGTCATTTTACCAGCTGTAGCAATTGTAGCAATTATAGCAGTTGTGCTAGTTATTGTTTATAGTACATGTAGTAGTCGTTGTACCAGCAGTAGCAATTATAGCAGTTGTAGCAGTTGTGCTAGTTATAGTTTTAGTATTGGTAGTAGTAGTCGGAGGAGAAGTAGTATAAGTAATAGTAGTTGTGGAAGTAGTAGTAGTAACAACAGGAGTAGAAGTAGTTTATGTTGTAATAGTAGTAGCAGCAACAGCTGTAGTAGCAGCAGTAGTAGTAGTAGTAGTAGTAGTAGTAGTAGTAACAGTAGTAGTAGTAGTAGTAGTAGTACCTGGAGTAGTAGTTGTAGTAGTGTAGTAGTAGTATTAATAGTAGTACTAGTTATAGTAGTAGAAGTAGCAGTAGTAGTAGAAGGTGTGGTAGAAGTAGTAGTATTAGCAGAAGTAGATGTATGAGTGTTAGGAGTAGTAATAGTGGTATTAGTAGCAGTAGTTGTAGGAGTAGTAGTAGCAATAGCAGTTGTAGTAGTAGTAGCAGCAGTAGTAGCAATAGTAGAAGTAGTAGTAGGAGCTGTAGTAGTAGTAGTGATATTAGTAGTAGCAGCTGAAGCAGTAGTGGTTGTTGTAGTGTTAGTAGTTGTAGAAGTAGTTGTTGTTGTAGTAGTGGTATCAAGAGTAGCAACAGCAGCAAGAGTAATAGTACTAGTAGTAATAGTAGTGGTAATATTTGTAGTACTAGTAGTACTAGTAGTAGTTGAGAAAGTAGTATTGGGATTGGCAGTAGTAGTAGCAGTATTGGTGTTGGTACTAGAAATTATAGTAGTAGTAGTAGGAGGAGTAGCAGTAGTAGTAGTAGGAGTAGCAATAGCAGAAGTAGAATTAATAGTAGTATTAGTGGTAGCAGTTGGAGTAGTAGTAGTAGTAGCTGTTGTTGTAGTAGTAGTAGAAGCAGTATCAGTAGTAGTGGTTGCTATAGTATTAGTAGTAGTAGAAGTAGTAATAGCAACAGTAGTTGTAGTAGTAGTAGTTGTAGTAGTAGTAGTAATAGTCATCGTCGTTGTTGTAGTAGTAGTTGTTGTAGTAGTAGTTGTAGTAGAAGTACTAGTAGTAGTAGTAGCAAAAATAGTAGCAGTAGTACAAGTCATGGTAGTAGCAGTAGTAGGAGTAGTTGCAGTAGCAGTATTAGTAGTAGTGTAGTAGTAGTATCAACAATAGTAGCTGTAGTATTTTTTGTTGTAGTAGTAGTAGTAGTAGCAGTACTCGTAGTACTAGTAGTAGTAGTAGTAGTCGAAGCAACAACATTAAAAGTAGTAGTAGTAGTAGTAGCCGTTGTAGTAATTGGAGTAGTTGTGGTAGCAGTTGGAGTTTAGTAGGTGTAGAAGTTGGAGCTGGAGTAGTTGTAAGAGTTGTAGTAGTAGTAGTTGAACTAGGAATAATAGCAATAGTAGGAGTAGGAGTAAGAGTGGTAGGAGTAGCAGTTGTCATGGCAGTATGAGTAGTGGTAGTGGTAATGGTAGAAGTAGTAGTAGGACTAGCAGTGGAAGAGGTAGTGGTAGTAGTAGTCGTAGTAGTAGTAGCCATAGTCATAGTCGTAGTAGTAGTAGTAGTAGTAGTAGTAGTAGTAGTAGTAGTAGTCATAGTCATAGTCGTAGTAGTAGTAGTAGCAACAATAGTGGTAGCAGTAGTAGTTGTAGCTATCGGAATAGTAGTTGCAGGAGTAGGACAAGTGGTAGCCATAGCAGCAATAGTAGTAGCGAGAGTTGTAGTAGTAGTAGATGTAGCAGTAGTAGAAGTTACAATAGTAGTTGCAGTAGCAGTAGCAGTAGCAATATTAGTTGTAGTAGTTGCAGTAGCAGCAGCCTTAGCGGTAGTAGTTGTTGTAGTATGCACCGTAGCAATAGTAGTAGTAGTAATCGTAGTAATAAGCAGTAGTGGTAGCAGTTGTAGTTGTAATAGTAGTGATAGTAGCTATAGTAAGAAGTAGTACTAGCAGTAGCAGTATTAGTAAGAGCAGTAGTAGGAGGAGGAGGTGGAGTAGTAGTAGTAGCAGTAGTCGTAGTAGTAGTAGTAGTAGCAGTGCTTGTAGAAGTAGTAGTACGAGTAGTAGGACTAGCAGTAGCTGTAGTTGTAGTAGCAAGAGCGAGAGTAGTAGTAATAGTAGCAGTAGTGGTCATAGTGGTAGTAGTAATAGCAGCAACATTAGTAGTAGCAGTAGTAGTAGCAGTAGTTGTAGCATTTACAATTGTAGTAGCAGTAGTAGTATTAGCAGCAGTAGTCATAGTAGTAGTCATAGCTCTACTAGTAGTAGTAGCACAAGTAGTTGTAGCAAAGTAGTAGATGTAGCAGGAGTAGTAGTTGCTGTAGTAGTAGTAGCAGTTGCTGTAGTAGTAGCAGAAGTAGTAGCAGTAGCAATAGTAGTAGTGGTAGCTGTAGTAGTAGTAGTGGTAGCAGGAGTAGCGACAGCAGCTGGAGTAATAGTAGTAGTATTAGTAGTACTCGTAGTAGTAGTAGTAGTCATTGAGAAAGTAGTATTGGTAGTGGCAGTAGTAATAGCACTAGTTGTGGTGGTAGTAGAAATTGTAGTAGTAGTAGTAGTAGAAATTGTAGCAGTAGTAGTAGTAGGACTAGCAATAGCAGTAGTAAAATAAATAGTAGTATTAGTGGTAGTAGTTGGAGAAGTAGCAGTTGTAGTTGTTGTAATAGCAGTAGAAGAAGTATCCATAGTAATTGTTGTTATAGTATTAGTACTAGTAGTAGTAGTAGTAGCAGTAGGTGTAGTAGTAGTAGTAGTAATCGTAGTAATAGCAGCAGTGGTAGCAATTATAGTTGTAATAGTTGTAATAGTAGCTATAGTAAGTAGTAGTAATTGTAGAAATAGTAGTAGTACTAGGAGTAGCATTAGTAGTAAGAGCAGTAGTAGGAGGAGGAGGAGTAGCAATAGTAGCAGTAGTTGTAGTAGTAGTAGTAGTTGTTGTAGTAGTAGTAGTAGTAGTTGTTGTTGTTGTAGTTGTAGAAGTAGTAGTAGTATAAGTAGGACAAGCAGTAGCTGTAGTAGTAGTAGCAAGAGTAGGAGTATTGGTAATAGTAGCAGAAGTAGTAGCAATAGTAGTCATAGTAGTAGTAGTAGCAGCAGCAGCATTAGTAGTAGCAGTAGTGTACAAAATAGTAGTTGTAGTAGCAGTAGTTGTAGCATTTGCAATTATAGTAGCAAGCGTAGCATTAGCAGCAGTGATCACAATAGTCGTCATAGCTCTAGTAGTAGTAGTAGCACAAGTAGTTGTAGCAAAGTAGTACATGTAGCTGTAGTAGCTGTTTCTTTAGTAGTAGCAGTAATAGTAGCAGTAGCAATAGTAGTAGTGGTAGTTGTAGTAGTAGTAGTGGTAGCAAGAGTAACAGTAGCAATAGTGGTAGTGGTAGTTGTTGTAGTAGTAGTGGTAGCAAGAGTAGCAGCAGTTGCAGGAGTAATAGTAGTAGTAGTGACAGTAGTAGTTGTATTAGTAGTACTCGTAGTAGTAGTAGTAGTATTAGTAGTACTCGTTGTAGTAGTACTAGTAGTTGAGAAAGTAGTATTGGTAGTGGCAGTAGTAGTAGCAATAGTGGTGGTGGTAGTAGATATTGTTGTTGTAGTAGTAGTAGGAGTAGTAGTAGTTGTTGTAGGAGTAGCAATAGCAGTAGTAAAATAAATAGTAGTATTAGTGGTAGTAGTTGTAGTAGTAGCAGTAGTAGTAGTTGTTGTAATAGTAGTAGAAGGTGTATCAGTAGTTGTTGTAATAGTAGTAGAAGGTGTATCAGTAGTTGTTGTTGTTATAGTATTAGTAGTATTAGAAGTAGTAGTAGTAGTAGTAGTCGTCGTCGTTGTCATTGTAGTAGTAGTAGTTGTAGCTGTTCTTGTTTTAGTAGTTGTAGTTGTAGTACTAGCAGTCGTAGTATTAGTATAGTAGTAGTAGCAATAGTAGGAGTAGTACAAGTCATATTAGTAGTAGTAGTTGTTGTAGTTGCAGTAGCAGTATTAGTAGTAGTATCAACAAAAGTAGCAGCAGTAGTAGTTATAGTAGTAGCAATATTTGCAACAGTGCTAGTAGTAGTAGTAGTAGCAGTAGTAGTAGTAGCAGAAACATCAAAATTAGTCGTTGTGGTAGCCATAGTAGTAGTTGGCATAGTTGTACTAGCAATAGGAGTAGTGGTAGGTGTAGAAGTCAAAGCTAGAGTAGTTTTAAGAGTTGTAGTAGTAGTAGTAGTAGTAGTAATAGTAAAAGTAGTTGGAGTAGGGGCAACAACAATAGTCATAATAGTAGTAATACTGGAAGTAGTAGTAGTAGTTGTAGTGGTAGAAGCAGTAGCAACTGCGGCAGTAGTAGAAGTAGCCGCCGTAGTAGTAATAGTTGTTGTTGTTGTAGTACTAGTAGTAGCAGAAGCAATCGCAAAAGTGGTAGTCGTAGAAGTAGTAACCGCACTAGTAGCAGCAGCAGTAGTAGTAGAAGCAGTTGTAGTAATGGTAGCAGCAGCAGCCGCAGTAGTAGTAGTGCTATTAACTGTTGTTGTTGTTGTAGTTGTAGTAGTTGGACTAGGTGAATGAGAGGGAATAGTAGTAGGAGCAACAACCGAAGTAGAAGCAGTAGTAGTAGTAATAATAGAAGTTGTAGAAGTGGTTGGAGTGGTAGTGGTAGCAGTGGTAGTGGTAATATTAGTAGTAATAGTAGTAGTTAAAGTAGTATTGTAAGCTGCAGCAACAGTATTAGTAGTTGTAGCAGTAGTATTAGTAGTATTAGTAGCAATAGCAATAGCAGTTAAAGTAGTAGTATCAGTAGCATAGAAGCAATCATAATAGTAGTAGCAGTTGTAGTAGCAGCAGTAACACCTATAGGTGTGGCAGTAGCAGTGTGAGTAAGAGTTGTAGAAGTAGTAATAGTAGTAGTCTGAATAGTAATAGTTGCAGTAGGACGATTAGAAGCAGTTGTAGCTGTGGTAAGAGCAGGAGTAGTAGTAGGCATAGCAGGAGTAGGAAAAGGTGTGGTAGTGGTCGAAGTAGTGGTAGCAGCAGTAGTAGTAGTAGAGAAGGAGTAGGTGTAGTACTTGGAGTAGTATTAGTAGCATTAGGAGTAGGAGCAGTAGTAGTTGTAGTAGTTCTAGTAGTAATAGTAGAAGTAGCAGTAGTGGTAGTAGCAGCAATAGTAGTGGTAGAAGTAGCAATAGTAGTCACAGTAGTGGTAGTAATACTAGTAGTCATGGTAGTTGTAGTAGTAGGAGGAGTAGAAGTAGCAACAGTAGCAGAAGTAGTAGTAATACTAGTAGTAGTAGTAGTAGGAGAAGCAATAGTAGTAGTAGCATCAGTAGTAGTAGTAGCAGCAGCAGTAGTAGTAGTAGTAGTAGTAGTAGTAGTAGTAGTAGTCATCGTAGTAGTAGTAGGAGAAGCAATAGTAGTAGTAGCATCAGTAGTAGTAGTAGCAGCAGTAGTAGTAGTAGTGTTACTACTACTACTACTACTACTACTACTGATGTTACTACTACTATTGCTTCTCCTACTACTACTACGACGACTACTACTACTACTACTAATATTACTACTACTACTACTACTAGTACTATTAGTAGTACTTTTAGTAGTGGAAGTAGTAATTGTAGTAGTAGCTATGGTAGTAATAATAATAGCAATAGTAGTAGTAGTGGTGGTGGTGGTCGTAGTAGTAGCAATAGCCGTAGTAGTTGTAATAATAGTAGTAGTAGTAGTAGTAACTGTAGTTGTACTAGCTGTAGTAGTAGGTGTAGTACTTGTAGTCGTAGTAGTAGTAGTAGTAGTAGAAGTAGTAGCAGCAACGACAATAGTAGTAGCAGTTGTAGTAGTCCTGGTAGTAGCAGTAGTAGTAGTGATAGTAGTAGTAGTAGTAGTGGTACATGTGATAGTAGTAGTAGTAGTAGTCGCAAAGGTAATAGTGGGGTTAGGTGTAGCAGTTATTGAAATAATAGTAGTAGTCTTAGTGTTAACAGTAGTATTTGTAGTAGTTGTAGTCATAGTAGTAGTAATAATAGCAGCAATAACAGTAATAGTAGTTGTAGTATTAGTAGTAGTAGTGGGCGTATTTGTAGTAATTGTAGTAGTAGTATTAGTAGTAGTAGTAATAGTAGTTGTAGGAGCAACAGCAGCAGCGGCAGCAACATCAGTAGTCGAAGTAGTAGCAGTAGCAGTAGTGGTTGTAATAGTAAAAGTCGTGGTAGTAATAGTAGTATTAGTAATAACAGTAGTAGTAGGAGTAGTAGTAGTAGAAGGAATAGTAGTAGTAGAAGTAGAAGTAGTAGCAGTTGCAGCAACTGCAGTAGCTGTAGTAGTAGTCTTGTAATATTACTAATACTAGTAGTTGTAGGAGTAAAGTACTAGCAGTCGTATAAGTAGTAGGCATAGTAGTAATACTAGTACTAGTAGTTGTAGGAGTAGTAGCAGTAATGGTAGTAGTAGCAGTAAAAGTAGTAGTAGTAGGCATAGCTTAAATAGTAGTAGTAATAGTTGTACTTGCACTAGTAGTAGTATGAGGAGAAGTAGTAGTAGTAGCAGTAGCTATAATAGTAGTAATAGTATTTGCAGTATCAATAGTAGTAGCAGTATCAGAAGTTGTACCCATAGCAGTAACAGTAGTCGTAGTAGTAGGAGGAGGAGCAACAGTAGCAGCAGTAGTAGTACTGGTTGTAGTAGTACCAGTTGTAGCAGTAGTAGATGTAGTAATAGTACTTGTTGTTATTGTTGTAGCAGTAGCCATTGTTGTATTAGTAGCTGTAGTAACAAGAATAATAGTAGGAGGAGATGTAGTAATAGTAGTTGTTGTTATTGTAGGAGTAGTTGTAGTAGTAGTAGTAGTATTAGCAGTTGTAGTAATAGTAGAATTAGTGGTAGTAGTAGTGTTAGTAGCAGTAATAGTATAAACAACAGTAGCAGTAGTAGTAGTAATAGTGGTAGTAGAAGTAGCAGTAGTAGTAGTAGGAATAATTGTTGTAGTATTAGCAGCAATAGTAGCAGAAGCGGTGGTAGTAGTAGCAGTCATAATAGTAATATTAGTAGTAGTAGTAGCAGTAGTAGTTGAAGTGGTAGCAGTACTAGCCGTAATAGTAGCAATCATAGTAGTAGCGAAAGTAGCAATAGCATTAGTAGCAGCAGTAGTAGTAGAAGTAGTAGTAGTGGTTCCAGTAGTAGTTGTAGTAGCAGTAGTAGTAGTGGAGGGAGAAATAATAGTAATAGTCATAGTAGTAGTAGCGATAGCAGAATTACTGCTACTAATCCAACTCCTACTTATGCTACTACTACCACTACTCCTACTCCTTCTACAGCTAACTGCCACTTTTCCTACTCCGACTACTACTACTAATATGACTTCTACTACTACTGCTACTATTATTACTCCTTTTACATGTATTCCTGCTCTTGCTATTACTACAACTACTCTTGCTCAAACTAAAGCTACTCCTACTCCTCTTGTTGCTACGGCTGCTACTACAACTTCTACTACTGCTTCTTCTGCTGCTATTGCTACAACTTCTACTGCTACTCCTATAACTACTACTAATTCTACTACTACTACTACTAGTCTTACTACTACCACCACTACTACTATTGCTACAACTACTACTACTGGTACTACTACTTCTGCTGCTGCTACCACTACTACTACGACAGTTACGACAACTACTACTACTACGAATACTACTAATACTCTACTGCTTCTATTACTACTACTACTACTAATACAAATACAACTACAACTATTTCTATGACTACTGCTTCTGCTACTACAACTACTACTCCCACTATTACTATTACTACTACTACTACTACCATTTCTGCTACTACTACAATTATGACTACTATTATTCCTACTCCTACTCCTACTACTTCTACTACTACTACTACTACTACTCGTACTCCAACTCGTACTACTACTACTACAACTACTAACACCAATATTACTTCTACAGCTACTACTACTGCTGCTCCAACTCGTACTACTCTTGTTACTACAATTACAACTACTACTAATAATACTACTAATACTACTATTACCACTACTACCACTACTACTACTACTGCAACTATTACTCCTTTTGCTACTACTACTACAACTACTTCAACTGCTACTGCAACTACAACTACTGGACCTATTAGTATTATTATTACTACTACTGCTACTACTACTACTACAACTTGTACTACTGCTTTTACTCCAACAACTACTACTACTATTACTACTACCAATACTACTACTACATGTACTGATACTACAACTACTATAACTCCCATTACCAGTACTACTGGTACTACTACCACTACTACTACAATTACTACTACCACTCCTACTATCACTTTTAATACTGCTACTACTACAACTACTGCTATTCCTCCTCCTACTGCTACTACTACTACTATAATTACTACAAACACTGATACTATCACTTTTAATGGTACTACTACTACTAAAAGTACCACTACCACTGCTAGTACTACTACTACTACAACTACTACTTCTACTACTCCTAGTATTGCAGCTACTACTCCTGCTCCCAGTCCTACTACAGCTACTACTACTACACCTACTCCTACTCCCACTACAACTACAACTACTCCAACTCCTACTACTACCACTACTGCTACTACTACTACTACTCTACTAGTACAACAATAACTACTAGTACTCCTCCTCCTCCTACTACTACTACTACTAATACAATGAGAACAACTACTACTAGAACTATAACAACAACTACTTCTACTACTCTGACAACTACTGCTGTTGTTAAAGTTGCTACTACTTCTACTACTATATCTACTAGTGCTACTACTCCTACTACTGCTACTACTACTACTACCCCTACTCCTAATCTTGCTACAACAATAACTACTACTACTACTACTACTGCTCTAACTACTACTACTAAAAATACTACAACTCTACTAGTACAACTTCTACTAGTAGTAGTCCTACTACTGCTACTACTGCTACTACAGCTACTACTACTAATACTACAATAACTGCTACTACTACTACTACTACTATTACTACTAAAACTACTACTGCTGCTGCTTCTGCAATAATAACAATAACTACTACTACTACTACTACTTCTACAACAATAACAACAACAACAATAATAACTACTACTACCGATTCTGTTGTTGTTGTTACTGCAATTGCTACTACTATTACTACTACTACCTCTACCTCCTCTCCTACTCCTACTACTACTCTTGCTACTACTATTCTTCTCCTAGTTCTACTATTGCTGCTACTACTCCTACTCCATCTACTGCTAGTACTACTACTACTACAACTACTACTATTACTACTGTAACTACTATTCCTACTCCTACTCGTAGTACAGCTACTACTACTACTCCTCTTACTCCTACTACTACTACTACTCCCACTCCTACTGCTACTACTACTCCTACAACTTTTAGTACCCCTACTCCAACAACTACTTTGCCTACTGCTATTATTGGTAGTCGTTGTAGTAGCAGTAGGAGTTGGTGTAGTAGTAGTAGTAGCAATAGTAGGAGTAGGAGTTGGCGTAGTAGTAGCAGCAGTAGTACTAGTAGTGGTTATAGTAAGACAAGCAGCAGTAGCAGTAGTACTTATAGTTGTTGTTGTAGTAGTAGTAGTAGCAGTAGTTGTAGTAGTAGAAGTAGTAGTCGGAGGAGTAGTGGTCATAGTAGTAGTAGTAGTAGTAGTAATAGTTATAGCAGTAGATGTAGTGGTAGGACTATTGTTAGTTGCAGTTGAAGTGGTAGTAGTTGGAGTAAGAGTAGTTGTAGAAGTAGTAGTAGCAGTAGTAGGAGTAGGAGTAGTAGTGGTAGTAGTTCAGGTAGCAGCTATAGTAGTAGTAGCAGGAGTATGAGTTGGAGTTGGAGTAGTAGTAGAAGTTGTAGTAGTAGTGGTTCCAGTAATAGTAGTAGTAGTAGTAGTAATAATGGTGGTGGTGGTGGTAGTGGTAGTAGTAGTAGTAGTGGTATTAGGACTAGGAATAGTAGGTATAGCAATAATAGGAGTTGTAGTTGTAGTGGGAGTACTAGTAGTAGTTGGAGTTGACATAGGAGTAGTAGTAGCACTTGGTGTGGTAGTTGTATTAGTAGTTATAGTTGTAGTAGTAGTAGTACTAGTACTAGTACTACTAGTAGTAGTAGTACTAGTAGTTCTAGCAGTAGTAGTGGTAGCTGAATCAGTAGTTATAGTAGTAGTGGTGGTAATAGTAGCAGTAGCTATAGTAGTAGTAATAGTAGTAGTATTTGTTGTTGTAGTAGGAGTAGCAGCAGCAGTAGTAGTTATAGTAATAGTAGTACTAGTAGTAGTAGCAGCAGCAGTAGCAGAAGTAGTAGTAGTTGTATTGGGAGTAGTAGTAGTATATGTTGTATTTGTGGTAGTAGTTGTAGCCGTAGCTGTGGCAGTCATAGTAGTAGCAATAGTACTTGCAATAGTAGTCATAGTAGTAGCAATAGAAGTAGTAATCATAGTTGCAATAACCATAATAACAGCAATAGCAATAGGAATAGTAGTATTTATTATTGTTGTAGTAGTAGTCGCATTTGAAGTAGTAGTATGAGTGGCAATAGTAATTGTAGTAGTAGTTGTTGTAGTTGTCGTAGTAGTAGTAGTAGTAGTAATAGTAGTAGTAGTAATTGGAGGATGAGGTGGAGGAGTAGTAGTTCTAGTAGAAATAGTAGTAGCATTGGTGGTAGTAATTGTAGTAGTAGTAGTTGGAGTAAAAGTAGTAGTAGAAGTAGTAGTAGTTGTTGTAGTTGTACTAGTAGTAGCAGTAGAAGGAGTAGGAGGAGTAGTAGTAGTAGTAGTTCTAGTTGTTGTAGTAGTAGTAATAGTTGCAGTTGGAGTAGCAGCAGCAGCAGTTGTTGTTGCAGTAGTGGTAGTAGTTGTAGTTGGAGCAACAGCAGCAATAGTAGTCACAGTGGTCATAGTAGTGGCAGTAATAAAGTAGTAGAAGTAGATGTAGTAGCAGTATTAGCAACAGTAGCACTAGTAGAAGTAGTAGTACTAGGAGGAGGAGGAGGAGGAGGAGGAGGAGGAGTGGTAGTAGTAGGATAGGTAGTAGTTTGTGTTATTGTTGGAAAAGTAGTAGTAGTAGTTATTGTTGTAGAAGCTATAGCAGTATAGTTGCGGTAGTAGTAGTAGCAGTAGTAGAAGTTGTAAGAGATGTAGTAGTAGTAGTAGTGGAAGTAGCAGCAGTAGCAATGACAGCAGCAACCGTAGTAGCAGTAGTAGTTGTTGTAGTCCTATTACTAGTAGTAGTAGTAGAAGTTGTAGTAGTAGTGGTAGCCGTAGAAATATTAAAACGGCAGTAGTAGTAATACTAGTAGCACCAGTAGTAGAGTCTATAGTACCAGTAGTAGTAGTAGCAGTAGTAGAAGTAGTAGGAGTTGGAGTAGTGGTATTGATAGTCATAGTAGGAGTAGCAGCAGTAGTAGTAATGGCACTTATAGTAGTAGTAGTAGTTGCAACAGCTGCAATAGTAGTAGTAGTAGCAGTAGTAGTTGGAGCAGTAGAAGTCGCAGGGGTGGTAGTAGCAGTAGAAGTTGTAGCAGCAAAAGTAGTAGGAGCAGTAGCAATAGTCATAGTAGTAGTAGCAGCAACCGCTATAGTAGTTGTAGTTGTAGTAGTAGTAGTAGTACTTGTAGTAGTAGAAGTTGTAGTAGTAGTGGAAGTTGTAGCAGCAATAGTAGTAGTAGCAGTAACAGAAGTAGTAGTAGTAGTGGTAGTGGAAGCAGTAGCTATAGTAGTGGTAGGTGGAGGAGTTGTGGTGATAGTAGAAGTAGTAGTAGTAGTAGCAGCAGAGGTAGTAGTAGTAGTAGTATTAGTAGTAGTAGTGGTAGGAGTAGCATTACGTGTAGCAACCCAACTAGTAGCAGTAGGTGCACAAATAATAGAAGTAGTAGCAGCAATAGGAGTAGTAGTACCAGTAGCAATAGCAGTAGTAGTAGAAATAGTAGTAATAGTAGTAGCAGTAATAGCTTTGGCAGTAGTAATAGAAGTAGTTGGAGCACTAGTCGCATTAGTAGTATAGTAGTAGTAGTTGCAGCAGTAGTAGTAGTAGTAGTAGTAGAAATAATAGTAGTAGTTGTTGTTGTTGTAGTTGCAATAGGAGAAGTAGTAGTTGTTGTAGTAGCAGCATTCGTAGCAGTAGTGGGGTAGAAGAAGTTGTAGCAGCAACAGTAGTAGTGGCAATAATAGTAGTAGTAGTAATAGTAGAAGTAGTAGTAGCCGTAGTTGTTGTACTACTTGTAGTAGAAGTAGTAGTTGCAGTAGAAGTAGTAGAAGTAGTTAGAGTAGAATTACGTGCAGGAAACAATGTAGTAGTTGTAGTATCAGTAATAATAGTAGTAGTAGTAGTAGTTGGAGCACTAGTTGCATTAGTAGAAGCAATAGTAGTAGTTGTGGCAATAGTAGTAGTTGTAGTAGAAGTAATAATAGTAGTAGTACTAAAAGTAGTAGCAGTAGCAGTAGTAGCAGCACTAATAGTAAAAGGAGTAGTAGTAATAGTTGTAGCAACCACAGTAGTAGTAATGGTAGCAGTAGTAGTAGTAGTTCTAGTAGTAGTAGTAATAGTAGTAATAGTAGTAATAGTAGTAGTAGTAGTAGTAGTAGTAGTAGTAGTAGTAGTAGTCATTGTAGTAGTAGTAGTATTAGTAGTTGCTGGAGTAGTAGTATTAGTCAAAGTAGTAGTAGTAGTAGTAGTAGTAGTAGTTATAGTAGTAATAGTAGTAGTAGTAGTTATAGTAGTAATAGTAGTAGTAGTAATAGTAGTAGTAGTAGTAGTAGCATTAGTCGTAGTAGTAGTAGTACAAGTATTTGTAAGAGCAACAACAATAGTAGTAGCAGTAGTCGCAGCAACTGTAGTTGTTTTAGCACTAGTAGAAGCGACAACAATAGCAGAAGTATTACTGTTGTTGTAGTTGTGGTAGTCACTATAGCAGTAGTAGTAATTGCAGTAATAGCGGCAGTAGCAGTTGTTGTTGTAACTATAGTTGAAGTAATAGTAGAAGTAGGAGTAGTAGTAACGGCCATGGTAGCAATAGTAGTAGTAGTAGCAATAGCAGTAGTCAGAGAAATGGTAGTGGTTGTTGTTGTTGTTATTGTTGCAGCAGAATCAATAGTAGTAGTAGTAGTTTGAGTAGTAATAATATTAGTAGTAGCAATTGTACCAGTTGTAGTAGTGGGATCAGTAGCAGCAGTAGTAGTTTTAGTGTTTGTAGCACTAGTCATAGTGGTAGTAATAGTACTAGCAGTAGTACCAATACTGGTAGCAGAAGTAGTAGTTATAGGAAAAGAAGTAGCAATAGTAGCAGCAGTAATATTAGTAGTCTAAGTTTTAATTGTAGTAATTGGATTAGTATAAGTAGCAGTAGTAGTAGCAATAGTTGCACTAGTAGTTATTGCAGTAGTAGCAGCAGCGCAGTAGTATTAGTAGTAGTAGCAGCAATAGGAGTATGAGTAGAATTAGTAGTAGTAGTTGTTGTAGTAGTAGTAGCAGTAGTAGTAGTGGTAGAAGTAGCAGTATTAGTAGTAGTAGTAGTAATAGAAGTAAAAGTAGCAGTAGTGGTAGTGGTAGTAGTAGTAGTTGTAGTAGTAGTAACCATAATAGTAGTACCATTAGTAGTATTAGTAATTGTAGCTGCAGTAATAGTAGTAGTAGTAGTAGTAGTAGTAGTAGCCATTGTAGTAGTAGTAGTGCTAGTAGTAGCAATAGTTGTAGTAGTAGTAGTGGTGGTGGTGGTAGCAGTAGTAGCATAGTAGCTGTAGTAGTAGTAGAGGTAGTTGTAGCAGTAGTAGCGGCGGTAGCAGTAGAAGAGGTAGTAGTAGTAGTAGTAACAGCAGTCGTAGTAGTATGAGAAGTAGTAGTAGTTGTTATTGTGGGAAAATTCATAGTAGTAGTAGTTGTTGTTCTAGTAGTCGTACTTGTAGTAGTAATAGTAGTAGTAGTAGCAGTAGTAATAGCAGTGGTAATAGTAGTGGTGGTAGTTGTAGCAGAAGTAGCAGAAGTAGTAGTAGTCATTATAGTACTCATAGTTGTTGTATCCGCAGTCATAGTAGTAGTAGTAGTAGTTACAGTTGCAGCAGAAGAAGTAGTACAAATAGTAGCTGTAATGGAAGTAGTATCGGCTGTACCAATAGTAGTTGCAGTGGTAGTTGTAGCAAAACTAGTAGTAGTTGCAGTAGTTGTAGAAGAAGTAGCAGTATAGTAGTAGTAGTAGCAGTACTGGAAGTAGGAGGAGAAGTAGTAGTAGTTGTAGTAGGTGTAGTAGCAACAATAGCTACTGCTGCTGCAGCAGCAGCAGCAACAATAGTAGTAGTAGCAATAGAAGTGTTAATAGCCATAGTAGTAGTAGCAGTAGTAATAGTAGTAGCAGCAGAATTAATAATAGTAGTAGTAGCAGCCGCAGTTGTACCTTTCGTAGAAGTAGTAGCAGTAGTAGTAGTAGTACCAGTAGTAGCACCAGTAGTTGTAGTCATTGTAGCAGTAGTAGTAGTCGTTGTAAAAGTAGTAGCCAAAGTACCAGTGCTAGTAGCAGAAGAAGTAGTAGTAAGAAAAGAAGTAGCAGTAGCAGGAGCAGTGTTAGTAGTATAAGTCTTAGTAGTAGTAGTTTGATTAGTAGTAGTGCAGCAGTAGTAGCAATGATTGCAGTTGTTGTAGTAGTAGTAGTTATAGTTGTAGTTGTAGTAGTAAAAGCAGTAGCAGCAGTATTAGTAGTAGTACTAGTTGTCGCAGTAATAGCAGCTGCAGTAGTATGAGTTGAAGTACTAGTAGCTAAAGTAGTAGTAGTAGTAGTAGTTGTTGTTGTTGTTGTTGTTGTTGTTGTTGTAGTAGTGACAGTAGTGGCAGTAGCAATAGTATTAGTGGTAGTAGTAATAGTTGTAGTAGCAGCAGAAGTAATAGAAGTAGATGTAGTAGTAGTAGTAGCAGTTGTACTAGCAACAGAAGTAGTGGAAGTAGAAGTAGCAGTAGTAGTAGCAACCATAGTAGTTGTAGTAGCATTAGTGGTAATAGTAGTAGAAGTAGTAGTATTAGTGGTAGTAGCAGCAAGAATAGTAGTAGAAGTAGCAATAGTTGTGGTAGCAGTAGTAGTCATTATAGCAGTAGTAGTACTAGTAGAAGCAATAGCTATAGCCATAGTAGTAGTACTAGTGGTAGTAGTAGTAGCAATAGTAGCTGTAGTAGCAGTAGTAGCAGTAGTAGTCGTGGTAGTAGTAGAGGTAGTTGAAGCAATAGTAGCAGCGATAGCAGTAGAAGAGGTGGTAGTAGTAGTAGTAGCAGCTGTCGAAGTAGTACGAGAAGTAGTATTAGTTGTCATTGTGGGAAAAGTAGTAGTAATAGTAGTTGTAGTTGTAGCAGTTGTTGTTGTAGTGTTAGTCATAGTTGAAGTAGTAATAGTAGTAGTAGCAGTTGGTGTAATAGTAATAGTAATAGTAGTAGTAGTAGCAGTAGTAGCAGAAGTAGTAATAGTAGTCATGGTAGTAGTCATAGTTGTTTTATCTGTAGCAGCAGTAGCAGTAGTAGTAGTTGCAGTAGTAGTAGTAATAGTAGTCATGGTAGTAGTAGTAGTAATAGTAGTAATAGTAGTAATAGTAGTAGTAGTAATAGTAGTCATGGTAGTAGTAGTAGTAGTAGCGGAAGTAATACCACTAGTACTAGTAGTTGTAGCAGTAGTAGCAGTAGTAGTAGCGGAAGTAATACCACTAGTACTAGTAGGAGTAGCAGTAGTAGTTGTAGCAGTAGTAGTAGTAGTAGAAGGAGTAGCAGTATAGTTGTAGTAGTAGTAGCAGCAGTACTAGAAGTAGTAGAAGAAGTAGTAGAAGTTGTAGTAGTTGTAGTAGCAATAGTAGCTATAGCAGCAGCACCAGTAACAGTAGTAGTAGTAGGAGGAGGAGGAGGAGGAGGAGTAGTAGTAGTAATAGTAGCAGCAGCAGTAGCAGTGTTAATAGCCATAGTAGTAGTAGCTGTGGTAGGAGTAGTGCTAATAATTGTAGTAGTAGTAGTAATAGTAGCAGCAACAATAGTAACAGTAATAGTAGTAGTAGTAATAGCAGTTGTTGCAGTAGCAGAAGTAGTAGTAGTCAAAGCAGTGCCAGCAACAGTAGTAGCTGGAGTAGCAGTGGTCGTTGCTGTAGCAGCAGCAACAGAAATACTAATAGTAGTAGTAGTAGAAGTTGTAGCAACAATTGTAGTAATTGTAGTATTAGTAGTAGTAGTATAGTAGTAGAAGTAGTAGCTGCAGTACTACTAGTAGTAGAAGTAGTAATAGTTGTAGAAGTTGTAGTAGTGGTAGTAGAAGTAGTAGCAGTATTAGTAGTAGTATTAGTAGCAGTAGTAGTAGCAGTAGTAGTAGTACAAGTAGCAATATTAGTAGTAGTAGCATTAGTAGTTGCAATATTAGAAGTAGTAGAAACAGTAACAGTAGTAGTAGTAGTAGTAGTAGTAGTAGTAGTAGTAGTAGTAGTAGTAGTAGTAGTAGTAGTAGCAATAGCTGTAGTAGCTGTATTAGTAGTCGAAGTAGTAGTAGTAGTAGTAGTAGTAGTAATAGTAGTTGTAGTAATAGTAGTAGTAGTAGTAGTAGAAGTGGTAGTTGTAGTTGGAGTAGCAGTACATATAGCAACCAAAGTAGTAGCAGAAGTAGTTGTAATATTAGAAGTATTAGTAGTAGTAGTAGCAGTAGTACTAGTTGCAGTAGTAGTAATAACAGCAACAGTAATAGCTTTAGTAGTAATAGTTGTTGTAGTAAAAATAGCAGCAGTAATAGTAGCCGTAATAGTATCAATAGTTGTAGTAATAGTCGTCGTGGTTGTTGTTGTTGGAGGAGAAGTAGTTGCAGTAGTGGTAGTATTTGTAGTAGTATCAATAGTATTAGCAATTGTAGTGATAATAGAATTAGCATTAGCAGCAGTAGTAGTAGCACTAGCTGTATAAGCAATAGTAGCAGTAGTAGTAGTAATAGTAGTACCAGAAGTAGTAGCAGTAGCAATAGTAGCGGTTGTATTGGTAATAGTAGTGGCTGTAGAAGCTGTTAATTATTGCAGTAGTAGCAACAGCAATGGTAGCAGTAGCCGTTGAAGTAGTAGCAGTAGTAGCCCTAATAGTAGTAGTAGTATTAGCAGCAGTAGAAGCACAGCAATTGTAGTAGTAGTTGTAGTAGAAGGAATAGCAGTGGTAGTAGCAACAGCAGTAGTAGTAGTAGCAGCAATAGAATTACTACTATGACTCCTACTACTTGTGGTACTACTACTACTATTCCTACACCTACTAATACCACTTCTCCGATTCCTACTACTACTTATACCACTTCTTATGGTACTGCTACTATTATTACTACTTTTATTATTACAATGACTTCTACTGCTACTAGTACTGCGACCACTGCTCCTATAGCTAGTACAACTACTACTACTACTACAACTACTACTTCTACTACTACTGCTGCTACTGCAACTATTACTACTACTACTACTGCTCCTCCAACTACTACTTCTAGAATTACTACTACTACTACTACTACTACTACTAGTACTACCACCTCTGCTCCAACTACTACTTCTACAATTACTACTACTATGACTATTATTATTACTACTATTGCTGCTATTACTACTAGTACCATGACTGCTATACTTCAACTACTGCTACAACTGCTACTACTAGTATGAGTAATACTCCTCCTCCTACTACTACTATTACTTCTACTACTGCTAATATTACTAATGACTACTATGACTACTACTACTACTACTACTATAACTACTATTACTACCACTACTACTACCACTACTACTACAACTACTACTCCAACTACTACTATTAGTACTACGACTACAACTACAATTACAACAACAACTACTAGTACTCCAACTACTACTAGTACTATGACTTCTACTACCGCTACTGCTACTCCTACTACTACTACTACTACTATTATTATAACTCCGACTACTACTACTACTCGTTCTACTACTCGTACTACTATTCCTTCTCCTACACGTATTACTTTTACTACTACTGCTGCTACAACTACTCTGACTAGTTCTGCTACTACTACTAGTAGTACTACCACTACTGCTTCTGCTATTGCTATTACTACTACTACTATTGCCGCTACTGCAACTACCATGGCAAATACTACTAGTACAAAAATAACAAGAACTACTACGACCACTACTATAACTGCTAAAGCTACTACTCATAGAACTGCTACTGCTACTACTGCTTCAACTAACACTACTACTACTACTAGTACTGTTGCTTCAACTACCATAGCTACTACTGCCAGTACTATAGCTATTGCTGCTACTACGAATGATACCACTACTACTCTTGCTCCTACTACTACAACTACTGCTGCTGCAACAAGTACTACAAGTACTACAACTGCTACAACTAATACTAATACTGCAACAACTACTACTACTATTGCTGCTACTATTGCTACTACCATTACTACTACTACTACTCTTGCTACTACTACTACTACTACTACTTCTGTGACTACATTTGATGCTACACCTACTAACACTACTGCTACGACTACTAGTATTATTATTAATACAACTACTACCGCTACTACTAATACTTCTACTACTTCTGCTACTACTGCTACTTCTGCTACTACTACTACTACTACTACTACTAATACTACTACTACTTCTGTTTAATTATTAGGAGTTCTAGCAGTACAAGTAGTAGTGTTAGTATTAGTAGTATTAGTAGCAATAGTAGTAGTAGTTCTTGTTGTTGTTGTTGTAGTAGTAGTTGTAGTAGTACTAGCAGTACTATTAGTGGTAGTGGTGGTGGTGGTAGTCGTAGTAGTCATAGTAGTAATTGTAGTAGTAGTTGTTGTCATTGTTGTTGTATTAGAAGTTGTAGAAGTAGTAGCAGTGGTAGTAGTATGAGTTGGATTAGGAGTCGTAGTACGGGTAGTAGTATTTAGAGTTTGGGTAGAAGTAGTTGAAGGAGTTGTAGTAGCTATAGGATTTGGAGTTGGAGTGGTAGTAGCAGTAGTTGTAGGAGTAATAGGCATAGTAGTAGAAGCAGTAGTTGCAGTAGGAGTAGGAATAGTAGTAGTTGTAGTAGGAGCTGCAACAAAAAGATTTGTAGCTGTACTAGTAGTTGTTGCCCGTATTCGTAGCAGCAGTAGTAGTAGTAGTAGCTGTAGTTGCTGGACTAGTAGGAGTAGCAGTGGTACTAAAAGTTGAAGTAGAATTAGTATAGTCATAGTTATTATAGTAGTAGTTGGAGTAATAGTAGTAGGAGTAGTAATAGAAGTAATAGTAGTAGTTATAGGTATAGCAGTAGTACTAGTTGTAGTAGTTGTAGCTGTTGTGTAGGAATAGCAGCAGCAGCAGCAGCAGTAGTAGTAGTAGTAGTAGTAGTAGTAGTAGTAGCAGCAGCAGTAGCAGTCTTAGTGGTAGTAATAGTGGTTGTAGTAGTAGCAAGACTAGTAGTAGAAGTAGTAGTACTACTAGTAGTAGTAGTAGCAGCAGCAGCAGTACTAGTAGTAGTAGTGTCAATACTAGCAGTAGCAGTACTAGTAGTGGTAGTAGTAGTAGCAGTGTTTGGAGTAGTACTAGTAGTACAAGTAATAGTAATAGGACTAGTAGTGGTAAGAGTTGTAGTAGTACAAGAAACACGCATAATAATAGCAGTTGTAGTAATAGTAGTGGTAGTTGTAGCAGCAGCAGTAGAAGTAGTAGTTGGAGTAGTAGTAGGAGTTGTAGTCGTAGAAGTTGTAGGAGTGTTAGGAGTAGTAGGTAGTCGCAGAATCTGAAGGAGGGTAAGGACTAGAGTACTAATAGTAGTAGTTGTAGTTGTTGTAGTAGTAGTAGTGTTAGTACTCTTTTAGTAGTAGTAGAAGTAGTAGTAGTAGCAATCTTACGGGTTGTAAAAGTTGTAATAGTAGTAATAGTAGTATTAGTCATTGTTGTAGTACAAGTAATAGTTGGAGTTGTAGTTGTTGTATTATTGGAAACGCCAGTAGTTGTCATAGTAGCAGTAGTTGTAGTTGTAGTAGTAGTAGCAGCAGTAGTAGTAGCAGTAGTTGTTGTAGTAGTAGTAGCAGCAGCGATAGCAGTAGTAGTTGTAGCAGTAGTAGTAGGAGTAGTAGTTCTAGTATTAGTAGTAGTAGTAGTAGTTGGAATAACAATAGCTATAGGAGTAGGAGTTCTGGTAGTAGTAGCAGTAGTAATAGTAGCATTAGTAGTAGTAGTAGTGGTGGTAGTTGTAGTAGTAGTAGTAGTAGTAGTAGTAGTAGTAGTAGTCGTAGTAGTAGCAGGAGTAGTAGTTGTTGGCGTAGTACTAGTAGTAGTAGTGCTTCTTGTTGTTGTCGTTATAGTAGTAGCAGTACTTGTAGTAGTAGCAGTAGTAGTAATTGTAGTAGTAGTAGTTGTTGTAGTAGTAGTAATAGTAGTAGTAGTAGTTGGTGTAGTAGTAGTAGTAGTAGGAGTAGTAGTCGTAGCAGCAGCAGTAGCAATAGCAGTAGTAGTATTAATAGAAGTTTTAACAGGAGTAGTGCTAGGGGTTGTAGTTGATATAGTGGTAGGAGTAGTACTACTACTAGTAGTAGTTTTTGTAGTGGTAGTTGTAGAAGTAAGAGTAGTAGTAGTAGGAGTAGTCGTAATAGTAGCAGTAGCAGCAATTATAGTACTAGTAGTGGTTATTGTCGTCGTTGGAGTAGTAGTAGTACTAGTAGTAGTTGGAGTTGCAGTAGGAGTGGCAGTCGCAGTAGTAGCAATAGTAGGAGGATTAGTGGTAGTAGCAGTAGGTTTAGGAGTAGGGACAGTAGTAGGAGTAGTAGTAGGAGTTCGTGCAGAGTAGGAGTAGTAGTAGGAGTAGGAGGAGTAGTAGTAGTACTAGTAGAAGTAGTAGTAGTGGTAGTAGCAATTGCACTAGTAATAGAAGTTGTAGAAGTAGTAGTAGTAGTGGTTGTAGTAATAGTAGTAATAGATGTTGTTGTTGTAGTAGTAGTAGTTTTAATAGCAGCAATAGTAGTAGTAGTTGGAGCAAGGGTAGTAGGAGTATTAGGAGTGGAAGATGCAGTTGGAGTTGGATTAGGAGTAGTAGGAGTAGAAGTAGTAGTAGTAGTTGTAGTAGTAATAGTAGTAGCAATAGTAATAGTAGTTATAGTCGTAGCAGTAGTAGAAGTAGGAGTAGTAGAAGTAGTAATAGTAGTAGCAACTGCAGCAACAGTAGTAGCAGTTGTAGTAGTTGCAGTAGCAGTAACAGTAGTAGTAGTATTGGAAGCAGAAGTAGCAATAGTAGTAGTAGTAAGCGTAGCAGTAGTTGTAGTAGTAGGACAAATAGCAAGAGGAGTAGTAGTAGTAGTAATAATAGTAGTAGTGGTAGCACTTGTTGTAGTAGTGTTAGTGCAGTAGTAGCCACGGCTGTAGTAACAGTAGTTTTAGTTGTAGTAGCAGTTGTCACAGTAATAGTAGTAGTAGTAGTAGCAGTAGTAGCAATAGCAGTTGTAATAGTAATAGTAGTAACAGTACTAGTAGTAATAGTAGCAATAGTAGTTGAAGTCGTAGGAGTAGTAGTCGGAGTTGGTGTAGTAGTAATAGTTATAGTAGTAGTTATTGTAGTAGTTGCTGGTAGTAGTCGTGGTAGCAGTGGTATTAGTAATGGTGGTGGTGGTGGTGGTAGTATGAGTTGGAGTAGGAGTCGTAGCAGGAGTAGTAGTAGTTGGAGTATGGGTAGTTGTAGGAGTGTAGTAGTAGTAGTAGTGGTAGGAGTAGTCATAATATTAGTAGTTGTAGTAGTAGTAGCAACAATAGTAGCAGCAGCAGTAGTAGCAGTAGTAGGAGTTCTAGTCGTAAAGTTTGTAGGAGTGTTAGGATTAGTTGGTAATTGTAGATGTTTTAGGAGTGTTAGGAATAGTAGTAGTAGGAGTAGTAGTAGTAATAGCAGTAGAAGGGAGTGTTAGAACTAATAGTAGTAGTAGTAGTATTGGGAGAAGTGTTAGTATTAGTAGTAGGAGTAGTAGGAGGAGTAGTAGTAGTAGTAGTCATAGTTGTTGGACTAGTGGAAACAGCAGTAGTTGTAGTAGTTTAGCAGTAGTAGTAGTAGCAGTGGCAACAGTAGTAGTTGTGGCGGTAGTAGTAGGAATAGTAGTTGTTGTATTAGTAGTAACAGTTGTAGTTGGATTATCATTAGCTATAGGAATAGTAGTTTTAGTTGTAGTCGCAGT
>RXID01022134.1:370960-391860 GCA_005019695.1 Trichopus zeylanicus subsp. travancoricus
GTTGTAGTAGTAGCAACAGTACTAGTAGTACTACTAGTAGTAGTAGTAGGTGTAGTAGTGGCAATAGGAGTTGGAGTAGTAGTAGTAGTAGTAGTAGTATTAGGAGTAGTAGTAGTATTAATTCGAGTTGTAACAGGAGTAGCGGTAGGTGTTGTAGTTGTTATAGTGGTAGGAGTAGTCCTAGTAGTTGTAGTATTTTTTGTAGTGGTAGTGGTAGTAGTAAGAGTTGTAGTAGCAATAGGAATTGTCGTAATAGTACTAGTAGCAGCAATTGTAGTAGTAGTTGTTATTTCTGTTGTTGTTGTTGTCGTACGAGTAGTAGTAGTAGTTGTAGTAGTAGTAGTAGTAGTTGTTGTTGTTGTTGTTGTAGTAGTAGTAGTAGGAGTTGGAGTAGGAGTGGTAGTCGCAGTAGTAGTAGTAGTAGTAGTAGGAGTAGGAGTTCGTGTTGCAGTAGTAGTAGTAGTAATAGGAGGAGGAGGAGGAGGAGGAGGAGGAGAAGTAGTAGTATTATTATTAGTAGTAGTACCAGTAGTAGTAGCAGTAGTGGTAGTAGCATTTGTACTCGTAATAGAAGTAGTAGAAGTTGTCGTAGTAATAGTTATTATTGTAGTAATAGTAGTTGTAGTTGTTGTTGTTGTAGTAGTAGTCATTTTAGTAGTAGCAGTAGTAGTAGTTGTTGGAGTAGGGGTAGTAGGAGTATTAGGAGTAGAAGATGCAATACGAGTTGCAATAGGAGTAGTAGGAGTAGAAGTAGTCATATTAGTTCTAGTAGTAATAGTAGCAGCAGCAGTAGTTGTAATAGTAGTAGTCGTAGTAGTAGTAGAAGTAGTAGTAGCAGTAGTAGTAATAGTAGTTGCAACAGTAGCAACAGTAGTTGCAATAGTAACAGTAGTAGTAGCAGTAAAAGTAGTAGTAATAGTGGTAGCAGAAGCAGTACTAGCAGTAGTAGAAGTAGTTGTAGTAGTAGGAGAAATAGCAGTAGTAGTAGTACTAGTAGTGGTTGTAGTAGTGGTAGCACTACTAGTAGTAGTAGTGCAGTAGTAGCCACGACAGTAGTAACAGTAGTTGTAGTAGTAGTAGTAGTTGTCCCAGTAATAGTAGCAGTAGTGGCAGTAGTAGTAGTTGTAGCAGTAGCAGCAGCAGTCGTAATAGTAGTTGTAGTAACAGTATTAGTAGTTGTAGCAGCAGAAGTAGTAGTAGTTGAAGTCGTAGGAGTAGTAGTCAGAGTAGGTGTAGTAGTAGTGGTAATACTAGTAGTTGTTGTTGTTGCTGTACTCGTAGTTTTAGTAGTAGTGCTAGTGGCAGTAGTATGAGTTGGAGTAGGAGTCGAAGTTGTAGTAGTAGTTGGAGTATGGGTAGTAATAGGAGTGTAGTAGTAGTAGCTGTGGTTGGAGTAGTCGTAATATTTGTAGTTCTAGCAGTAGTAATAGTAGTCGTAGTCACAGTAGCAGTAGCAGCAGCAGTCGTGGCAATAGTTGTAATAGTAGGAGTGCAGTAGTAGTAGTAATAGTTCTAGTCATAGAAGTTGTAGGAGTGTTAGGATTAGTAGGTAGTTGTAGATGTTTTAGGAGTGTTAGGAGTAGTAGTAGTAAGTGTAGTAGTAGTAGTAGTAGTAGCGGAAGTGGGAGTGCTAGAATTAGTAGTAGTAGGAGTAGTAGTAGTAGTGTTAGTATTAGTAGTAGGAGTAGTAGGAGTAGTAGCAACAGCAATTGTACTAGTAGTAGAACTAGTAGTAGTAGTAGTAGTAGTAGTAGTAGTAGTAGTTGTTGTTGTTGTTGTTGTTGTAGTAGTAGTAGTAGTAGTAGGAGGAGGAGGAGTAGGAGTAGCAGGCATAGTAGTTTTTGGAGTAGGTGTAGTAGAAGCATTAGGAGTAGAAGTAGCAATAGGAGTTGGTGTAAGAGTAGTAGTTGCCATAGTGGTAGAGTAATAGGAGTATTAGCAGTTGTAGGAGTAAGAGTAGGAGTAGTAGGAGTAGTAGCAGCAACAGAAGTAGTAGTAGTTTTAGTATTAGTAGTAGTAGTATCGCTAGTAATAGGAGTTGTACTAGTAGTAGTAGTTGTAGAAGTAGTAGAAATAGTGGTGGTGGTGGTGGTGGTAGTAGTAGTACTCTGACTAGTAGTTGTAGTAGCAGTTGTAGTGGTAGGAGATGGGTTAGTATTAGGCATTGTAGTAGTTCGAGTAGGGGTAGTAATAGTAGGAGTAGCAGTAGAAGTTGGAGTAGGAGGAGTAGTAGTAGGCGTAGCAATAGTAGGAGTATAAGTAGTAGTAGTTGGATTGGAAGTAGCAATAGGAGTTGGAGGAAGTGTAGTAGTAGCAATAGAAGTATTTGTAGAAGTAGTAGTTGAAGTAGTAGGAGGAGCAATAGTAGTTGTTGTAGTATAATAGTAGCATTAGTAGAAGCAACAACAGTTGTAGTAGCAGAAATAGTAGTAGTAGTAGCGCGAGTAGTAGTAGTAGTAGGAGTACTAGCAGTAGTACAAGTAGCAGTAGAAGTAGTAGTAGTAGAAAGAGTAGTAGTAGTAGCAGGAGTAGCAGTAGTATTAGTCACAAAAATAGGAGTACTAGTAGCCGAAATAGACGTAAAAGTAGTTATAGCTACAACAACAGGAGTTGTATTTGTTGTAGCAGTTGTATCAGCAGAAGTTGTAGTAGGAATTGTAGAAGTAGTAAGAATTGGAGTAGGAGTAATAGTAATAGTAGTAGTAGCAATGGCAGTAGTAGTGGTAGCTGTAATAGTGGTACTAGTAGTTGGAGGAGTAGTAGTTGTTGATGTTGTTGTTGTTGTTGTTGCTGTAGTTGTGGTGGTGGTAGTATTAGTAGTAGTAGTAGAAGAAGAAGAAGTAGTAGCCATAGTAGTAGTAGAAGGAGTACTAGGAGTAGTAGTAGTAGTAGAAGAAGAAGTAGTAGCCATAGTAGTAGTAGAAGGACTACTAGGAGTAGCAGTAGTAGTTGTATGAGTAGTAGTAGTAGCAGTGGGAGTAGTAGTTGTAGTCGTAGTAGTACTAGTCAAAGTAGAAGTAGCAGTAGTATTAGTAGTAGCAGTAGCAGTAGAAGAGGAAGTAGTAGCAGTAGTTGTAGTAGCAATTAGAGGAGCAGCAGTAGTAGTAGTAGTATTAGTAGTAGTAGTAGCAGTAGTAGTAGAAGTAGTAGTTGCATTAGTAGTAGTTGTAGTAGTCACAATAGAAGGAGTAAAAGTAGTAGTAGTACCAGTAGTAGTAGCAGTAGTAGTCGTAAAAGTAGTAGTGGTAGTAATAGTAGTAGTAGTAATAGTAGTAGTAGTGGTAGTGGTAGTAGTAGAAGTAGTAGTAGGAATACTAGTAGTAGCAGTCGATGTTGTATTAGTAGTAGAAGTGGTAGTAGTAGTAGCAGTAGTAGCAATAACAATAGTAGTGATAGCAGTAGTAGTTGTTGTTGTAGTAGTAGTTGTAGTAGTAGTAGTAGTAGTAGTAGTAGCCGTTTTTGTGTTAGTTGTAGTAGTACTAGTTGCAATAGCAATTGCAAAAGTAGTAGTAGTATTAGAAGTAGTTGTAGCACTATTAGCTGTAGTTGCAGTAGTACTATAAGTAGTAGCAGTAGCAGTAGTAGTAGAGATAGTAGTAGTCGTAGTAGGATAAGTAGTAGTAGCAATAGTAGTAGATGCATTAGTCATGGTAGAAGTAGTAGTAGTATTAGTGGTTATGGAAGTTGTAGTAGTAGTTGTAGTGGTCACAATAGTAGTTGTAGTAGTAGTAGTAGTAGAAGTTGTAGTCATATTAGTAGTTGTAGTTGTTGTAATAGTAGTAGTAGAAGTAGAAGTAGCAATAGTAGTAGTTGTAGGAGTAGCAGTTGTAGTAGGATTAGTTGTTGTAGCAGTAGCAGTAGCAGTAGCAATTGTCGTTGTTGTAGTAGTACTAGTAGCAGAGTAGTAGCAGAAGAAGTAGTAGTAGTGATGGTACTGGTTGCTGGGGTGGTAGCAGGAGTAGTAATTGGACTAAGAGATGCCGTAGTAATAGTAGTAGTAATAGTAGGAGTAGTAGTAGTAATAATAATAGTAGTAGTAGTAGGAGCAGTAGTAGTAGTAGGAGCAGCAGCAGAAGTAGTAGTAGTGGCAGTAGTAATAGCGGTAGTAGGAGTAATACCAGTAGCAGTTCTTGTAGTAGTGGTAGTTGTACTAGTGGAAGTGGTAGAAATAGACGTAGCATTAGTAGTAGTAGTGGTAGTAGTAGTAGGAGTAGTAGTACTAGTAGTTGGAGTAGAAGTAGTGACAGTAGTAATTATAGTATTAATAGCTATAATAATAGTAGTTGTAGGAGTAGAAGTAGTATCAGAAATAGTAGTTGTACTAGTAGTGTAGTAGCAGCAGCGGTAGTAGTGGTACTGAAGAGCTAGTAGTTGTAGTAGTAGCAGTCATAGTGGAAGTAGTAGTAACAGTAGTACTTGTAGAAGCAGTTGTCATACTAGTAGTTGTAGTAGTAGCAATCATAGTGGAAGTACTTGTAATAGTAGTTGTAGAAGTAGTAGCCATAGTAGTAGTTATATTAGTAGTAGTTGTAGTAGTAGCAATAGTAGTAGCTATAGTAGTCATAGTAGTAGTAGTTGTTGTTGTAGTAGTTGAAGTAGTTGTTGCAGTATTAGTAGTAGTAGTGGTA
The DNA here is from genome assembly GCA_005019695.1 of Trichopus zeylanicus subsp. travancoricus. Classification (NCBI taxonomy): domain Eukaryota; kingdom Viridiplantae; phylum Streptophyta; class Magnoliopsida; order Dioscoreales; family Dioscoreaceae; genus Trichopus; species Trichopus zeylanicus. The sequence goes on from RXID01022134.1 coordinate 375,589, forward strand.
GTAGTAGTAGTAGTTGGAGTAGTTGTACAAAATGCAGCAGTAGAAGTAGTAGTCGTATTAGCAGCAGCAGCAGCAGTAGTCGTAGTAGTAGTAGGAGCAATATTAGTATAAAAGTAATAGTAATAGTAATAGTTGTTGTTGTTGCAGTACTAATAGGAAAAGTAGTAGTAGTAGTAGTAGGAGTAGTAGTAGGAGCAGTAATAGTGGTGGATGTAGCTATTGTAATAATAGTCGTGGTGATAGTAGTCGGAGTAGTAGTAATAATAGTAGTATTTGTAGTAGGTATAGTAGTAGTAGTAGCAGTAGTAGGATTAGCAGCAGAAGTAGTAGTAGTAGAAGTAGTTAGAGTAGTATTAGCAGTAGTAATAGCAGCTGTAGTAGTAGTCATACTATTAGTAGTAGTAGTAGTAGTAGTAGTAGTAGTAGTAATAACAGTAGTTCTAATAGTTATATTAATAAACATAGTAGTAGTGGCAGTAATAGTAGTAGTTGTAGTAGGTGTACTAGGAGTAATAGTAGTCTTAGTAGTGCTAGTAGCAGTAATAATAGTAGTAGTAATAGTAGTAGTAATAGCAGCAGTAATAGTAGTCGTAGTAATAGTAGTAGTAGTAGTAGCAATAATAGTCGTCGTAGTTGTAGTTGTTGTATTGCTAGTAGTAGTAGTTGTAATAGTAGCAATAGCAGCAGTAGTAGCAATAGTGCTATTAGTAGTCGTAGAAGTAGTTGGTGTTGTCGTATTAATAGTTGTAGTAATAGTAGTAATAGTAGTAGAAGTAGCAGGAGCAGTAGTAGTAGGAGTAGAAGTATTAACAGTAGTAGTAATAGTAGTAATGGTAGTAGAAGTAGTCGTCGTAGTAGTAAGAGTTGCAGTAGAAGTATTAGCAGTAGTTGTAGAGAGAGTAGCATTAGTAGTATTAGTAGAAGTAGTAGTAGTAGTCATAGAAGTAATCGTAGGTGCAGTAGACGTAGAAATAGTTGTAAGAGCTGAAATGGTAGTTCTAGTAGTAGTAGTACTAGATGTTGTTGTTGGAGTAGTAGTAGTAGCAGTAGTTGTAATTGTAGTAGCGGTAGTAGTAATAAGAATAGTTGTAGTAATAATAGTAGTAGTAGAAGTAATACAAGTACTATTACTAATAGCAGTAGAAGTAGTAATAGTAGTAGTAGTGGTGGTGGTTGTTGTTGTTGTCATAATAGTAGTAGTTGTTGTTGTTGTAGCTATAGTAATAGTAGTTGTTGTAGTAGTTGTAGAAGAAGTAGAAATAACAGTGGTAGTGGCATTAGTAGTTATACTAATAGTAGTAGTTGTACTAGTAGTAGTCGAAGTAGTAGTAGCAGCAGCAGTGGTAGCAGGGGTTGTAGTAGTGGCACTATCATTAGCAGTAGTAGCAACAGTAGTAGCGACAGCCGCAGTTGTAGCAGTATTAGTAGTAATAGCTATAGCAGTTATAGCAGTCGTAGCAAGAGTTGTAGTAGTAGTTATTGTTGTTATTGTTTTAGTACCATTGGTAGTAGCAATAGCAATAGTAGTGGTTGTTAGAGCCGCAGTTGTAGTAATTGCAGCAGTAATAGTAGTAGTCGCATTAGTAGTAGCAGTAGCACTAGTTGTAGCGATAACAGCAGCCGCAGTAGTGCTGTAGTAATAGTATTTGAAGTAGAAATAGTGGTAGTGTTAGCAGCAGCAGTAGCAGTAGTATTATCTGAAGTAGTACTAGTACTAGAAGCAACAAGAGTAGAAGCAGTAGGAGTAGTAGCAATAGCAGTAGCAGTAGCATTAGTTGCGGTAGCAACATTAGTATTTATAGTACCAATATTAGTTGTAGTAGTAGCATTAGTAGTAGTAGCAATAGCAGTTGTACGAGTAGCAGTACTAGTAGTAGCAATAGTAGTAGTAGTAGTAGTTTTAAAAGTAGTAGTAGTAGCAGTAGTAGTAGTTGCTTTAGCAGTAGCAGAAATAGCAGCAAAATTAGTAGTAGTAGTAGTTAAAGTAGTAGCAGCACAAGTAGCTGTAGTAGGAGCAGAAGTAGTAGCAAAATTAGTTGAAGTAGTCATAGTAGCAATAGCAACTACTACTACAGCTACTCCTCCTACTCCAACTCCTACTCCTACCTCTACGCCTACTACTATTTCTACTGTTAATCCTACCACCGCAACTACTACTACTTTTACTACTATTCTTACTCAAACTCCTACTCCAACTACTATTATTGTTGCTACTACTACAACTGTTGTTATTGCTGCTACTACTATTACTATTGCTACGGCCACTATTTCTCCTACCCATATTACTACTACTCATAGGACTAGTATCACTATTACTACCACTACTACTATTACTTCTACTGCTGCTACAAATACAACTACTACTACCACTATTTCTATTACTGCTACTACTAATACTACTTCTACTACAAATACTACTTCTACAATTTCTATTACTACTACTACTACTACCACTCTAATTCTTTTACTACTACTACTGGTACTACTACTGCTACTACTTCTACAACCACGACTACTATTACTATTACCGCTACTACTACTGCTACTGCGACAATTGCTAATACTATTACTACTACTACCGCTACTATTGCAACATTGCTACGGCAACTACTACTATTACAACAACAAGTGCCACTGTTGCTGCTATGCTTCTTCTACTACTGCTATTACTTTTCGTCCTACTACTACAACTACTGCTGCTACTACTACTGGTACAATAGATGCTACTGCTACTACTACTACTACTACTACTACTACGACTACTCCCACTAATACTACTACTACTACTACTCCAACTACAATTATTAATACCACTACTACTACTACTTCTGCCATTACTGTGACTACTACTACTACTACTTCTAATACTACTACTACTTCTACGGTTACTACACTACTACCACAACAACTTCTTCCAATACTACAACTACCCCTACAACTACTACTATTACTACAAATAATACTACTATGACAACTACTACTATTTCTACTACTACAACTACTGCTACTATACTCCTCCTCCTCCTCCTAATATTACTACAGCAACAACAACAACTTTTACCGCTACTATTATAACTACTACTACTGCTATTTCAACTAATAATGCTACTCCTACTGCTTCAAAAACTACTCCTACTTCTACTGCTACTACTACTACCAACACTACTACTATTGCTACTACTACTCCTACCCCTGCTGCTACTACTACAACGACTACTGCTACAACTTCTATTACTACTACAATACATACTACTACCACTCCGACTACAACTACAACAACTACTACTACTACTCCACCTACTATTACAACTACTGCTCCTACTGCGACTGCTTCTTCTGCTACTACTACTACTACTACTATTCCAACTACTACTAGAACTACTACTAGTACTACTACAAATACTACTACTACTACTACAACAACTATTACAATTGCTACTACTACTGATGCTATTACTATTCCACCAACTACAACAGTCATTGCTACAACTACTACCACTACTCCTATTTCTGCTGCTACTACTACTGCTGCTACCGCTACTACCACAACTACTAAAACTCCTCCTACTACTACTACTCATACTCCTGCTACTACTACTACTACTTCAACTAATACAACTACTACTTTCGCTACTACTTCTACTACTACCACTACTACAACAACAACAAGTACTCCGACTACAACCACAATTACACCTACTGCTACTACAACTACAGCTACAACATCCGCAACTTCTATAACAACAACTACTACTATGACTACTGCCACCACTACAATTACTGCTGTTGCTGATGCAATAACAACAACTACTATTGCTACTACTCCTCCTACTACCACAACTACTACTTCTGCTACTACTACTACTACTACTACAACTACAACAACTATTGCTATTGCTACTACTACTACGACTACTACTTCTAGTACTGCTTCTACTACTAGTACTGTTGCTACTGTTACTATACTATTACCACAAGTACAACTACTACTACGACTACTACTACAACTATTACCCCTACACCAACACCTCCTCCTCCTACTACAACAACTACTACTACTACTTCTACTATAACTACTACTACTACTACAATGCCTACTACTACTACTCTTACTACTACTACTACTATAACAACTACTTCTACTCCTACTTCTACTCCTAATCCTACATTTACTCCTATTACTACTACTACAACAACTACTGCTGCTACAACTGTTACTGCTGTTCTTGCTGCTGCTGCTGCTACTACTAGTAGTAGTGCAACTATAACAACCTCTACTACGACTACTACTACTAGTACTATTGCTACTACAGCTACTACTATTGCTACTGCTACTACTTCGACAATTACTACTGCTACTACAACTGTTGCTATTGCTACTACTAACATGGCTACTACTACTGCTAAAACGATAACTGCTATCTCAACTACTACTGTGACTACTACTGCTAATATTGTCACTACTACTACTACTACACTATCGCTATTATAAATGTTGCCGCAACTACTACAACAACTATTGTAGTTGCTACTACTATTGTTACTGCTGCTGTTGCTACTACTACTGTTGCTACCACAACCATGACTACTGCAGCTGCTTCTACTAATACTACAACTACTACAGCAACTAAAACTTCTTCTACTACCATTACTACTACTACTACTACTTCTACTCCAACTAATACTACAGCTGCTGCTACTACTACTGCAATGACTAGTATTACTGCTACGACTACTTTTAGTGCTCCTACTACTAATACTATTACTTCTACTACTATTACTTTGATTGCAAATATTGCTACCACTACTTTGACCGCTACAACTGCTACTACGACTACTATAAGTGCTACTACTAATACTACTACTACTACTACTATAGCTACAACTACTACTGTGACTACTATTACTTCCTTCACTAGTTTTACTACTGCTACTACTATAGCTACTAATATTACTACTACGCCAACTAATACTACTGTTGCTGCTACCACTACTGCTACTAATAGTACTACTATTGCCACTATTATGGCAGCTACTGCTACTACTACTACTGTTGCTACAACAAATAATACTACTGCTACAACTAAGACAATTAGAGTTGTTGCTTCTGCTACTACTGTTACTGCAACTATTATGACTACTACTACTACTACTATTATAACTACTACTAATATTACAACAACTGCTACTATTAGTGCTACTAATACAACAACAAATACTAATGCTACGACTACTACTACTACTACTACTATTACCTCCCCTACAACAACAATAACTACTACAACTACAACTTCTCCTGCAACTACTACTACTACAAATGCTACAACTACAGCAAATGCTACTACTACTACTATTGCTACTACTGCTCTCACTACTAGTACTACTACTATGGCTACGACTACTATTGCCACCACTACTACTTTTCCTACGACTATTATGACTGCTACTACTACTCCGACAACAACTAGTGCTACTCCAAATAATACTACTACAACTACTGCTACAACTGCTACAACTAGTGTTACTACTACGAGTTCTACGAGTCCTAGTATTACTTCTACAACTATTACTACTACTGCAAATACTGCTACCACTACTTCGAATGCTACTACTGCTACTACTGCTACTACAATTACTACTACTACTACTACTCGTTGTTGTTGCTACTACTACTACTACTACTACTACTACTATTACTACTACTACTACTACTACTACTACTACTACTACTATGGGTATTACTGCTATTGCCACTACTACAACTTCCTCAACTACTTTTACTATTGCTACTACCACTGCTGCTACTACTACTCCGACTTCAACTAATACTTCTACTGCTACTACTACTACTGCTGCTATGAGTATTACCACTGCTACAATGCAACTACTACTACTACTTCTGCTACTATTGCTTCTTCTTCTACTACAACTAGTGCTACTACTACTTCCACTTCTTCCACTACAATTACTACTACAACTACAACTACTACATCTACTACTACTACTATCGCAACTATGGCTGCTATTGCTATTGCTGCTACCACAGCTTTGACTGCTATAGCTACTGCTATTGCTACTGCAATTACTATTACAACTACCACAACGTCTACTACTACTGCTATTGCTACTACTATTACTACAACAAATACTACTGCTACTACTACTACAACAATTACTTTTGCTGCTACTTCTACTACAACTACTACTACTACTATGACAACTACTACGACTACTATTACAACAACAACTACTACTAGTGCTACTAATACAACAACAAATACTACAACAACCACTTCCACTACTACTACTACTACCTCTCCTATAACAATATTAACTACTACTACTGCTACTTCTTCTACAATAACTACTACTGCTAGTACGACTGATGCTACAACTACTGTTGTTGTTGTTGCTGCTACTACTACTACTATGGATACTACTACTACTCCCACTACTGCTACTTATCCAACTACTATTACTACTACTACTGCTACTCCAACTAATCCAACTGCTGCTACTAGTATTACTACAACTACTTCAAGTAGTATTACTATGGCTACTACTACTACTAGTATTGCTACTGTTGCAATGACTGCTACTATGGCCGCTATTGCCACTTCTGCTACCACTACTCAGATTGCTACAACTGCTACTACTGCTACTAAAATTACTACTACTACTACAACCACATCTACTTCTACAGCTACTTATGCTACTATTGCTACTACTACTACTACTATTATGTCTACTACTGCTGCTACTACTATTGCTACTACTGCTACTACGGCTACTACTAGTACTGTTGCTACTACTACTACAACTACTACTACAACTATTACTGCTACTACTACTGTCGCTACTACTCCAGCAACTAGTACTACTGCTACTACTCCTGCCCCTACGACAATAACTAATACTACCACTACTTCTAATACTACTACTACTACTACTATTGCTACTAGTACTACTACTTTTGCTACTACTAGAACAAATACTACTGCTACTACTATAACTACTACTACTATGACAACTACTACTTCTTCTACTACTATTTCTACGCCTAATGTAACTACTACTACTACTACAGCTTGTACGGCTACTACTACTACGACTAGAACTATTACTACTACTACGACAACAAGTACTACTTCCACTACTACTACTACTGCTGCTAATACTACCACAGCTACTTTAGCTATGACCGCTACTACTACTCCCACTGCTACTAGGGCTACTATAGCTACTACTACTACTCCAGCTACTACAAGAATAGATGCAATAGCTGCAACTGCTACTACTCCAACTACAAATACTACTGCCACTACTACTACTATTGCTACTACGGCTACTAATACTACTACTCCAACTACTATTTCTACTAATACTACTATTAATGTTGCTTCTACTACTAATGCAACAACTGCTACTGCTACTGCGACTGCGACTGTGACTACTACACCTAATGCTTCTGGTGCTGCCACTACTACTGCTATAGCAACTACTACCGCTACTATGACTATTACTACTACTGCTGCTTCCACTACTTCGACTGCTACTACTGCTGCTGCTGCTACTACTACTATTGCTATGTCTACTACTTCTCCTACTAGTATTACTATTGCTACTACAACTGTTGCTACGACTTGTGCTACTCCAACTAATACTAGTGCTGCTACTACTTCTACTCCTACTACTAGTTTTGCCAGTACTACTACTACTACCACTACTACTACAATAACTACTACTTCTTCTACTATGATTACTACAACTAATACTACTTTTGCTGCTACTTCTATAGCTACTACTACTACTGCTGCTAATACGGCTGCTACTGCTGCTACTACAGCTGCTACTGCTGCTATTGCTACTACGGCTGCTACTGCTACTACTACTACCACTACTTTAACTATTACTACTGCTAATATGGCTACAACTTCTACTACAACCACAATTACTACTACTACTACTGCTACTACTACTACGACTGCAGCAACAACTACTACTATTACCACTACTGATACAACTACAACTACTACTACTACTACGACAACAAATACTAGTACTACAACTACAACTATTGCTACTACTCCTACAACAACGATAACTACTAGTACTACTACTTCTCCTATAACAACAACAACAACTACAACCATTACTACTACTACTACTACCGCTACTACTGCTACAACTACTACTGCCACGATTGCTACTACAATTACTTATACTACTACTACTACTACTACTACAATTGCGACTACTAATATAGCTACTACTACTTCTATTGCTACTGCTACTACTACTACAACTACTATTGTTGTTACAACTACTGCTACTAGTACTACTATTACTATGACTACTACTACTACTATTACCACCTCTACAACAACTATTGCTATTGCTACTTCTGCTATAGCTACTATTACTACAACTACTATTACAATGACTACTGCTATTGTTGTTGTGGTTGCAATTGCATCTACTACCACTACAACTACTAGTTCTGCTACTACTAAGACAACCCCTACCACTACTGCTATTGCTTCAACTACTGCTACTATTACTACTACTGATGCTGCTGTTGCTGCTAATACTACTACTGCTGCTGCTTCGACTGCTACGACTGCTACTACTACTACTAATGATGCTGCTGCTGCTGCTAATACTACTACTGCACCTGCTTCTACTAATACTACTGCTGCTGCTACTGCTACTACTCCTCCTACTACTACTAATACAACAACTACCATGTCAGCTACTACTACTACTACCTCTCCTCCTCCTACTACTACTGCTACAACTACAATTGCAACTACTACTACTATTGCTGCTCTTGGGACTACTATTGCTACTACTACTACTATTACTACTACCACTACATTTGCTACTACTGTTACTACTAGTACTACTACTATAACTACTACTACCACTGCTACTACTACTATTGCTACTACTATTACGGCCACTACTACTACTACTACTGCTACTACTACTCCTATTACAACCACTACTATCGCTTCTACTCTTATTACTGTTAGTACTACTCTTATTACATCTTCTACTGCTACTACTACTTCTATTACTTATAGTAGTACTACTATTGCAACTTCTACTACTATTACTTCTGCGACGACCACTACTGCTACTACTAGAACTACTACTACTACTACTACTACTACAAATACTACAAGTTCTACTACCACTACTACTACTCATAATGCTACTATGCCTACTATAGCTACTATTGGTACCACTACTACTACTCCTAATGCTACTCTGCCTATTGTAGTTACTATTGGTACCACTACTACTACTGCTACTACTACTACTACTGCTACGACTGCTATAGCTATAACTACTGCTACTGCTGCTGCTGCAACTGATGCTACTATTGCTATTACGGGTGCTACTCCTGCTACTGCTGCTACTTCTACAGCTTCTACTACTACCACTACTAGTTAAACTACTACTATAACTATTGCTACTGCTACTACTGCTACTATTGCTACTACAGCTTCTGCTACTACCACTACTTCTCCTATAACTACTACTATTGCTACTACTACAACTTCTACTACTGCTGCTACTATTACGCCCAATACTAATGCTACTTCTGCTGCTGCTTCTGCTACTGCTACGACTACTACTACTTTTCCCACTATAATTACAAATAGTACTACGATAGCTACTACTACAACTACTTCTGCCACAACGATAATTACTACTACCCCAACTACTAAAACTACTACTACTACTACTACTACTACTACAGTTACTATTGCTAATACTACTACTACTGCTACAACTTCTACTTCTGCTAGTACTGCTATTACTAGCACTACTAACGCAACTGCTGCTACTGCTACTATTACTGGTACTTATCCTACTACTACGACTACAACTACTATAGCTACAGCTACTGCTATAGCTACTACTTCTACTACTTCAATTGCTACTACGGCAACTAATACTACTACTACTAACACTACTGCTGCTACTCTTCCTACTATTACTTCTCCTACTACAATCACTACTCCTACTACTCCTTCAATACCACTACTACTATAATTTTTACTAGTAATTCTCCTACTACTATTGCTGCTACTACTAGTTCTACTGCATCAACTTCAACTGCTATCGCTTCTGCTACTATTGCTACTGGTCCTTCTACTACTGCAACTACTACTACTAAAACTGCTCCAACTACTACTACTACTGCATCTACTACTCCTACTCCAACTGCTGCTGCTACTACTACTACTACTCCTACTACGACTACAACCATTACTACTTCTACTAATACTCCTACCACTACTGCCACTCCTATTGCAACTACTACTACTCCTACAATTACGACTACTACTACTACAACTCCAACTACTACAATTGGTACAACTGTTCCTACTGCTACTACTAATGCAACTACTACAACAACTACTACTAGTACTACGGCTAATACGGTTACTGTTACTACTACTGCTACACCTACTCCAACTACTACTGCAACTACTACTATTGCCGCAACTACAATGGCTACTACTGCTATTGCAAGTCCTGCTACTTCTCCTCCTACTACTGCTGTTGCTACTAATATTGCTACTACTACTCCTACTTCAACTTTTTCTACTATTAATGCAACTATTATAGCTACTACGACAATTACTACTTCTCCTACTACTACTACGACTACTACTACTGTGATACCTACTACTCCTACCGCTACTAATACTACTACTGCTACAATAGCTACTACAACTACCGCAACTATCAAAAATACTACTGCTACTGCTACTATTGCTACTACTGCTAATATTGCTACTACAACAACAACAACTATAATCACTATTACTACTACTAATATTACTACTACTATTACTACACCTGCTTCTACTGCTACTATGACTACTACTCCTCCTAATCCTACTACTGCTACTACTACTACTACCGCTGCTTCTACAACAAAAACTACTACGACTACTTCTACTACAACTATTACTACAACAACAACAACAACTATACTACTACTACTGCTGCTGCTACTACTACTGCTTTTATTTCTCCTACTACTACTTTTACTACTACTACTACTACGACTACTACTATTGCTACTATTACTGGTATTTCTCCTTCTATTATGACTACAACTACTATAACAACAATAACTTCTACTACTACTACGTTTGCTCCTTCTCCTGCTCCTATAGTTATTGCTGCTACCACTACAACTACTGCAACTTTCACTACTACTGCTACTTGAAATACAACAACAACTTATACTACTGCTATTCCTTATAATACTTCTTCCACTACAACTACTACTACTACTCCTGCTACAACTGCTACTACTATTAATTCTATAACTAATGTTACTACTGCTACAACTACTAATTCCATTACTAAAGCTTCTACTGCTACCGCTACTACAACAACTACTATTGCTCCTGCTATTAGTACTACAACTGTTACTCCAATTACTAATACTGCTACTACTGCTGCTTGTACTCCAACTACTACTACTATTTGTACTGCTACTGCTGCTACTACTACAACTACTACAACTGCGACTACTATTGTAGCCATTACAACAACTACTTATGCTACTACTGTGACTACTACTACTGTTGCTACTACTACTACTTTTACTATTAGTGTGGCTGCTATGATGACTACTACTACTACTACTACTTCTCCTACAATAACTACTACTACTACTACTGCCACAACTGCTACTACTGTTGCTGCTGCTATTGCTGCTTCTACTACTGCTTTTACTTTGACTACTACAACTATCGCTACTTCTGCTACAATTGCTACAGCTAACACAACTTCTCCAATTACTACTGCTGCCACTACTACTACTACTACTGTAACTACTACTACTACTACCACCACTACTAGTACTGCTTCTACCACTACCACCACTACTACTACTACCTCACCAACTATTACTTCTACTACTACAACTACTACTTCTACTACTACACTAATACTACTACTATTACTACAACTACACGAATACTACTACTACTACTGCTACTGTAACAATTGCTGCTACTATTGCTACTACTACTGCTTCTGCCACTATGATTGCTACTACTACTACTACTACTATTGCAGCTACTACTATTGCCACTAATACTACTGCTACTACTTGCTCTGCTACTTCTATTGTTACTACTCCTACAACAACAACAACAATAACTACTACCACTATTGCAACTTTTGCTATGACAACAACGACTACCACTACTACCACTACTACCACTACTGCCACTACTGCTACCAATACTTGGCCTATAACTACGGCTACTACTGCTTCTTCTTTTACTACTACTGCTACTACTACTACTACTATAGCTACTCCTACTACTACTACAACTATAGCTGCTACTACTACTGCTACTACATGTACAACAACTACTGCAGCTACTACTACTTCTCCTACTAATACTACAATTGCTACTACTTTTGGTACTATTACCAATGCAACTATTGCTACTACTACTATGACTAGTACAAGGACTACTACTACTACAGCAACTACAGCTCTTTCTACTACTACCACTCCTCCTACTACTACTACAAAAACAACAACTACAGCTGCTACAACTATTACTACTACTGCTTCTACTACTGCTACAGCTTGTACTACTACTACTAGTATTGCAACTTCTACTTCTCCTCCTACTACTACTGCAATTACTCTTACTACTACTGCTTTCGCTACTAAAACTACTACTAATTCCACTGCTACATCTTCTACTACTACAACTACTACCACCACGACTATGACTACAGCTATGACTATGACTGCTACAAAAACTACTACTACTACCCCAACTACTAAAACTACTACTACTACTACAAACACAGCGACTACTACCACTATTGCTCCTATTACTATTACTGCTAATATTGCTACTATTGCTTCAACAACTACTAAAACTACTATTACTACTACAAATGCTACTACAGCTACTGCTATCATTGCTACTACTCTTACTATTACTGGTACAACAACAACAACAACAACAACTACTACTACTATGACTATTACTACTACTACCCCTACTACTCCTACTACTACTGTTGTTGCTGTTACTACTACTCCCACTTCGCTTACTACTACGACCATCGCTACTACTACTACTGTAATAACTACTGCTACTGGTACTACTACTACTACTACAACCACTACTGCAACTGCTACTACAACAACAACTACTATTGCTACAACTACTGCTGCTACGACAACTACTGCTCCAACTATTAATAGTTTTGATTCTACTACAACTACTGCTACTCCTATTATTTCTACTTGTGCTACTGCAACTAGTACTACTACAACTTCTGCTACTATTGCTACAACCATTATTTTTACTAATGTTTCACCTACTACTATTGCTACTACTAAAATTTTTTCAACTGCTACTACAAATGGTACTCCTACTACTACTGCTAGAAATGCTGCACCAACTACTACGACTTCTACTACTGCCCCTACTACCACTACTGTTGCTACTAATACTACTACCGCATCTACTACAACAACTACTACTCCTACTACTACGATTACTCCAACCTCCACTGCGATTACTGATACTCCTACTACTATTGATACTACTGCTACTCCTACTACTACTACTACAGCTGCTACTCCTACTACTATTACTACAGCTGCCACTATTACTACCACTACTATTGCTCCAACTGCTGCTGCTACTCCTACTACCACCACCACCACCACCACAACTACTAGTCTTACAACTACTAGTACTACGGCTACTATTGTTGTTGTTAATGCTACTACAACTATTACTACTACAAGTACCACTTCTATTACTATTATGGTTGCTGCGACTACTACATCTAGTACCATGACTACTACTACTATTACAACTCTGCTACTACTACTACTACTGCGACAGCTACTGCTACTGCTATAGCTACTACTTCTACTACTTCAATTGCTACTATGGCTACTACTGCTACTACTACTATTACTACTGCAACTACTGCTAACACTACTGCTGCTCCTACTCCTCCTCCTACTGCTCCTACTACAATCACTACTCCCATTGTTCCTTCAGTACTACTACTATTATAATTTTTACTAGTAATTCTCCTACTACTACTGCTACTACTACTACTTCTACTGCAGCAACTTCAACTGCTATTGCTCCTACTACTACTGCTACGGGTCCTACTACTACTGCTACTACTACTACTAAAACTGCTCCAACTATTACTACTACGACATCTACTACTCCTACTCTGAATGCTACTACTACTACTACTGCTCCTGTGACTACTACTACTCCTCATACTGCTACAATCACTACTACTTCTACTAATACTCCTACCACTACTGCCACTTCTACTGCAACTACTACTGCTCCTACAATTACAACTACTACTACTACAACTCCAACTACTACAAATGGTACAACTACTCCTATCGCTACTACTAATGCAACTACTACAACTACTACAACTAGTACTACGGCTACTAGGGTTGCTGTTACTGCTACTTCTACACCTACTTCGACTACTACTACAACTACTACTACTGCCACAGCTACAATGGCTACTACTACACTTGCAAGTCCTGCTACTTCTCCTCCTACTATTACTGTTGCTTCTACTATTACAACTTCTAATACAGCTACTACTACTCCTACTTCAACTTTTTCTACTATTAATGCTACTATTATAGCTACTACGACAATTACTACTTCTCCTACTACTACTACGACTACTGCTACTATGATAGCTACTACTACTACTGCTACCAATACTACTACTACTATTGCTACAATAGCTACTACAACTACCACAACTATGAAAAATACTACTACTACTACTACTATTGCTACTACTGCTAATATTGCTAATACAACAACAACTGCTACAATGACTACTACTACTACTAATATTACTAATATTATTACTGCACCTGCTTCTACTGCTACAAATGCTACTGCTACTATGACTACTACTACTCCAAATCCTACTACTGCTACTACTACTACTACCACTGCTTTAACAACAAAAACTACTACGACTACTTCTACTACAACTATTACTACAACAACACAACAACTATACTACTACTACTCCTACTGCTACTGCTACTACTACTTTTACTACTACTACGACTACTACTGGTACCGGTACTATTGCTACTACTACTACTACTATTACTAGCATTTCTCCTTCTATTACGACTACAACTTCTATCACAATAATAACTTCTACTACTTCTATGTTTGCTACTGCTGCTGCTACTACAGCTACTACTGCTACCACTACAACTACTGCAACTTTCGCTACTACTGCTACTAGAAATACAACAACTTCTACTACTGCTATTGCTTATAATATTGCTTCATCTACACCTACTACTACTGCTCTTGCTACAATTACTACTACTATTAATTCTAAAACTAAAGCTACTGCTGCTACAACTACTAATTCCATTACTAAAGCTTCTACTGCTACTGCTACTACAGCTACTACTACTGCTGCCTGCACTCCAACTACAACTACTATTACTATTGTTGTTGCTACTACTACTTCAGCTACTACAACTGCGACTAATATTGTAGCAATTACAGCAACTACTTATACTACTATTGCGACTATTGCGACTACTGCTACTACTACTAATTCTACTACTAGTATGGCTGCTATGACGATGACTACTACTACTACTCCTACAATAACTACTCCTACTATTACTGCTACAATAGCTACTACTATTGTTGTTGCTATTGTTGCTTCTACTACTTCTATCACTTTAACTACTACAACTATCGCTACAACTACTACTACTACTGCAACCACTACTACTAATACTACTAAAACCACTACTAATACTGCTTCTACCACTACCACCACCACTACTACTACCTCACCAACTACCACTTCTACTACTACAACTACTACTTTTAATACTACACTAATACTACTACTATTACTACAACTACACTAATACTACTACTGCTGCTGCTACTGTAACAATTGTTGCTGCTATTGCTACTACTACTACTTTTGCCACTATGATTGCTACTACTACTACTACTAGTATTGCAGCTACAACTATTGCCACTAGTACTACTATTGATACTACTACTACTTCTATGACTACTACTACAACTGCTACTCCTACTACTACTACTGCTGCCACTATTACTACCACTACTATTTATCCTATTGCTGCTGCTACTCCTACTACTACTACCACCACCAACACTATTTCTAGTACTACTACTA
>RXID01022135.1:0-259415 GCA_005019695.1 Trichopus zeylanicus subsp. travancoricus
ATTAATTTATCATATTTAATATTATAATAAAATATGATGCGACTTTTGTGTTTTTTAGTTTGAATCTCTTCAAGAGTTCTTCACGAGTGCTCGATCTCGCTCTTCCCTTGTGTCTGACAGTCGCTTTCCTCGCCGTATCCAACCATCCTCCGTCTCTCTCTTGTCTCAACCTTTGACTACCTGTTTTCTCCTCGATCTTGTCAGGTTTGATAGTTCTCGGCCACTCCCTACCAAGATTTTAAATCTTGATTGAAAAACCGAAGCTTTTTGATTTTAGCCGATAATGAACGTTTCGTCTAAAATAATTTTAATTTTAGGGTTAGAGTTTTACAGTGAACGAGCGCAACGAGCTCGCATGGGGAGATTGTGCAGTGACAGTGAGCAGAGCGAGCACAGTGAGATCGCACAAAAAAGAAGTGGCGGAACAGCGAGTAAAAACAGTGCGCAAAGTGGGCACAGCGAGATCACACAGTGAGATGCACAGTAACAGATGAGCAGAGCGGGTGCAGCGAGATCGCGCAGAAGAGCAACGAGCAAAAATTGTGAGCAGAGCGAGTACAGTGAGATCACACGGGGAGATCATGCAATGACGGCGTGCAAAGCGAGTGCAGCGAGATCGCGCAAAGGAGAAGCAGCGGAGCAGCGAATAGAAACAGTGAGCAGAGTGGGCGCAACCAAATCACGCGGGGAGATCGCACAGCGACGGCAAGCAGAACGAGCGCAGCGAGATCACGTAGAGGAGAAGCAGTGGAGCAATGAGCAGAAACGGCGAGTAGAGCGAGCTCAGAGCAGAAGCGGCGGAGCAGTGAGCAGAAACGGTGGAGCAATGAGCAGCATGCGGAGTAGTAGGAGTGAGCAGCCAGCAACACATAGAGCAAAAGCGGCGGAGCCGCTAACAGCGTACGGAGCAATAGCAGCGAAGTAACGAACAACACGTGGAGCAAAAGCGACGAAGCAGAGAGCAACTCACGGAGTAGTAGCAACATAATAACTAGAAGCGCGCAGAGCAGAAGCGATGGAGAGCAACATAGGAGTAGTGAGCAGCGTCAGAGCAGAAGCAACGAGCGGCGACGGAGTAGCGAGTAGCAACAGAGTAGAAGTAACGACCAACGCGTAGCAAGCCTCTATTCCAGTCCAGTACACTCATCCTTATTCTCTCCTTACAAGCACGAAGAATTTCTCTGCTTTTGTGTTTTTGAGCAGCGTCGGAGCGGCGTGCAACGGCAAAGCAACGAGCGGCGATGGAGCGCGTACATCCTGTTGGAAGCAAAGTGAGCACAACCACGGCACAAGCAGTGGCACTCTCAGCAATAGAGAGCTCTTAGGTCTCCTCCATTGACGTTCTCATCGTCCTGAGCATGGAGGAGGTCTAGCAACGACAGGGTCTAGACAAATGATGTCTCCACCATCAAGTCCAGCTCCGGGATATCGCAGCTCCAATGATTCCCTCGTCATCGAAGAGAGCCAACCTAAGCCGACAACCACCTCCTTACCGCCGAGACAACTCATTTCTCTAAACTCCAATGCAGACAAAACTGCATGTTCATGTCACTGTTCACGACTGTTCGTTGTTCTGTTCATGTTGTTCACGGTTCTATTCATGATGCATAGGTTGTAGAGTGCATTGGATGTAAGTTGATGAATTTGTTCATGATGTGCGGGTTAAGGAGTCCACTGGATGCAAGTGGATGCAAGTTATGATTTGTTTATTTGCAAATAGATGAAAGTTGTGACTTGTTTGTTAGCAGCTATGTGGTGTATTATATTAACTACAGGCTAGGGATAAAGTTGCATTTATATGTGTTTGTTATCTCTTCTTCAACACCAAAGTGATTATGCGAGATGTTAGTATTCATTACATATAGTCAGAGTAACCATCCTGCAAACAATGTGCTTAGAGTTTTTTACACGCTGTAATACTACTGATGTTTCATTTGCAGAGTTTTGTGAGTCGATTGTCTTCATTCTGTTTTAGACTATAATCATATTCAAGGAGGTAAGAATTTTTTTTAAAATTCTAAATTATTATACATATCATATATATAATTACAATTATATAGTATATCACAGTTTGTAAGTTTATAAATTGAGAATGCTGAAATTACTCTAAAAATTAATTGGTACATCGGAAAGTATTGAAATTACTTAAAAATTAGTTAGCATTTATTAATATTTTTTATGCTAAAATTTAGTTTTTAATATTTTTTTAGAAATTAACATTTTAAGCAAAAAATTATATATTAAATTGAGAATGTTAAAATTAATGAAAAAATTAGCTAATAAATCCAAAATTAGGTTAATAAATCCTAAACCCTAAACCTTAAATCCTAAATAAAAAATTATTAAAATTACCTAAAAATTAGTTAGTATTTATTAATAAATTTATACCAAAATAGAGTTTTTTCATATTTTGTAGAAATTAATATTTTATGCGAAAATTATGTATTAAATTGAGAATGTTAAAATTAATGTAAAAATTAGCTAATTAATCAAAAAATTTATTAGTAAATCCTAAACCTTAAACCCTAATCAGAAAGTATTGAAATTACGTAAAATCAATTAGTATTTATTAATATTTTTATACGAAAATAGAGTTTTTTTATATTTTTTTAGAAATTAATATTTTATGCGAAAAGTATGTATTAAATTGACAATGTTAAAATTAATATAAAAATTAGCTAATAAATCAAAAAATTTGTTAGTAAATCCCAAACCCTAAACCCTAATCAGAAAATATTGAAATTTTGTAAAATCATTTAGTAGTTATTAATATTATTTATGAAAAAAAAGAGTTTTTTATATTTTTTTAGAAATTAATATTTTGTGCGAAAATTATGTGTTAAATTGAGAATGTTAAAATTAATATAAAAATTAGTTAATAAATTGAACATTTTGTCGATAGATCCTAAACAATAAACCCTAATCAGAAAGTATTGAAATGACGTAAAATTAGTTAGTACTTATTAATTTTTTTTGCGAAGATAGAGTTTTTTATCTATTTTTTAGAAATTAATATTTTATGAAAAAATTATGTATTAAATTGAGAATATTAAAATTAATGTAAAAATTAGCTAATAAATCGAAAAGTTTGTCGGTAAATCCTAAATCCTAAACCCTAATAAAAAAGTATTGAAATTTTGTAAAATTAGTTAGTATTTATTAATATTTTTTATGCAAAAATAGATTTTTTAAATATTTTTTAGAAAGTAATATTTTATGTGAAAATTATGTATTAAATTGAGAATGCTAAAATTAATGAAAAAATTTACTAATAAATCTGAAAATAGGTTAGTAAATCATAAACCCTAAATAAAAAATTATTGAAACCATGTACAAATTAGTTAGTATTTATTAATAAATTTATACAAAAATAGAGTTGTTTATATTTTTTAGAAATTAATATTTTTTGTGAAAATTATGTATTAAATTGTGAATGTTAAAATTAATGTAAAAATTAGCTAACAAATCAAAAAAATTGTTAGTAAATCCTATATCCTAAACTCTAAACCCTAAATCGAAAAGTATAATTAGTTAGTATTTATTAATAAATTTATGCTAAAATAGAGTTTTTTGTATTTTTTAGAGATTAACATTTTTTGGAAAAATTATATATTAAATTGAGAATGTTGAAATTAAAGTGAAAATTAGCTAATAAATCGGAAAATTTTGAGTTTGTGAAAAAATTAGTTAGTAAATTGAAAACTTGATGTGGAATTTTTTTCTTAATCATAGGCTAATTTTCTTCCACCATCATTTATTCTGTTATTGTTGCTATTGTATTGCATATGGCTTCCAAACAAAACACACAACAATCGACTCACAATGACGATATCGCATGACGACACTATGAATTTGTGGATGCAGGTTTTCGATAAGTTCATTGCAAATAGCGTGGTCATGTGCTTTATTCTATAATTATAAGATTAAAAGATCATTTAGAATGAGTAACTGGCTCAGTCCGAACATGCGAGAATGTTCCAAATGAAGTAAAACAAATATTTTGGGTAATAGTACAAAGCAATAGAGAAGGTAGAAGAAAAGATAAGGTCAAAAAATCATGCTTCGAGCAGGAGCTTATCAACTACTGTAATACAGATCCCCAGTAAGTTTCAGATGATAAAGACGATGATAATGAGGTTTAGGAAGTTATTCATGAGAGTCAAAGATTATACAAGGAAACTCAAGGTGGTATTGGCCCTTCCGAGACAATTTGCGATCGCCGAACTACTAGTTTCAGAGAATGATGTACACAATGACACATACCTGTCCCTTCAAAAGTTAATGAGGATTTCCATTTTTCTGACATCGGTCCTATCAATATTTCTCCAATTGACTAATTTCTATTGAAACCAATAGATGATGCTCAGCTAAATTTGAGAACAACATCAAGTGATTTTCGGAAGGTAAGACAGTGGTTAGGTACGACAGGATCAAAATTTTTGCTCTATAACCATTTCCCATTTCATTTAGAAGATGGTGATTATTATCATAAAATTATACATGCCGCTCAAGAGGTTAGCCCAGAAGTTTCTCTACCAAATGCCTATTAAATTTCGGAAAAATATTTGGATCTTGAAGTTGGAGCGATGACTACTTTTATACAGACCTTCCACAAATATTGGGATAAATTTGGATGTACCTTGATATGTGATGGATAAAAGACACAAAACAGTAAAGATTTGATAAATTTTTTAGTATATTATTCTAAAGGGACCATTTTTTTAAAGTCAGTCGATATATCAGGGGAGTCAAAGATAAGTAATTTCTTATATTATTTAATTGACAGTGTGTCATTGAGAAGACTGGAGAATCAAGACTGGTACTTGTCGTAACTAACATTGCAACTTCACTGGTATATGCTAAAAAAAAATTTAATACAAGAAAGAAAACATCTTTTCTAAACACCTTATGCAGCACATTCTATTAACTTAATATTGAAGGATATAGGTAGGAATCATGATATCAGGAAAGTGGTTGAGGAAGGCCATAAGTTGACGTCATTCATTTATAACCATGCTTAGCGTCTTGAACTAATGAGAAAGTAAACACGGAGATGAGAGATTATCAGACCAGGATTTACTCGATTTGCTACATAATTTATCTCCTTGAATTCCCTGTATACTCATCAACAGGCACTAAAGGAATTATTTACCAGTGAAGAATATGATAAATATTATTTGAAGTTGAAATATTCCGAGAAAATTCTTTCTAAGCAATTCTACAATCAAGTCTTGGGAATCAGTTGAAAATGTAATCAGAATCTACAATCCATTAGTTAAGGTGCTTCGAATTATTAACTCAGATGATCATTTGCAGATGGGGTTCTTATATGAAACAATAAAATGTGCAAAATTCTAAATAAGATGACATATAAGAACAATTGAATTTCATAAATGGGAGAAGATTATTAATCATCATTGAAATAAAATATTATCTTGAGATATTCATGTTGCAGGTAACTGAGTAAACTGTCATTCTATAGCACTTTATTAAGTTATAATGATAATATTATTAATTAATATTTCATCATGTTGTAGGATACTTTCTAAATCTAATATTTTAATATACCGATAATGTCAACAACAGTAATATAATTCTTGAAGTGTTACATAAGATAATGGAGAGGATGATGTCAGATATGAGAACAAGAATCTTGGCATTGTGCGAGGTACATTCTAAATCGAAAAATTTTTTAGATATTAAAAAACATTTTAACTTGAGTACGTTTATTAAATAGTCAGACGACTTCAAAAATAAAGTCAAGGACTTAGGCATACAATAAGCAACTATAGCTATTAGGGTGACACTACTGGTATCGTTAATAATTATACATATTTTCTAATTTAAATTATAAAAAAATTTAAACAAATTTTTTTGTTAAATTATAGCTAGATTGAGGAGCATTTATGATCGACATGTAGCACCTAATCTTTCAAAGATAACAATTAGAATTTTAAGTTAAACTATTTCAAGTTCACAATACGAGAGGAATTAGACAACTTTTGGATTGATTCATACAAAGACGAGAAACAGTCTTAAAATGAAAAAATTAAAGAAACTTATTTTTTGTCATTATAATATGCATTTAAGATTCCAAAACATACCAAGGAGAACATCACCAGAGGATGAGATAATCAACTTGTCTGTCATATTCGAAAATGATGATCCTCTAATAGAATAGATTCGAGAAATAGAAGAACCTGTCTTAAATTATTCTCAAACACAAAAAACTATTCGTCGTCTCTTATACGAAGAATCGGAAGAGGAAGCTGATACAATGGAAAATACTATTGATACCAATGATAGCAACAATGGTAGCACAGTTGGTGACGCCAATTTCCAACAATCACAATATGAGGACTCGTCTTCATCTTTTCCACGGTATAGAGGAAATAAGTTTTTGGACTCTAATTTAGATGGTGGTTATGTACCACAATATCCATATGTTTTATATGGTAGACAAGATATCAATCAAAGTCCAATAGAAAGTGCGGGCTCTAAATAGTATGACAGATATCATAACGAGATGTTTTCCTTCAATAAAGGATATCATCAGTCAATGTATGACCATGCTACTTCGTACTATCTGCATGCAAAACAATACTATCGATCACAACTTTATCGTACTGATGAGTAGGATGATGAAGAATACCAATATCTTCCATATTCACCTCAGAATAGCATGTGGTTGTAAGACATGGATTTATGTTACTTATGAAATGATGTTTTTAGTATTGTTTTCAATTGATATCTTATTATAATTTTATGACATTCAAATTTAATGTCTGTATGATTTATTTTATCACGTGATAATTTATTTATTTTATTATCATATTTTGTTATAGTATTTTTCTTCTGACGTATTTTCTATCATTTATTTTATATTCATGAATCGTGATAATTATATGATATTTCTTTTAAAATGGATAATGACAAATCCGGATGATCATATTACAGTTTCAGACAAAGTTACACTTGAAACAGGAAAAATAATTATATTCATTCTTGGCCAAAAACTTTTATTCTGTCGTAGAATGATTCCATTTTCAACTTATGACATACTTGAATAAGTTTTAATGGAACAAACATTAAAAAAATATGAAAGAGTAAATGATCAAATTTATCGTGTCTCTCAACAAGGTTCACTTAACGCTATCAATCAGCGTCTTGCCATAATTTTCCCCAAACACTTCGCACAGTGTGATATTTATTTGTCATGGATTATTGGATTATTTTTACTATATGTTGTTAATGAATATGATTATCATTTTCATTTTGTATCTTTGATGTATGGTTATAGTTCAAAATCACTATTATAAGATCGAGCAGTGCTAATTGTTCGGACTCATATGCCTACAAATGCTTGTCCGTATCGTCCAAATACTGAATTTGTAATTCCACACCTAAATATTCCAAACTCAACTGATGATGATTAGTTGTATTATGCTATAATTAATAAATTATGTATGTGTCAAGTACATTTTAATGATAAGTTAAATTTGCTTATGTTAATTTTTAACTTTTAATCATATTCATATTATTTCTTGTATATTTTCTTTTTTTATACAGTAATATATAAAAAAATACTATATCAGTGATTAACTATTAAAATTAATTAAAATAATAATTAATCTTATGATAAAATTAATTATAGATTCTTTTATAATTTCTAACTTTTTTTAAAGATTTTTTCAAAATTTTATCATATTTTTAATTCAAAATCAAAATTGAAACTTAAAACCAGGCTATCCACTACAATAAATTTGAATATTTTAGAGGCTTTAAAGACATCTTAAAAATATAAAAAATACTCAAAAAAAATTTCCATATGTTTTTCTTACGCTTATGAAATGCCAAGAAAAAAATATCAGAATTATTTTCAATATTTTAAAAATGCCAATAAATGTTTTTCAACATTTTTGATGGTATTAAGAAAATATTGATGAAAGGAAATATTTTCAACATTTTGTGGTCAAAACGCCGAAAATTTGTATTTTTTGTGCAAATCATATTTCTTGAAAATTATAAATATTGAAAATACAACATGTACAATGCAATGAACATCATACACAAATGAAAAAAAAATACAATTGAATAGTTACCAAACACAAAGTTCAATCGTACAACATGCAGAAAATGAAGACATACAATTGAATAATATATCATACACCAATTATAATCATGTCTATATTAATTTAGCTATTATGTACTAATTCGACAATAATAATATTTGCTCAGTACATAACATTAAAATCACATCCTTTTTGTAACTCATCTAACATTTTAGGTTTGAGAACAATCTGTAGGACAAAACAAGAAGTCAGGACAATACAAATAAAATCAAGAATTAAAAGCAACTCTTTTCGCTTTTTTAATCTGAGCTTGAGATCGGCATTAGCAATATTAATTTGTAAAAAAACTTGTCAATCATAACAAACAAATATAAAAAAAATAATGATGAAACAACAAGGAAAAAATAGTTAGAGTAAACAAAAGAGATATAACAACAATAGGTCAAGAAAGTTCTATCAACCAAATATTCAGCTCTTGTTTATTATATTACTAGCCGGTTAGAAAATAATATCGCATGATAATACAAACTTATATAAATATGAACAATAATTGAATAATACTATAAGTTAGAATTTTAAAATAGATATAACTGGATATATGTGTAATTAAACTTTAAAGTTGGTGTCAAAATATATATAAAGAGTTGGGTGGGCATGTGACCTTACATTTGAGTCCTTGAACATCTTATATGCATATTGTTTATTTATTCCAACCTAATTTTGTACCACATCTTTAACACAAAATCTTCATCCAAATCCTACGATGCATATCCCCCATCTGATTTCAGAAATCAAAAAGAAAATGAATCACAAGGCATTTGAT
The DNA here is from genome assembly GCA_005019695.1 of Trichopus zeylanicus subsp. travancoricus. Taxonomy (NCBI): domain Eukaryota; kingdom Viridiplantae; phylum Streptophyta; class Magnoliopsida; order Dioscoreales; family Dioscoreaceae; genus Trichopus; species Trichopus zeylanicus. Next base: position 8,896 of record RXID01022135.1, read on the forward strand.
GCATCGCCCCGATAAATCAATGGGTGGCTCTAAACCAATGCCTCAAAAAAGAGCAAAATCCTAAATGATTACGTAGGCTGCAACTCGCCTCTCCAAGCAATGTGACTGCGAACGCTTTGTATCCAAAAACATTGAGTTAAATGAAGGCATGACCCCTAAACTGCATAGTGGTTGATACTTCATTCCCGCGGCAAGAGAAACTAGAGCATTGCATCACCCAAGTTGCAACGACTAGATGCCCAAAAGAAGAAAAAAGAAGTTCCAAAAACTCAAGATCCCGAACTTATGGTGCAAGACCTAGAGTTGGAGACACTAATGATACATCAAGTGATCAAATGGTGGCTCCGAGAAGCCATATATGTATAGAAGCCGTTAGCCGAGACAATTAAAGAGTATGCCTAGAGCCAAACCTTTTAAATTAAGAAGGTTAATGAAACCAAACTCAAAGGGTAAGTCGTAAACAGAAGTGTCCAAGCTAAGGTTTTACTAATATATTGATCCATTGTAAGCTTAGTCACTTCGAACAAGAATGAACTCTTAGGAAGGATCTGTCATATCTCAAAACCTGACTATGACCGAACTCACTAGATTCGATCTAATGACACCAATATTTTAACCAGTAAATCTCTAACTTCTTCAAAAATAAATCTCAAGGAATCTGAAATTCATTCCCTATTCACGAAAAAGAATGAGCTAAATGGTTATCCAATATCACGAGATCCAAATACATCAAATTCCCAGAAGCACTATAAATTACACGGTAACCAGAGAGGTAAAGGATTAATATTTAATTTTTTATTATATTCATATTCTGAAGAGCATATGTAACTTGAGCGTTGGAATGACTGCTATCAGAAAGTTTCCAATAGCCTTCTTTACAATTCTTTTTTATATAGATAGAAAGAAAGTCAACTTAACAGATCAAAATTTTAAAGAGTTTTTTAAATTAAAATCGGCAAGAAATTGAGCTCCATCAACAACAGCTTTTATTGAGACATTGACAACGGAATCACAGCTACTTCCTTTGTATCTAAAGGAAATCTACCAAATCTATAGGATTCGAATGCAATCACTGATTATCGTGAATATTGGGCCGTTGATTTTTCACACCTTTTTGGTTTTTTTTTAATCTTTTGCAGCCAATGTAAAGGACATGTCAGAAATCAAAAACTCATGTGTGATCTAAAGGCCAAAGTTTGAAGTTCTAAGATTTTAAATTTTGAATTTTGAATTAATTTTCACACCCACTAAAATTAATAATTTTGATCGTTTTAATAATTTTGATCATTTTTTATTTTTAAATTTATTTTATTACGATTTCGATGAAATTGAAATATTTTATTTGAAACGTTTCAATTTCAACTAAAAATTTAGACCCTGGGCTAAAGATTAAAAGCGTGATATACCGATTTATTTCAAAAATGATTTATCTATAAATAAAACAAAATATTGACTTATTCATCCAATGTAAGTCTAAATAAGGCAATTTCGTTATTTATCTTTGAATAAATCACTTCGTGGATGAAGCTTCCAATAGTAAATATAATATCCATCTACATCCATTTATACATATGCACACAAAAGAAAGATTCAACTTTTTTGTGCATTTGTGCAATTTCACATATTTGCAAGGGTGTATATGCAAAAGTTCACGCTAGAGATAAGATGTGCAATTATTGGCGGCCATTCATTTCTTTTTAGTTGTTGGCAAGGCTGATGCTTGGGCATGTGATGCTTGCTTTGTTAAATAAAGATGGCAAAACTTAGAAAGGCTACTTAAAATCTTCTTTATTTGTAGAATGCAGTAAAATCTTCTTTATTTATAGAATGCAGACAGTCATGGGAGGATATGGTTCCTGCCCTCACAAGCAAAGGCCATTTTCTTGTGGTGCAGCGGTTGCACTCAACCATGTGCAATTGTCTCCCATTACCTAATTGCAAGATTCCCCGATTTCATCCCCAAATTTCAATTTAGGGTTTAATTTTCGACGACTCTTTTCTTTTCTTTTCTTTTCTTTTCTTTTATCCTGTGAAGAATGGTGTCTTTGGCGTTGTGCTATCCATAATTTCCGCCTTCATCGAATATTGCTACAAGATGATCCCCATTCCAATTGAACCTTTTTTTTTGTTGATTAAACATTAATTTCTAAACCAAATTTTGATGGTTGTAGTTGTTGTGAATGGTCATTCCTTGTATTTCGTTTTGAATTATCAACTTGCGCGGATCTCACCATTATATCGATTTCCTTTTCATTCATTCTTTTTTGGTAGAGAAGGCAATGCGTGGAACAATTGCATCCATTTATTTTTCAAAAAGAAAAAAAGAAATTTTCGCCTTCATCCTATGAACAATCTCATGAATGTGTCCCTTTAGTTGTAAATTTTGATCGAATTTATGAAAATCTTGATTAGGAGTAGCAATAAACAAAGGAATTCATTTAACCAAATTAACATAGTTTCATCAACATTCACATGAACACAAACACGAGGAAGAACAATAGCTTGTGAATTATGACATCAAATTTATATCAATTTTATAACATTGATCGTCAACTATATGTGATTGCAATCATAAACACCCCCACCACCCTCTCGGATATTATTTCCGAAGACAGGAAATATATCAAAAAATATGAATAATTACCATGCACGTGGAAGAATAACTATATAGCAAAGCAAGCTTCAAGAGTTCGCCGGCGACCAGATCAACCTAATCGGATCCGCTTCTCGGGGCCGACGTCGAGGGCGAGGAAGACAGAGGTGAGATCCCGTGGAACGGCATAGAAGCCCCGGGAGGACGGCCCAGGCCTTCTCTTGGCGGGCCGGGGCTTCCTAGGTGCCGGAGGGCAGACAAGGGCCGAGGTTAGCTTGTACTCTTCTGACTTGGGCGTGATACACTCCTCATTTTTCCGGAGCTCCGGCGAGGCATCGGCGAGCTTTTCTTGGATCAACGAAGTCCGTATCGGAGCGAGCGAGGGGAAGCCTCCGACGGCGGGGGCCTCGGATAGCATCATCTTGGGTATCAAACTATGAAGAGATAAGCATAGGAGGAAGGCATGAGCTGTCTGTTGTGGGAGCGAGAAGGCGAAAGGAGGAGGGAATTATGTTGGGAGGTAGTGTGAGGAGTTAAATACACATAAGAGAGAGAAAGAGAGGAGAGAGAAGCAAATCATTGTTGAGGAATGAGAGAAGGAATTAGTTTGGAAGGTACAGAGAGGAAAAAGGTAACAAGGTTGGAGAGCTGCGAGTGTTTCGACAGTCCGCCCAGACATCTATCAGAGTTGAGTCATCTCAACGCCTAAACTAATAATCCGACATAATATACAAGCTTTTGGTCATTTAGCCGGACCTAAAACTAAGATTATCTTTTAAATTACGTGCAGACGATGGTTAGTAGACCTAATCCTTTGAGTACTACTGCCCCTCCTTTGTTGTCTCTAATAGTTGAGATTTTTTTTAAAAAAAATTAAAAAATTTCAAGTTAAGATAAAAAAAATTAAGTTTTAGTTTCGAAATTAATTTTAATATTTATCGAAACCAATATATTTAGATTATTTTCTTTCGCCAATTTTAAACATTTTAATAATTTCATGCATTTTATCATTTTAATTGTACTAAAATTTTGAAATAATCTTAAAATTATTAGTCTCGATAGGCTATACTTAAATTTCAGTTTCAATCACTTGGACCAATTCGGGAGTTTATTGTCTTTTATCAGGATTTTATCCGGGTAGGTTAAGTGAATTCTCTGATAATGCCATGAATAATAAATTTAATACAAGCATTTATTGTCGCTTGGCCTATGTTCTCTGTTCAGGATCTAGCACAGTAATAACTTCCAAAAGGAGAAGAAGGGTGGGAGAATAATCTAATCGACGAAATTTAACCTTAAAATTGAGAACTATTACAGGAGAGCCACTGTGGGAGCCATGTCGTTTTCGATTTTGAATCAGTTCCAGCAATTATTGAAATTATATGTTTTGTCCGTTTTAATATTTTCACGGAAATTAATTTATTTTAAAAGCATTAAATAATTTTTTTTATTAAAAATTACTTAAAATATTAACAAAAGGGCAGCAAAGATTCAAATTCAGCATCCAAATTAGATTCTTAACCACTAAGGTAGGTGGTGTTTGTAATGTAAAATTAATATGTAGAAATAAATATTTTTTTTAAAATTTGAAATCACATTCCACACCGAAACATTTTGATTTTTTTTAGATTAGACCAAAATTGAAACATTTCATCTGAATTTTAAAATCTTGCTAAAGCCTTTTATTTTGAGACTAATTGATTAAATACTTAAAAGTTTTAAATGCATACTTTCGATAGAAAAAGGCTGAAAAGAATGTCAGTCAGTGTGATAATAATCATATAGATATTATGGTATCATATATTGCTTATCCTTCAAGATCTAATATAATCTATGGTTATCAGTCAGATCAAAAAATTAAATTTTAGTGATTTAAAATTTTATTAAATTGTATATAATTTTTTAAAATTTTTAAAAAATAAATTACATATAAATTCTCAAAATTTTATCAAATTATATTTTTTTTCTCCAAATTTTAAAAACTATAGATAATTTATTAAAAAAACCTTCTTAATGACACATAACCTGTAAATTAGTTTCTTGCTTACCATTTTCAAAGAGTGCAGATTTTAAAATTACACAAAAATATTTAAAGTCAAATTTTCATAATAACACACACATATAAATGTATATCAAAAGAATCAAAATATTAAAAAATATATATTGTTTAACTTTTAGCCCAAAAAATTTTATTCCACCTAGAATTTATTAAAAATATAAAAAAATGTTACATATAATTTTTGTTAAAAATATCATATTTGTCTATAATCTCGTTTTGTTTAATATTTAAACTATTTTTTTTTGGAAAATACATTGAATATTGAAAGACCAAACATAACCATATTTTAAAAACTAAAAACAAACATTTTTTTTTATCATTTTTACATTTTAATTTTCTTTTTAGACAACATATTTTTAAAACTAGAAAAAAATATTTTTTAACTTTTTTATATTTTATTTTTTTCTTTTTAGACACCGCCAAAGTAGATAAATAATATTGGATGCTAATTATAAGTAAACAAAAATTTACCCATGAGTCTAGATATAAAAATTTCTATATTTTCTAACAAATAAATATCGAAAAGATTGAAATTATTGATAAATATGCTATTTCAAATAAGTTTATATTTTAATAGTTTATATGTAGAAAAAGTATAAATAATTTCTTATATAAATTTTAATAAATTGGACTAGGAACCATGTTTGAATAATAGAGATTTTTGTAATGGATTCTATGGCATTCACCTTGTTTTGATTTTAAATCTTCAAACTCCATCGATTCTCTCTAACCATTTTTAATATGCATAGAAAAAAATAGAATTGCTCGTTCAGTGATGACTAAAAAAGAATGTTTCAATACTCGAAGTCAAAGTCTCATTCTCTATTTGTATTCTATTGTCTAGATGAAATTGGGCGCTTAAAGAAAAAACAAAGTTCGGAATTGAAATCGAGAAAAAATAAGGCAAAAAACTTTTACCTTAATATTTTTGGCTCTATTATACAGGACATGCTGAATAATTTAATCTAACCTTTTCGGATAATTCTAGTATAGTTGGTATATGAGTTAAATGAGAGTATTTTAGAATTTTTACCTAATGTTATGTACTCTAACTCGATAAATTTTATTTTCTAGAGTATACATAGACTATTACTCATGGGGGGGTTAAAAGGGAGTGCGGTAAAAACTCAATGATTAATCTCTAATGATTGAACTGTGGGACTTAACCTCCCAAAACTTTATCGAGTGGCGGCATAATAAAAAAACTGACGACTTCAACTTTAGCTCGACTACTTTCTGATTTGTCATGGAATTCAGGTTCGGTTGAATCTTGATTTTTGACACATGAGATTGAACTATATTCTCCTTAAAACCTAAATAATAGCTTGTGAAATTCGAAATGTGTTTTCAGTTTATACTCCCTCGTTAACTCAACCGAAGAAGTATGTGAAAAAAAATTATTTTTTGTTATTAAAAGCGAAAACACCGAGTCTGCCACTTCAATCCATTTTTATTATTTGATTATATGAAAAAGCCTCTTCAAAGGTTAGTCAACTTCTTTTTTTTTCAGATTTTAAAAAAAAATAAATTAAATTCACCTACATATTTTTAAATCCATTATTATTTTCGAAAATAAATATGATAATAGTTTAGTTATATACCTCGTAAAATTTTTATTAAAGAATTTATTTGAATTATGATAATATTAATCATCTTAATAAAATAATAAAAATACTTTTTAACCCACCTTGGCGCAATTTATTCGATTAAATAATATTTTATTATTTGATTTACTTATACATTTTTGAAAAACACTTTTGTACAACTAAATTTTAAAAATTAATTGGTTTTGACCATTTTTTTTAAAAAATCAAAAGTGCAAAAATGCATTTTTTATATTTTTTATTTTTCTAAGAACCAAACAAGTTATAAATTAAGGTTTTAAGTTCGGTTTCAGCATAAACCAAAATCAATATGTTTTGACTATTTTAGCCAAAATCAATTTTTTTTTTCGATTTAAACTAAGTTATTTTTTTATTATACTTTGACTTAAATTTAAAATATTAAAAAATTACAAAAATTGAAAAAATTTACATATACTTATTCTTTAAAAATTTTTAAATACAAAATTTTTTATAAAACATTATCTAAAATAGTAAAAGAAATTGTAACACCCATTGATTTTTAATCCGGATCACTATAATCCCGCCCTAGAATCTTAATCATAAAAAATAACCTCAATTAAAATATTTAAAAAATATATTTTAATTCAATTTTACCAATTAAAAAGAATATAAAAATATATCTTTTTAAACTTAACGAAAATATTTATGATTTAGAACTTAGATGATAGAAAAGAATGTAGAAAAATTTTTAAATGGAAGAAAGATAAATAAACTTATAAAAACACAAAAATCTAAGTAAAAAATAATTCAATTAAACAATTTTTTTGGAATAATTTAATACAAGCTAAAATTTTAGTTATCCATACCAATCAATTTCTTATTTCATGTTTTTTTTTTTTGACATGGGAGGCTTGCTAAGCTATTCGTATATTTTTAATGTGGGCCAAACATTCTCTAATTTTACATAAGAAAACATAATTTTTATTTGTGATGACGACAAATTATTTGTAGTGTGAGGGTAACATTTTATTATTACGAGGGCAGATAAAAAACGTAAAAAAAAAAATGCAAAGAATTTATTTAAAATTTTAAGAATTTTTAGCAAATAACTAAATATTTTATTATAAATATATAAAAAATCACTTATTTTATCATGATTAGCAAAAAATTACTTACTTTATATTATAAATTTACAAAAAATCACTTCAATTAAAATATTCTAATTTAATTTAATTTTATTAATTAAAATTAATCTAAGAATTTTAAATTATTCTCATTTAATTTCAATTTGAATAAATCTTAAATTAATATAAAAATAATTTATTTTATTCTATTTTAATGGAGAGATCGATTATTAAAAATTCAAATTTTATCGAGGAGAGCTGCCTCACCGCTCCCATTACGGATCCGTCCCCGTGATCTTCTTCTGAATGCATTTTAGATTTGAACATAAAAAACATGACCCGATTTGATCGGACCAACAATTCAGGCTGGTCCGTCTTGGTGAAAACCGTAATTCGATTCGGATGGTCCCAAGAGTCGGAATGGGAGAGTCATGTCTCCATTTAATTGATTTGGACGAGTCAATTACTAGAGGTGGTTGAAGATTTAAAGCACCAATCCTTGGACCACTTTGGCAATGGCTTGCCTTAAAGCGAGAAAAAAAAAAAAAAAAAAACTCGTGTATCACATGGATTTAGTTTGAGATGGTTAGCGTAATTTTACTTGACCGCATCGCTTGTAATCATATTCTTAAAAAATGCGCTAATTTTTTATATATTTTTATAAAAATTATATTATATTGTACATTTTTTGAGAGTATTTTAAGAGAGATATGTGGGAAAGATTTTTACATTTTTAAGGATATACGGGATATACACTTCAGGGGTATCTGTGCAAGATTTTTATATATATATATATATTTTTTACATTATAATTTTTAAGGATAATATAAAAAATTAGATTATTTTGGAGGAGTACAACGAAAAAAATCCAACTAAGAACTTGATTCTCAACCCGAGCAATTAACCAAAAATGCTATATGCTAAGAATTCTATTTTCTGTCTCTGGAAAGATGGCATTCATTCTCATCTTCAAAAAAGAGAGAGAAAATCTTCTCGGCATCTCTAACTTTATTTGCATATTGAATGCCATAGTCCACTGGGAAGATCACATTGATTTTTCAGACAATATTTATTTTTTATTGTCGTTCCATTTTCATAGCACACCTACATCAATTTAATGTAATGATGCTTCAGTCAGTGACGGGCCACGCAAGCCTATTAAATTGACATCTTTGTATACAGCCCCTTGCGTTATAGTAAATTAACAATTGGGTCTTCTTTTGTGGCAACTGCATGAAAACCTACCAATTATTAAGATCGTTTTCGGATAAACACCTCACAATATCTATTCATTTAGGGACATTTTGTAAGTTGTGAGAAAAAAAAAAGGTTGAACGAAACCAAACTATTTTAAAAACTTAAATTAATAAAATATAAATTTTTTCATTATACATATCAAAATTTATTTATTTAATTATATAATATGAGATCAATTTATATATTATAATATTAAGGTCTATCTGCAGGAAACATTTTATAATAGCTTTTTGCTCGTTGTTACTGCCCAATCTTTAATGCATATCCATTGTTTCTTTGAAAAATCATGAACAGAAGACATGAGGTTAGGCTAGGCATGGACCACTGCCATATATAAGGGATCCGAATTATTGATTTTCTATTATAATTCCTGATCATTTCAGCAATCAACATCAGACGCAACCCACGCAAGCAAGTGGTGGGCATAAGGCAATCCTGGCAGTAGCAATTTGCGACTGTAGCAGGTGAAGCACAGGTTGCTACAAGTACGAGCGACACTGCATGCAATGCAGTCCACATGCAGGACGGTGGGGGCAAAAGGAAGAACATAGTTGTAGATTGATTCCTTTGTTTTCGCACAAAGGCAGGACAGAGAGAGATGATGGAGCTGCCATTTACTCTCAGCACATCCTCAAATGTAGATGCTTTTCAGATCCCAAAGGAGAAGAATAATGGATATTTTATATGAACAAACAGGAAGAGATGAGCGGTGAGCCCCCACCGACCGGAGCTTCCAAGAAGGGAATTTGCGTTGGATTCTTCGGCCGCTGTCCTTACTATGGAAACGGTGATGGGAGTGCTAATAATACGCTGAAAGATGTAGCGCTTAGACAAGTTAAGCCAATCAATAATCCTAAGCTTATGATCTAATTTTACATCGCAGAAACCTGTCATTACCGATTGTTCTATCTCATTCGGGATGTTGCCATATCTCTATACGAATACTAAACTTGCAAATTTATTTTTCTATTTTCATAATAGTTTTTTAACGCATTGTTTCAAAGGATTATTTATTTTTAGAAAATCGTCCTTTTTCTAATTTCTTATATTTTTGAAAATTCCATGTTTTTAGATTAGACCGAATATTCGTTTATTTACAAATTTCGAATTAAAATTTTTAAATAATTGATTTGTTTGAACAATTTATGCTTTTTCATATTTCTCGAATTTTTGAAAATACTTCGGCTTGAATTCTCGATGCGCTGGCTGCTTGATCCAACATATGGCCTCAATATGTGGGCTCAGCCCAAAGAAGAACCGGAACTTGGAATCCGAATTTAGTCACCACGGCGGTGAGAGTAGCACCAAATCCTGATCCAACAGTCCAAAACCGGCAATGGAGACAGCTCAGACTCATCGCCTACGGTCACTGCACGCTCCAAAGCCATAATGGTTTTCGTCACGAGATGGACGAACTAGGGCTTCCTACATTCATCTTCACAAGACTAGCGGATTATTTTTTATAAATTAATATTTTTTTAATTAAAATTAATATTTTAATATTTTAAATTTCGAGAAATTATTTATTTTTTAATAATAATTTAATTTAATAATAATATAAAATATGTAATATTAATTTTATATAAAAAAAATAATTTTTAAAATAACTGATCCTAATTCTAATCATAAATCAAAAGGGGCCACGAAGTCCAAATTACTCGCACTAATGAAAGTAACCGTTTCAAATATAATCACACCAATTTAAAAAATACATCGTTAAAATTTTGTCTAGACTCGCTAATCACATTAATTATTTTCAGACCAACGAAATACGAATGGGGCATAGGATTCTTTTTTCTTTTGCCTTCCTTTTTTAGTAAGCCAAAAATCCACAGGTACTTTTCCTTTAGATTGTAGAGGAGGCAACAACGATGTTGATGCTGACGCTCACAATGCACAAGTGCGGGAGAGAGGAATTTTTTTTTTTTTTCCTTTTTTTTAAAATTATTTTTCTCCATTTTTATGAATAACTAAAAGTTCCACGACTAGTAAAATATTCTCTATTTCACACGATATTTTTCCAAAATTTTCCATCCAGCCAAATTATTCCTAAATGTTACGGTGCTGTTTGGATATCGAAATGGATGAAATCGAGTATCCGGCTAAATTCGCTAATTCTAAAAAACACTGATAGAATTGAAGAAATATTTTTATTTTGGTTATCGAAAATTAAATTTGTTGGAATTTAAAAATTCTGAACTAAGTCATGAAAAATAATTACAATCAATTTGATAATTATTATTACATCTCAAATATTGACTGAATAGCTATATTCATAAAATTGGTAAAATCCACTGGAAAAGAAATTACAATAAGGAACTGAGAATGTAGCTCCATGTATTCAACGAATTCTAGTTCCCAAACCTTGCAAAAACTTGCTATATTTGACTTGGGTGATAACAAAATCGAACAGCCGATTTTTTATGAAATTTAAATAAAATAAATTATTTGTTTTATTAATTTAATAGTTCTTTAAATTCAAATCAAATAATAATAATTTGATCTTTTTATATTAATTTTAATTAATAAAATTTTAAAAAATATTTTTAAATATTTTAATTGAGTTTTTTTAATAAGTTTATAATATGAAGCGAGTGATTTTTATTAATAATAATCAGATATATAATTTTTTACAAATTTTGCATAAAACAAGCCAATATTTTACTAAAAAAATTATTTGATAATATTTTTTATGGTTTTTCCAATATATATCAATAGATTTCAAAAAGAAAAAACAACTAGGGTTGTACATTTGGTTCAATATTGAATCAAACCGAACCGAAATACTATAAAAATTAAACTAAAATTGAACTGAAATATTTCAATTCAATTCGATTTAAATCAAAAACCAACAATTTAAACTGATTTTATTTTTTTCAGTTTAAATTTAATTATATTCAAATTAAAATTTAAAATTAAAACTAAAACTAATATTATGTATATATATATATATATATAATTTGGTTTGGTTTGGTTTTTACGATTTTTCAAAATCAAAAATTAAAATCGAAATCAAATATTAAATTTTTTTTATTTTTTAAAATCGAATCCAACCGAAAATAAAATAATTCAAACTGAATTAATTATTTAATTTTGATTTAATCGATTTATTTGATTTAAATTAAATACTCCACGACTCTAACAAGGGACCACATGACTCTGCGAAAATAAAAATAGCGGCATTTAAATTCAGCGAGGACGAAAGCTTGCAAAAGTCATTTATCATTGATCATAAAACCAACAAATCTAATGCAAATAAAAAAGATTTGTTGAAAAAGAAAATAGTCGTAACCATACGACGACGACCCTAGATCTCCTCTCTCCTCTGAATTTTTGGATCGGCGCACTAAGTCTCCGTTCTGTTGACGTGTCAGCATATGATTGCCTGATGTACAGCACTACATATAACTAGGAATCCATTAAATGTCCGAAATAAAGCCTTGTTCGCAGTAGTCAACTATCTCTTTGCATCTCGTCCGTCCATTCTCCACTTTGCGATCCGACGGCCGCTGTGAAGTCTGCCGGTTGGTCAACAGTTCCTATACAAAAGCCAACGCCTCTGCTTTCAGGCCTTTCTGCTTTTCCTTTTTTTCAAAAGAAATGTATTCTTTTTTGACTTTTTCTACTAAGTCCTCATGTTTTAGGATTTTTTGATCGACCTCCATTGTCGGGTGCTTTTTATTTACTTAATTTTATTTTGTAATATAATTTTATTTGTAGTATTATATAAAACTAAATAGAAGTTTCTACAGAAACCTCAAATTATATTGGGTGAAAGCACGAATGATCATGTGATCATTGCTGATTTCATTTTCATTTTTATTTTTATAAGAATTTCTAATTAAAATAGAATTAAACGAAACTGAAAACCAATGTGAAACTTTTATCATAATTCACTAATTAACTTAATTCTAAATTATAATTCCAAATGAGATCACGAGGCGTCAATCATTCTCCAATTCAAAGTTATTTATTAAAAAGCATTGTCTTTCCTATTTTATTAATTTTTATTGATCTAAGATTTTAGATTTCCGCTCAAATCGAAGCATTTCCATTTCATCCTAAACCATAATATCTTAATCCAAAATTTAATTTCATACTTTAAATTATATTTTATTTAATTATATATATATATACATTATATTTATATTTTTAAGTTTATTTTAAACAAGTTGATTGCGGATTTTAGCCACGTCACTTTGACTTGGTTTGAAATATCGGCTGATGATATTTTTTAAAAAAATTTTAAATACTTTTTTATCCAAATTTTTTTTGTAAATGTGTAAATAAATTATTTTTTTAAAAAAAAATTTGTTTAGTATTTCAGAATCTAAAATCAAAATATAATAAAAAAATAAAAATAATTCGATTAAAATCAAAACAAGGTTGCATTTTACGAAACTTGGGTGTAAACAAATCAACCCAAATTAGCTCGAGCTTGACTTGATCTCCGAATCATTAGCTTGAGCTTGTGAGCTCAAACGAACCACGTTTAGCTTAGCTAAAATTTAAAATTTGATAATTATTTTCAACGGATTTATATTAAAATAATAATTTTTATTATAAATTTATGAAAAATTATCTATTTGATCACTATTAATAAAAAATCACTTGGTTTATATTATAAATTTACAAAAATCATCTAGATTTAAATATTAAAAAATTCATTTTGATTTCAATTTTACCAATTAAAACTAATATAAAAAAATCAAATTATTCTTATTTGATTTTAGTTCGAATAATTTGTATATTAATATATAAAATAACTTATCTTATTTTAGTCTTTATGAAATGTTGGTTGTTCAATTTTTTAAAATTATAAATTTGAAATCTATTTTTGTTAAACTGGTAATGTGATAATTATATACTAGTTGTTTGAAGTAAAATCAAATGAGAACAATTTATTATTTTATATTAGTTTAATAGATAACATTAAATTAAATAAAAAAATTTTAAAAAATTGTAATTAATGTAATCTTTTAGATATTTATAGTATAAGACAAGTGGTTTTTACTAATACTAATAATGTATCTGATTTTTCACAAATTCACAATAACGCAAATAGTTTACACAAAAAACTCAAATAATTTTTAAATTTTTAATATTAACATGATGAACTAACATAATAGTATTTAAATATAAAAAATTACATCAACTATATTATCATAATTAAATAATTCAATATACATAATATGTTATGTGTTGTAGAATATGTTTTGAACTTTTCATTTTTTATTTATTAAAAAATGAATGAGCTTCAACCGTTTACAAAATATGCCAAATTTTCGAGTTCAAACTCACTCATCAGAAAATGAATCGAGTTAAACTCTAACCAAACTGGAGTTACAAACCAAATTAATATCCTTAGATAAAAGGATCGAAATATATTCACATATGATTTAAATATTTTTTATATATCAAAAACCCCACATAGACTCACAATATCGTATCGAAAGCTGTACATGGACAACTTGCACGCATGCATCTCAACATTAATTAAAATTTAAACTAAAAAAGAATCTAAATTTGATTTTACTAGTGTCAATATTTTGGGAAGCCCAAGCATCCAAAAAGAAAAAAGGTGTAATTATATTTGTTACAAGTGATAATTGTAAAAAGTTCTTCCTTTTTTTTCTTATCAAAATTCAGGCAATTATAAAAAAATTAATATTTTGTATTTTTATGCAACATTTCAGTTATTAATTTAACATAAAATAACAATTTACAATATTTAAATACTATTAAAATAAAAAAAATAAATATAAATTAAATTCACTTTGTGATAACCTGGTAACGTAAATTTATTGATCTTTATATCATAAAAATGAAACGAAATAAATGCGAAATTTATGAGGCTGAAATTTATGAATATGACAAAAAAAACACTGAATTTTAAAAACATTCAATTTATAAATTTTGCAAAACGAGCAAACTATTAAAATTTCTAAATCCATAAATTTATGGATTTTAAATTTTTAAAATTGCTACAATTTAAAAGTCCAATGAAATAAATTTCGCTATTTAGAAACCGTGCCATCCACGCACTCCCGTGCGATTCCCACCCCACACCTCCATATTAGGAGGGAATAAAAAATAAAAAAATCGATATACTAAATAATACTGGCACCGAATTATATTAAAAAATCAATTTTCAAAGTAAATCAATACGATTTTGATTTTTGATTTTAATAGAACTAAAAATTTAATTTCGATTCTAATTTTATATTTTATAGAAAATTAATATAGAGAAGCCGTATCAATTATTAAAATATATATGTAATTATATATAATACAAAATTTTAAAATATACTTTTTTTATATTATATATATTAACATATTTAAAATTATATCTTTATAGAGTTATAATAAATAAAATAAAATTTTTGCCTAATTTATCTATTAGTGTATTTAGAATCAAATTTTTATAAAATTTTAATGTCAAATTAAATAATTTAAAAAATTAGTATACTAATTTTAAAATCGGTTCAGAATTTGAATCGAAAAAAAAGTTTTAAACTCAAATTAGTACAGCACTGATCTCGATTTTTTAAGAATTGATATTCAATTTTAACTGTAAAATATACAAAATCAGTACATAAACACATTTTGTTCACTCTTGCTTGAAATCCAATATATACTCGCTAATCTCTGGTCAACCCCCATCACATCCAACACACCGATGTGCCCTCTGAGACCCGCTGCGCCCACCAAGACATTATTCCCCGCTTTTTTAATTCTCAAAAATAGATTTCAAATGATACACTTCACACGAACCAAGGTTGACCAAAAATGTAAAACGCGTTCCCAATCGAACGGCTTATATTAACTGGATGCCTCCGGGTGCGACTATAAAGCAGAAGATTCTCGCCACCAACCTGAACCTCGAGATTGGGAACGGCACTGATGTGAACTCAGCCATCCGATTAGAAACGAACGCGTCTTTATAAGCGGCTCCTTCTTGCCAGACCGTTTCCCCATTTCTTTCTTTCTTCCTCTCGCCGGTGCTGAGGACGCGAATGGTGGAGTGATGATGGCCGTGGATCTGATGAGGTACGACAAGATGGAGGACCAGATCTCCGTGCGGGAGGCTGCGGCGGCGGGGCTCCGGAGCCTGAAGCAGCTCGTCTTCCAGCTATCCTGCCAGAGCCACCACCAGCAACCCGTCGATTGCCGCGAGATCGCCGATCACACCGTCTCCAAGTTCAAGAAGGTCATATCCATCCTCAACCGTACCGGCCACGCCCGCTTCCGCCGCGGCCCGGTAGCCGCCCCCTCTCCAGCACTAACTCCGACGCCGCCGCTGTCGCCGGCAGCGGTGACTTATCCTCCTCCGCCCCAGACCCTAACACTGGACTTTACGAAGCCGAATGCTGGATCGGCTCCGGTGGTCGTCGCCGGGGAGGCGTCGACGACCCAGTACACGAAGGAGAGCTTCAGCATCTCGACGCCGATTTCTTCGACGACCTCGTCGTTCTTGTCGTCGATCACCGGCGATGGCAGCGTTTCCAACGGAAAGTACGGCTCGTCCCTCCTCCTTGGCCCTATCGCCGGCATCCCCGCCGGCGGGAAGCCTCCCCTTTCGTCCAGCTTCAAGAAGAAGTGCCACGGCCACGCCTACTCACAGGACCCCGCCGGGAAGCTCTCTGGCGGCCGTTGCCACTGCTCGAAGCGGAGGTAGCGCATAAATCCCCTTTTTTCCGGGGCACGATTAGCACGAAACTCCCTCATCCTGCGCATCCATAAATGGCTTTTTCGTAATTTGCAGGAGATCCAGGGTCAAAAGGACGATCAGGGTAGCAGCGATCAGCTCGAAGATCGCTGATATCCCACCGGACGAGTTCTCGTGGCGCAAGTACGGCCAGAAGCCGATCAAAGGGTCCCCATACCCGCGGTAACTATCTCCGCTTTCCTCTCCACCGTCCAATCCAAATCGAACGCCCTATAATTGATCTCATATCGTTTATCGTTGTTTTCCAGGGGGTACTACAAGTGCAGCAGCTTGAGAGGGTGTCCGGCGAGGAAGCACGTGGAAAGGGCACCAGACGATCCGTCGATGCTGATCGTCACCTACGAAGGGGAGCACCGTCACTCGCCGGCGCCGGCAGAGGGGGCGGGGGCGGCGGCGGGGCCGATTCCCGCCGCCGGCGATGCGATCATGTTTGATCACGCCCGCGAGATCTGATGTCTGCCGTCCGATCGGCGATCCTGGAAATATATGGGCGTGGTTGTTTTTTAAAATATTTGTTCTTTTATTTGCTTTTCTTTTGGGCCCCTCTTTTGAGAGGGATCGACATGTAAAAATTCGGAAAAAGAAATGAAAATCTTTAGAAATTTGAGCAAGAGGATGGCTGTTAATAGGAGTTTTTGTCGTTTAGTGGACTCGAGCCGTTTATGAGATGGATTTTAGTGCCCGTTTGGAGTCCGGGTCGCGGGGGTGGGGCCCACGAGGGAAGTGGTCAATGGTGGATAGTGGCTATGGTCGGGCCAACATCTCGCAGGCGCCGCTGTCTTCGCTGACTCAAGTCACCGGGATACCATAATTTTTTAATAATTTTATTTTTTTATCTTTTTTTGGTGAGGAAAAAGGAAAGATATTCTATTTTGGTCAAGGCGCATTTATTCCGGTTCAATGAATTGGTGGAGGTCAACTTCTGTCATATGTCTTCATTTTGATTGAAATTAATGCTATTATTTGCAGCAAAAAATTGACATTAATGAGATATATTTGCTCAAAGCGAATTTGATATTACTGAAAAATTAACGATAAATCTTGGTTATTGGTAATGATACGACCGATGTATATTTTGCTGTTGTCTGAGTAAGATGGAGTATTACATCCTATGAAATTTTGGGTGTGATTTGGTTCATGTGTTGCTTAGAAAATAGCTGGTGTGCTGATTTATGCTATTAGTTAAGTCAGTGGAGAAGCTTTCCACTTACATAATCTCATTTACTTAATTCATTTTCAAACATAATGCTCCCCATTTGGAATATAATCGTTTCTTAATACTAGAGAAATAGTGTTCTGAAATTGTCAATTTAAAGCCTAAATGTGAGAAGTAACTATGATCATCGCCATTAATTCAACTAGTTTAGGTTAATCTTTATAATTTGTTACACTATCAAGTATAATATATTAGTCTTATATTACAAATTAAATAGATAGAGTTTAATGTATACGGTGAAAATCACTTATATTTTATAGATTTAAGTTTTTAAAATAATTTTGTATCAAAAATATTATATTAATCGGGTTTAATCTTTGGACTTTCCCTAATAATTTAATCATCATAATTACATTTATAATTTAAAATCAAATGTATTCTATGAGAAAATTTTTTTTTAAAAGAAAGGTCAATGTCATAGCATTTTTTTAATTAAAATTTCAATAAGAAATTCATAATTTTTTCCATGCCTGTCCCATCTAATTACCAATGGTTAAAGATGATTAGTATTTTAAATAGTTTCATTTAAAATAAGTTTACTGTCTAGCACAACTTAGTCAATCTGACTGATGGATTGCTTGGCCTCTTGCTCCACTTCATGGCAGGCACTGTCAACGAAGACAATTAAAGTAGTCGGATGTTGGAAAACTTTCAATGTTGGCAAATGTAGAGGTAATATTGGGACAAAGACTGGTGAACGATCTATTATTGATATATCTTCCGCTCCAATCCATATTTAAATCCACTGTCAGAAGAATGGCAGGAAAGCAAAATACCCACTAATTCAAACTTCATCTGCCACCATATTCAAATACTACAAACCATACTGCCAGACAAAACCAATTTGCCTCTGTTTTTCTTGCCCTACTCATTGGAACATATTGATTTGATAGCCAGACTTTGGCTAATCAAAATTTGTGGCTCAATGAGCTCCGTTGGAATATTTAACTTAAGTTGGACTTTGCTGGATTCCCACTTAACTCATGGTTGTCATTTTCTTAGCCATTAACCTTATAATAGTATTATAATCTTAGTGGGTGACGATTGATAGAGGATATATATATATATATATAGAGAGAGAGAGAGAGAGAGAGAGGGAGAGAGGGGGTTTGAACTACATATAATTTTTTTAAATTTTTTTAAATTATATATTTTTTTTTCTTATATTTATTATATATATTGTAAAAATTTTGCTCGATGTCTATTTATCACTAAAATTAAAAATATTAAGAGAATATTTATTAAGAATAAAGTTAAAAAAAAAATTCTTACTTTATTAGAAATGACCGAGTTTTTTCTAATGAAATGATTTTTTTGTAAAGTTATTTGTAATTATAATAAATTTATAATTTTTTTTATGGAAAATACAGATTCTAAATTTAGTTCAAATTAGTCATATATTTGATTTAGATTAACCCCAATTGCATCATAATTTTTTATCAAGTTATCATTAAAAAAGTAAAACAAACTTCCTTATATTCTTATATCATTTTTGTCATCAAAATAAAAAAATGAATTTACACACATTCTTCAAATCTCATTACAAAAAAGAGAAAATATGTGTAAATTTGAATTTGTTATTTAAATAAATAACAAGAGTGATAAAAAGTATGTGAAAGTTTAATTTATTTTTTAGATGATAATTTGATAAAAAAATTATTGTAAAATTTGGGGTCAATCTAAATTTGATGATCACGAATCCAAACGATATTCAAAACCCGTATTTTTTAAAAAATAAAAAAGATAATTTTTTTTTTATAAAGTCATCATAATTACAAATAATTTTATAAAAAATTATATCTTTACATAAAACTCTATCACCTCTAATAAGCTAAGCGATATTTTTATTTTTTTACTTCATCCCAAACGGTATCGAATAAAATATTCTTTGAATATTTTTAATTTTAACAATAAATATATATATTCGAAGAAATTTATATAACATAATGAATAATACAAGAAGAAATATGTAATTTTTAAAATTTTAAAAAATAAATAACTTATAAAAATTTTGAAAAGTTATGTACAAGTGATCCATATATTTCTAATGATGGGGCTTGGGAGGACCCTGTTCGTACTTCGAATGAATGAAATGCATGCCTTATTAATATTTCATGCAACATAATTTTTATTATTATATAAATAGAAAAATATATTTGGAGAGTACATTGAGTGCAACTAAATTTTGCCAAATTATCCTCAAAAAATCAATGTTGAAGTCGTTGTGGTTGTATATAACTAATAAAAATTAAACATGTCCAATTATATACAACTCCTCGTTTTTATTATATTTGCATTTAGTTATTTTATTTTATTTTTTTTGTTTTTAGTGTAGAAAACTCGTAATATTTGTTGATTATTTAATGGCAATCTATTGATTGTCTACTGACTGCGATTTTGATTCAAATTACAGGTTCGGAGGACAAAATTTCGTGTTATACTGTAGCAAATGGATTGGAGATAAAGACTGGCGGAAGGATTGAGGTGGGTTGTGACTGGTGAGGGGAAGAAGAAGAAGAAGAAGAGGGCAAATGTGTTTTGGAGGCAGCAGGCGTTCATGATTTTGTTGGGGAAGGCTGGGAGATCGCTAGTAATGCCATTGTCTTTAGTTTTCATGACTTATTTCTACTCGAGTAAGATTTTAGGCAAATGCAGTACTGAGTTAGTAATAAATTGATGAGCTGAAGTTCAAGGGAACTCATTCGCATTCGTGAGATTATGCTTAATCTCTTCTTTTGTCATTTGCAAACGAATTCATATATATATGGCAATCCGGCTGGTACGCGAAGAGTAAAAAAATGATATAGTATGACAGAGAGATTTGATCAGCAATTTCTCGATTATAGAAACAAGAGTGGCCATTCACCTGATTCATTATTCTTTGCGAAATCGCTAGTTCCTCGTACATTGGCTGTGTGCGGTTCCTTATAATATGCGAAAGCATTGGCCTTTGACCTCTGGATTTATGTCTCTCTTTTCATCTAACTCGTATGCATTCCGTAACAGGCTTCGGATTGTCCCCGCCTTCTCATATCCCAACATGAAATTCGCTTATCTGAGTATAAAAGTAAAGAAATTTTATACACCAACTATAAAATAATAATAATAATAATAATATGATAAACTTAAAGAATTATATACAATTTGACATATTTTCCAGGAGTTAATATGTAATTAAATTTATTTTTGAGTCAAGATTTTCTCTCTGATTCTATATTTCCTCGCAATAAGGAGCATTGGCTGCATTCGCGAAGGTTTTGGAAACATTCCTCTCTTGTTAATCATTAATGGTGAAAAGTGATCCGGGACAAAAAATTTTGTTACGACGACGCCGGTGGTTCTGCGTGATAAACACAAAATGTTGTGCTCGCGTGCATAACACGTAATTAAGGCTATAATATCCGGTAACTATGTTAAATCTGAATTAACTTAAATGGATACGCATAATGATTTAATTCGTTGAGATATATAGGCTGCTCATAGCCTAACGTATCCTTTAATTCAGAATTAAAATTAGAATCACTTAATTTATTCACTGCATTTGACCGATCCCCAAGCTAGCGCCGGCCCGATACCAGCCCGTACTGTCGGGTGCCTTAACTCGATACTCACCACCGTAAGCCGTAACACAGATGAAAGGCACTGCTTCCTAACTTTGGTTGGCCGGGTTGACCATGGGTCCGAGAAGGGCCGTGTTTCCAATCTGGGCCTATCCTTTTAGGGCCGGCCCAGTCTGAGGCCGTAAAAGTAGACCCTGCCAATAAGTCAAAATTAGGCCTTTTAAAATAGACGGCTTTGTTTGGTCCTTCGCTTAATAATGACCCCACCACGTGGCAGTCTTGATTGGGTTACGGTCAAACTTTTCGGTTTCGGTTTTGATTCTGAATTAGTTTTCGGACAATAATGATGATACGAGCCCCTAGCGAGAATTTTCAAGGGAATCGTGACAAAAGCAGCTTCCATTCGGAGAGCGAGTCAAGTCGGAGTTTTAGTCGTACATTCAAAGTTTTCGAGTTCACTGTTGCAAACAGTCAAACTTAAGATCCCACCGAGTTGACTTTTTGGTCGGTAAATTTCGACACTCGATTCATTGTGATCGATGAATATGGGCGCGCAGAATATTGACTTTAAGCTTTTAGAAACTTCTCTTGCGACTTTTCTCGTACTAATTTCGTATACACATGAGCGCAAATTCCCGGTCCAGACGTATTGTGCAGAACTCAATGTGTGGACGTCGTTTTTGGAAGTCGTGGACACGGAATTCCACGGCTTGACCCAACCCGTTTACAGCTTTCGAATTCCCTCTTCATTTCCGTGTTGTCTTGGTAGATTTTGACATCCCATTGAAAATTTCAATGCAAGGGAAAGCATTTATGAATACCAAACAGCCGACATACATCAATTTTGATGAATATTAAAATTGATTTCGAAACTGTAATACATGAAAAATTGATATCCACCTTAATATAGAAGAAAAAAAAATATATAAAAAAATTTCGTGATTCGATTTCAATTTATCTCACAAATGAAGGTAATTCAAAAAAATATTTTATTAATAAAAAAGAAAAAACGATTATAATAATGGAAACGAAAATTCAATGTCATAAATTTTTATGAAAAACTAAGTACTCTGGCTGTTATAAAATATTTTGAGAATTTCAATTTATATTTTTCTATCTCGTTATGTGAAATTTTTAGATAAATATAACATTTGTTGGAGTTGTCTTGCTAAATTTAAAATAGAATAAGAAATTAATTCAAATCTTATATTAGAAGATAAATTTGAAAAAAAATTAAGGTTATTAAATCACTCTCTAATATAAAATTTAATTTGATTACGACTATTCGGAAGTTAAAATAAGTTTAATATACCACTAAGTCAAAAAAAAAAATAAAACTTAAAATTTTCATTAAAATAAATTTTTCCAAGTAATGACATTATCCTTAAAAATTTGTCATTATTGAATAACATTTATAACACGTAACAAATTAATGGGAATAATAAATTTAGGTCACAGACAAATTTGAAGATGAGTCGTCCAGCGGTCAACCTCATCCCAGCCTGAATGTGCGAACATTTCCAATGGTCAAGCGGTCAAAGTGAGACGCGTAAGCAGAATAATAAACGTCTGATGACTCAATTTTCTTAAGCCCCTCGTCAACATGCCGATGCCATGTTATATTTGGTTTTGGTAACCATTTCGAGACGGCCATTCGGTTCACGGGTCAAATCAGGGTCGGTGAAATCATACTATTATACTAACCCAATTAAATCAAATATGATCCCTTTATTAAATATATCAAAATTTTAAATCTAAAATCAACCTAATTTTTAAACGAATTGTATAACTTGATTTGAAGTGATTTGTTTATTAAATTAGTCGAGTTTGAATATAATTCGACTCAATTCAAATTGACCTATTTAATTAAATAAATTATAATTTGGCCATTAACTTGAATCGATTTGAATTTATTCGAATAAACTCGAATTAATCTGGCATGTTAACTAATATTAATAATTTTGACACATTTTAGAGAATTAAAACAATAATATTATTAAAAAAATAATTGTAATAACAAGATAATTAATTTACATACAATAATTTAAAATTTCACTAAAAATACATTGTAAAATAAGAAAAAAAAATTTAATTGAATTAATTTGCAAATAGGTTAATCGGGAGTGATTCGATTCGGTCTAACTCATTTATAACATAATTAAATAAATAGATAAATCAGATTATAAATAATTTACATGAATTAATCTGATTATAACAAATTGGAATCTATTTAATTCGAATGTTTTAATGCATCCAGTCATATATTATCAGTTCCAGCTGAAAACGTTGTAGAATGGGTAAAATTCCAACTAACAATGACTTGTGGTGGGCTTTGCTTTTTTAAGTGAAGAAGTTAATAAATGGGCCAGACCAGGCCTGGCCCAAGCTCCTACACTCGTATTTTTTGTTCCTTAAAAAATAATTATTATCTGCTCGTTTTGATAACGGATCAAAATCAAAGTCAACAATAAAGCTAATATTAATAAATTTTTTTAATAAATTAATATTTTTTTTAGTTAAAATTAATCTCATAATAATTTAAAATTCAAAAAAATAATTAAATAATTAAATATTTTTAATTTAATAAAATAGTATAAAATAATTAATATTAATTTTTTAAAAAAAAAATAAAACCAGGCTATTCCTGTTCTTGACCGGTTGGTTGCCAAACAGAGTCTATTTTCTTTTCAACTTTAGATGTAAAATTTTATAATGTTAAAAACAAAATCTTCTAACCTTAATCCATCTAGATGTTTAGGGGGTCTGTCCAGGTGTTTTGACCCGAATATGTTGTAGGGCGGAGTTAGGGTTTGACCTAGGTCCGAGTCCGGCCCGGCCCATTTGAGCCCTAAAGGCAACATACAAGCAACAAGATCTGGACAAAATGATCGCCCGCCTTATGGTCCATTTGTTAAGTCACGGGGGACACAACCACTACCGACTTTTCTTCCATTGCCTGATGAACGAATTTGGGATGATGCAATGGATATTCCACAACCACAAGCAAAAGATCACACCAAATCAAATCCCTCTCAAGGATAAGCTGGTGGGATTAGTCTAAATGCATGGATTAGATAGTGCCAAATTCATTGCTCCTAGCCAAGTTGCGGATTTTTTTTTTTTTATTATATCTTAGCGTGTTATATGCATACGAATACAAAATAAAAATAGAAATTTTCTTTTAATCTTTGTCCGGTGGAGGTATGAATCGGAGGCTATGTTGGTCCGACATCTAATTCATCTCCCAAGAGATTGGATGTTGATGGCTTCTTTGACTAGATTTTGCCACCCATATCTCTCAACAGCAGAATGTTTTGCATGCATACCCCGGCCTAAATGCCAAAGTATGATATGCCCCTTCAAAATTTTGAATTTAAGTTTGTTTCTTTGGATAAATTTGAAGCTGATACCAAAGGCCAAATCAACTCCTATTTCGCCTCTCATTGCGTGACAAAGAAGTTTTTTTTTGGCGATATAAAAGGATTATTTGGTTCGATTCACGAAATCTGAAATGAGGAGAATTTAAGGAATTGAAAGTCAATTTCTTATATTATTATGTTTGGTTCAATTCTATATACATGAATCAAAAGTATTAGATGATTTCCAGCTCCTCCATATTCTAGTTCTCAATTCCTTACTTTTTGTTGCGGAAGACACTAATTCTGGGAGAATTGGCATGGCTCCCGTGTCTGAATTTTTACAGGTTTCTCACACCGGAGTGCAGGTTTTTTTTCCAGAAAATCTCATTTTCGCTTGTCTTCTTCGTGCTCGACCGCGCCCCGGGCTAGACCATGTCCTGTGCGCGATCTACGTCTTCGTCAGTGATTGAGCACGATCAGCGTTTGTCGTACTCGATTTGTGCCTTCTGTGGTGAGCCGACGCTGGTCGTATTCGATTTGTGCCTTTTGTGGCCGATCTATGCCTGTCAGACCATGCCCCGTGCTCGATCGCGCCCTATCCTCAATTTGCATCTTCGTCGATAATCGAGTATGATCAACACTTGTCGTACTCGATTTGTGCCTTTCGTGGTGAGTCGACGTCGATCTGCTCGATTTGTGCTTTCTTGGTCGATCTACACTTGTTGGACCGCGCCTCTTGTTCGATCTTCGTCTTCGTCAGTGAATGAACGCGATCAGAGATTGCGGTGCTCAATTTGTGCCTTTCGTGGTGAACCAACGCCGGTCGTGCTCGATTTGTGCCTTCTATGGTCGATTTACGCATGTCGGACTGTGCCCCGTGCTTGATCATGCCCCGTGCTTGATCTACGTCTTCGTTAGTGATCGAGTACGATTAACGCCTGTTGTGCTCGATTTGTGCCCTCCGTGGTGAGTCGACACCGGTGGTCGTTTATTGGTCGTGCGCTGTGTGGAAGTAGGGAGCAGGAACAGCAAGAGGGGGAAGGAGGAATCGGTATAGTTTTTTGTTTATTCCACCTCCTTCTCTTTGATTATCATCAGTTAGATTGTATCAATCAATTTAATAATTTAATATTACAATTATTATAATTTTTTAATTACTTACAAATTAAATATTTTTTACAAAAAATATGCATATCTTAAGTTTATTAAAAATTATTTGAAAAGAGAATCAAAAAATTATATTAAATAAATCTATCATTAGTTACAATTTATTTATATAGCCCTTTATTTTTGGGTCTTTTTGTAAAATCTTATTAAATTTTAAAATTATTTTAATAATTTCAAAAAAAATTATTTTATTTCTCAAATTACTTACAAAAAAATTATTTTCAAAAAATAAGTATATATTTTCTATGTTTATTAATTGTGAAAATTAAATTACCAATTTTTATATTAAATTTATTATATTTTTGTAATAATTTACATATAAATTATTATTTTGTGCAATATACTAATTTTCAATTTCAACTCCAACCAAACACAAAAATTTAATAAATTAATGAAATTGATCAATTTCATTTGTCAACCAAACAACAGAATTTTAAAATTTATGAATTGACAAAATTCCAATTCCATTCAAAAAATATTCATCCAAATACTGAAATTATCTAATTTTTTTAATTATTTTAATTTTCTAGAATCACTCAATTCTCTTGATTTTACAATTCTAAATTCGAAATCGATCTAAACAGCCTCAAAGAGTCAAGCGAATTTCTTGGATTGCTTTTAGATTAACATGCCGAGAAATCTAGGTTAAGTCAGTCTGAAGCAAGAGTTAAATCCTGTACACCGTAAATAACTACAAAACAATTCTCTTCCTCTCGTCTCAACTCCCCCATTAGAAAACAAGTTTTTTTTCCTTCAAAATCCCTCATTTTTCCTTCTCACTCCTTTTCCTCTATGATCGATGTTTAACTTAAGTATCAAAGCATCCTCGTTCGAAATTAACAATGTTGATATTACATACTGCAGCTCAACTAAAGAGAAAAACAAGACTCGAATGGGTCCCAAACTATCGGATCCAGCAATTTGAATTGCTCAAATTTCACTAAAAATCAAATTCATGATTTTTAAAATATTTTTATCATTTCACTCCATATTTGTAATTTTACATCATAGTAAATATAAGAAATTTAGGTAACGTTTGGTTTCAGATAAAATTAATGGACCACTTTTATAAATTAATATTTTTTTATTAAAAATAATTTTATAATAATTTAAAGTTCGAAAAATTATTTAATTTTTTTATAATAATTTAATCTAATAACGGTGTTAAATAAGTAATATTAATTTTATAAAATAAAAAAAAATATTTTAAAAAATACTGATTTTGATTCTGATTTTAAATCAAACGGAGTCTCATTGTTCAGCTAAATTTTGAATCCAAAAATTTAGTATTCTTTAACTAACATGTGACCTAAATTAATATTCCATTTTGTTCGTGGAACCTTTTGTCCATGCTATGGTTAAGATATTTGCTGACATTCACTAAATCACAAAAAGCGTGATTTGCACGCTTTTGAAAATTACACATGCAATTACAAATTGCAGAAAAGTAAATAAGCAAATAATTGTTTGTAAAGGGTATATTTACAAAAGATTATTAATATTTTTAGGGATAAGTCCAATTATCTCTCTGCCAATGACTCAAAATGTCATTCTGAATGTGAAATCTTGACCAACAATTTTTTTCGCCTTTATCGAATTCCCTGTCTTTTCATCAAAGCAATGATGTTGTTGGACGGTGAGGATGCAATCTCCCTTGTCTTCAGCGTTACACCTAATAATTGAGCACAGCTGTAATGCAGGGCTAGACGGCTTTGGTTGTTTATTGCTACAGGGCAGATTGAAATTGATTTCTTGGATTCATTTAGAAATGAAAAACAATACTAAATTTTATCTTAATTTCCAAATTATCCGTAGAGCCATGATAAATGATTTTTTTATTATTTCTGCAATATATCAACGCAGAGGTGTGATGTAATTTTCTTTGGAGAATACTCGAGGAGGTGAAATTACACAATTAAATTAAGAACATTCGAGTCCGAATTACCTTGGGTTATTTTTTAAAAAATATTTTAAATTTTAATTTAGGAATTGATTTCGATATCCATCAAAACTAATACGTTTTAATCAAATTATTATTTTAATTTTTAACTAAATTTGCTTTTAAATTTAAAAATATATATAAAAATTGTATACATATATATTTTTTTAAAATGTTAAATAAAAAAATTTGAGTAAAAAAAGTACTTAAAAAATGCAATAAAAATATATTATGATTGACAAAATTTATGATATAAATATAATATATAATATTAAATAATATATTTTAAAAGTCTAAAATCAAATTTAACACTCAAAATGTTTTGGCCATGGCCAAAATCGAAAAGTTTGGACTGATGTTTGAAACCTTGCTTCAAAGAATAATGACTCTCTCATTTTGCTAATAATAATTAATCATAGTTAACATTGTAAAAAAATTCCTTTCAAAAAAATTGTGCCTAATGAATCATAATTTTTGTATTGATTTTTAAAAAAAAAAACACAATTTTTGTGTTGACACCAAACTTCTCTCTATTTGCCAAAACCAAGCAATCTCAATAAGCAAGTAAGATCCTCAACGAGGAAGAAACGTTTAATGCGAATATTAGGCTAAAACACAATCCACATGATCAGCCACGACACCCAACGATCGAGCGCCTCTTGTAATCCCGCGTTCGTCGTCATGCTCACACAAGTCTTCTTCTTCTTTTTTTTTTTTTTTTTTTTCCATTTCCACTAATTTCATGTTATATTTTTTAAATTATATCTTTACTTCTTAAAGCTCTTTCTAGAAAGAAATTAGACAAATATTCCAATTAAAAATCTACAATGTTTTGATTTTCTATGTATATCCGAACCACACAAAGCTTTTTTCGAGTGTAGTGTACTTCTCATATTTCTTTTTAATTAATATATATTTTGCTAAAAAAAGTTAGACAACAATTCTAATTTGTCGTACATTCAAACATTGAAAGAGCCATTTCATTAATCGATTATAGTTTATGCATATTCATATATTCTTTGATTAACACGTACGCCTTGATTGGTACATTAATGTTGGTATCATATTAGTCAATATTAAATGGTAATTATCGCTAAAAATAATCGATTAATTCCATTTCACTCATTTCTCATAGATATTCACATAAATATTGTCTCTTTATCTAACTTATTAGTTGTAAATAGCCATTTTTCATCAATTGTTATGTCCACGGTATTGATTAATCACCCCTTAATAAAAGATTTGGTACAAGCTCGCATTGGAAGATCAAGAGACAGAAAATAAGGACATACGAAAACAACAAAATATAAACCTAAAATAGTCGTGAAATGATAAGGATTATGGACTATATATCATAATTAAACATCTAATCCAAAGTAATCCTAGTGAGAAATTACGGTGGAAAGAGTTTAGGCCGCCAATGTGGCCAACACAGACAGTATGCTCTACACAACGTGTCAAACGCTGTCGCCTCTCTTTCTTCTTCTTTTCCTTTCTCTCTCCCTGTTTTTCTTCATTGCATCTCTTACTCTTCTTCTTCTCCGCCTCCTTCTTCTTCCCCTCCTCAAAACCCTAGCGATGGCTTTCTGACCTGGAGGCGGGGCCACCTGTCTTCGCCGGCTCATTTATGATAGTGAGGCCCAGGGGAGACAAACTCCGTCGACGGCTGAGGTGGTGGCGGCGGAGAAGGAGGAGAGAAAGTAGCTCAAGCTAGCGATGGAGGTGGTGGCTGCTGCTTCGCCGGCTTACCCTAGGATTCCGGGGTACTTGAAGGGGGAGGTGGAGGTGCATGAGGGGGAGAAGGGCTGCTTTGAAAGTCGTGCGCCGGAAGTGGTGGTCAACGAGGAGGGTTCTTCGGAAAGCTCCTCAATCGGAGAAGCGAGCGAGAGCTCGCTGGTGGCGAAGGAAGCAGAGGAGGAGGAGGAGGAGGCGGAGAGCAAGGTGAAGGAGCCTTTGGGTTCCTTGGATTCTTTGGAGGATGCCCTCCCAATCAAGTAAGTTTTCTATTTTTATTTGATTTTTTATTTGTTTGTGTGAGGAATTATTTTGATGATGACCTTGTTGTTAATGAGTAAAAAAATGTTGGTTTAGTAATTAGCAGTGTTAACATACAAAATTCCACTAATCATGACGATTACACACTTTATGCTAATCCTGCCAATCGCAATGATCAAGTTTGCTAATTGCAATCAAAATGCACCTAAGTGATTAAGCTTTTTCTGTGCCATTTTCTTCATAAATTTCGGGAGTTGTTGGTATGAGACGGATTGGGTTTGGTAAATTAATTGTTTGATTAGAGATTAGGATTAGGACTTTTTAAGTTTGAAACGGTTTGGCTTGTAGAGATTAATTGTTTTTGAGCTTTCTTGAGAGCGATGAGTTGGACTGTTGGTAGGTGCTATCGACTTCAATAACTTTCGCCCCCACCTTCCTACGAAAACGAACACCTGTGCGGTTGAAAAAATATTGAAGTTCTCAACCAAGCTTTCCTAACTTTTGCAGGAGAGGGCTGTCAAACTTCTTCAACGGGAAGTCGAAATCCTTCGCATGTCTATCGGCTGTTGCAAGCGCAAGTGCAGAGGATTTGGTGAAACCGGAGAATCCATTCAACAAGCGAAGAAGAATTCTAATGGCTGCCAAGAACTCGCGGAATCGGAGATCCTCCTACGCTTCCCTCTTGTGCTCCAATTTCACTGCGGAAGAAGGCGAGGTGTACAACAGTGCATCAATCGCTCTTCCACCCAAAAATGAAACCAAGACCGAGAATCGTTTCAAGTCTCCTAGGTCCTTCTCTCTATCTGATCTCCGACATGCTTGAATTGAGAGGCGATGCCACTTTTTTCTCATCGTTTTGCATTTATGTCCTTGCAAACATGCCTAATTACATGTTACTCACTGAAAAAAGGGTCTCCCTTTCCATCCGATTTCTAATGCAACACTCGTCAGTTTTATCTAAACGATCGATACATTGTACTTATGATCGATAATTGGATATTTATTAAGCAATGGCAAAGGGGTAGTTTGAAACTTGGGATCTTTTGTGAGCACGCGCATTGGACTGTTAGTGGGGCTCCATGGGTTCCATGACCGTGTCGTGTACTTATCCTTTATGATCGGATAATATCCCAAATGTGAGTCCCTTTCGGACTGTTACAAATTTAATGTTTTTAAAATCTGATAGAATTAAAATTAAAATTTTAAATCTTTAGGATATATTAATTTTTAAATAATTTAATGATATTACTTGTTGGAGGAGTCAAAAGAGTATCGAATCGAAATAATATATTGAGTTGGACACTAAATTATCCCAAAAGCTTAAGCTCATGAGATATGAGTCTTTTTCACTATAGATATTAGACCCTATTTATTCAATATCCGACGTGGGACTAATTTATCACACATGACATTATAACAAATCATGTTCGTCTAAGAGGAAATAAATTCAAAACTCTAATACATCTTATTAACTCAAAGGTTATCTTTTGAATGTAGGTAAGCGGAGATTTAATTGGATTGTCCATTTGTTTCGATTATGTGATTAAATAGAAAACAATCATGTAAGCATTGTGGACTTTATTATTTTTTTAAAAAAATGTTAAAATTAACTGCACAGGATTTTTTAATTCCGTTTGATAAAATATTAAAATTGATTAAAAGGTATATATAAATTAATATGGGTGTCAATTTGGTTTGCGGTTTAGACGCGATTGAAGTTCTGCTCGGCACATTAGAAAATAAGACGAGCTCGAATTGGAAACTCAACTCGTCTACAAAACGATTCCAAACCGAGCTCAGACAGGCATAGTCTTACTTGCCGAGTACACCGAAGCTCGTGTAACTCGGTGTAGAGATAAATTGAGCTTTCTTCGACTCGGGCTAATTGGATGGTTTAGCTTAAGCAATTGATTCGCAGTTTAATCTTGCATTCGGTTTTTATCGCCCTTAAATGTTGACTTACTAGATTCCATGTATCATCAATCTGATTTTGAAATAATATGTAAATTAATTATAATTTCAAATCGAGAATATTTGATCGGACTAAAAGATAAAAGTATTTCAAATCTTAAATCAATTAATATGTAAATTAATTAAATTTAAAATATTAGTTTTAAATAAAATTATCCCATTATTTTCAATCTTAAATCAAACGGGTATGTAATAGACCAAATCAAAAGTAGTGATTTTGGTGGCTCCTGTTTTTCGCTGAACTGATTGCTTACATTTGTGATGCATACGACACTATAACAAACCTGAATATTTTTTATATTTAAAAAATATCTCAAAAAGTGTAAAAATATTGAGAAATCTTTTTAGGCGTTTTTTGTTGACATTATCAAGAACTTTTCCTGGTGTTTTAAAAATGTCGAGAAAATTTTTTCCCTATATTTTTTATGGAGTTTGAAATATATCAGTGAAAAGAAATCATTTCCGACATTTTTGAAAAAAAAAAAGCCAGTAAAAATTGCTGGCATTTTCTGCACAAATGCCAGGATTTTTTTTCGGTATTTTTGATAAGAAAATATCGAAAATATTTTCAGCATTTAATATGCAAACCCCGGCATTTTTTATAAAAAATATTGAAAATTACTATTGCTATAGTTAATGCTCCATTGTAAATTATATGATTGAGAAAATTATATGTAATTTGAAACAGACAATTTATATATGATAAAGGAAAATAACGCAACAAAATCTGTTAATAATGCTCTTAAAAAACAAATATACTCTTAGTGTAAAATTTTCAAAGAATTTGCTTCTGCCTAGGACATCAAAATTTATAAATGATCTTTTCTATTGCACTTGAAACCCTGACAGGCAATCCATAATTGTGGAATGATCTGATGAATCCATCCTGACTTGCTGTTAGTATCACTAACTTCCATGTTAAGTTGACAATTAAGAGAGGTGGTGAAAATAATGCAGCAAATGGTTCTGCTGATGGCACTAATTGGTTGTTGTAGTTATTGATGACTCCATTGATTGGTGAAGCTTCTCTTCCAATCAAGTTGTTGACCCTATTCGTGAACCATCGGGGAAGAACTAGATGAGTGCAGAGACAAAAGCTTCGATCATAATAGTCAAACCCATAGATGAGCAAAATGCACTGTGAAGCGTGTAGAGCATTCCAACATTTCATGATCTCCCACAATCTCTTCTATTATCTCGCCAAGTAGTTTGTTGGCATTATTAGGAACTACTACAAAGTTGGCAGGTTTCAATCCTACAAAATATGAGGCGGAAATTAGGGATTAAGTGAAGATATTGGATATCTGACCTGTCTTTCTTTAAGCAAATCACCGTTGTATGTAATTTTTCATCCACAAGCAAATGAAAATGTGAAGGATGAAGTCATACATTTCGGAATTTGGAACTCAATAAACCAGTAGGTACTCCTGGTATAAGTGGATGTTGCAAGTTCTGATGTACCAACAGTATTATTCACACAATAAAAGTTTTAATGCTGATGTGTCCCATCACAATTCGTGGACATAGAGATAGAGAACAGAAACTCATCGAGTCTAGAGCATATCAATATAATAAATGTCTTCTCTACACATAATGATTTGCTTCAGCACAAAGGTTAGATATTGTTTCCTTTTGAACTTTGATGAGCAGTTATGGCAAAGAAACTATGATTGAAATGAGTAACCAGTGATGCTTACAGCTTATCACATACCAATTTCAAGAAATGCATCAATAAACATCATTATCTCCTCCACAATTAAGCTAGACAAAAGGGATATTCTTGCCACTGATTTGGCAATCTATAACCAAAGAAAATAATATCATATTACTTGGATAACCCAAGAAAGAAATATTTCAAATAGTATAATGTGAATGATTTGAACATGTACTATAGTGTTTAGTCATCAACCTCTACAGTTTTTAAACTTGGTTGTTCTGTGCGCACAGCATCCCATACTGTTTGGTTAACCATTTGTTCAGTGGAATGAATAATCTATAACAAGCGAATTTGTTAGTACTCTAAGCTAAGAAAAAAGTTAAGTTTGCTTGATTCAAGTAATGAGAACCAAAATGCTACCTTCACAAACTCACCATCCAGCTCTCTTAGCAACTTCTGTGTCTGCATGAAAATTGTTAGCATTTAGCTAGAAGACCGGTTTCAATAGCTAGATTACAAGCAACCTTTAATATCGAATGATTCAACAGTTGAAGATTAAAAGGATAGAAAACCACTACATATTTCATTTTAAGGATATAGAATTCACAATTATTATTCAAATATAAAAAGAAGTCATTTGAAGGAAAAAGCAACGTGGATTACCTCATTGGTTTCATCAGCTTCAAACACCAACAGCAACAAGGCCTCTTTTAAAAAAATTCGAAGATCCATAACTGATAGCTTCACATTAAGGAGAATCAAACATGTAAGAAAGCTGTCATCAGAGCATTTAAATGTATTTACAAGATTTAAAAGAGCAATTGTAGGTTTATTGGTTTAAGCAGAGGAATTAATCAAGAGGGCTGGTTGGTGCGAGTTGGCACGGGTAAAGTGGGGCCAAGGAAGGCGCAGGCAAGCTGGTGGGGGCGGGGCTGGTGCGGGCTGGCACGGCCTAGTCGAGGCGGGGCCGGGGCGAGAGCGGGCAGGTACGGCCAGGCGGGACAAGCGCGAGCGGCAGCCGGTCAAGAAATGGCGGTTAGGGTTTCACGGGAAAGGAATTTATAAAATTCGCCGGGCATTTCCTGGTGTTTGTAATAAAACGTACAGAATTCTCGGCATTTTCTCAAAACCAGCGAGAAATTGTCGGTGTTTTATTAAAAATACTGACAATTTTTTTGCATTTTATCACAAATGCCGATAATTCTCAGCATTTTATCACAAACCCGATAATTTTTAATATTTATTAATAAATATCGAAAATTATTGACGCTTTTATGATCATTAAAAAATATATCAATAAAACTCTAAAATATTATAGTGGAAATTGCCATTTTTTAATACAAAAGGAATTGCTTTCAATTCGGATTTAGGGACATCATAAAAAAATTGAACGAGAAGTCAAAAAATGAAATGATTATTTTTGGCTTGCTTATTATTATATCATAAAATGAAAAAATTTGTCCGAGGAAGAATTTTTGAATATTTAATCTTTGAAAATTTTTGAATTTCTACATTTGGCCTTGCAGATCCCGGTAAATTTGCTTTGTTTAGTCCGCGCTGTTGTTTGAATAAAAAGTTTTCCTGCACTTAATTGTGGAAAATATCGTTGTAAATTATTGTGTCCTTTCAGTTTTAATTTCGAGTCTTTTGAGACTTTCGGTTCTCTCCGATCAATTTTAATATATACAAAATTAAAATTGGTTATTTAATAATAATTGAGGGAGAATATTTTAATATTCAAATCAAAATCTCATCCCTTTGTGCTCTCTTGCTCCAAACAAAGCTGTGAATTTAAGGAATTTCTAATTTTAGTTCAGCAAAAAAAGGAAAAAAAATCTCTTATTTTAGTTCTGTAAATCCTATTATATAGAGTGTTTTAGGAATTGAATGAAGGATTCGAGGCACCATGATACCTGAATTGTAAAGCTGGACTTCTAAAACTCAAACTAGGAAACTTGACTTCTAAGATCCGAGTCGTGAAATTTGACCCTTCAAAATTTTGTCGAGCATCGATGCATTGGAGAGATTGACAATTCAGTTTTGGCTCGATCTACTTTTTTATTTGACATAGGATTCGGCTTTAGTTTGGCGTTGCTTTTTGACACGCCATAAATGTTGTGGATAACTTATACATGGCAACTTATCTCACCTTAACATCAAACTAATCAAACGTTCAAATCAATGAAAAGCCTTATTTGATCCAAATCCAAGCACGAAGAACACAGCGTATTATACACGTAATACGTACGATGCTTGAATACAAATTCTTACTGTTATCGACGCGTATCAGCATCAGCCGATAGCAATCTCTCCCATGCAACACAAAAGCTCGGGCTGAAGTGTTTGACCGGTGAGGCTTTCACATCCTCCTCGAGTTGCTGCGATGCTCTGATGCTGAGCAATTGAGCACAAGCTGCAAAAACTTGACACGCATGCATTGAATAAAAATTTGAAATCCAGAGCGGTATACAAGTCAAAATTCCTGATTCGAGTGATTCTATAATTCAAATTAAAACCTTATATGATAATCCACAGCTACTGCTATTTTTCTAACGTGATACTCCAGCAATCCCGGCCGTCCACGCCAAATCTTGATCTCTAATTTTTGATTGCTCACCCTCAAATCCAGTAACTTGACACAAGACCAAGGCAATATTCTATATTATAATAATAATATTCCACGCCCTAACTTAGGGGGCTAAAAAACAGCTACCCCAAAATCAAGTAATTAGATGATACTATTATCCACCCTAATCAAAGTGATTAAATTTCCATTCTTCATTCGACACTTGTATATTAATGGATAAATGAAAGCATACTTCCCTGACGTGTCACTCTGCAGGTGGAAGTGTAAGTTGGTATCTGCAATGAATGGTGGTGCACTGGATCTGCTGGCTGTCTTGTTTGCACTTGAAACAATAACTGGAATTGGCAACGCGGCAACGGCCGCCAGAAACCAAACAGCACAAAACTGGCTCCATAACCTCGCTATATAAACAGTCTTCATTTGAGAATAATCATCCTGTCTATCTCCGCAAACAACATCAACAAAGATGGCATCTTCATCATTTGCTTTCCAGATTCTGCTACTGCTGATTTTCTCAATCACCTCAGCCTGGAGCCAGAATACAACGACAAGCTCAGTTTCCACTAATGATGTGGACCCTGATAGCATCAGCTCCACCACCACCGTCTCCCAGCTCATGGAAGGCCACAATGCAGCCCGGCAGCTTGTGGGTGTGCCACCGCTTGTATGGGACTCCAAGCTGGCACAGTTTGCTCGAGTTTATGCCAACCAGCGTCGTGGAGACTGCCTGCTCGTGCACTCACCTGGGTATGCGTATCACAAAGCCATCTTTGCCATTCTTGTTAGCATATGAATTCGAAGCACAACTTCTTGTCTAATAGATCATCTAATTCGTTATAATTAGTGAAGTGATCACGTCTGGCACACAGTTGCCAATGAAAAAGGTATGACCAACTTGGTGCTTTCAGTGCTAAAATTCATCCTTTCCAAAAAAGATGGAGCACCACATTGGACTGAGTTCCATGGATGGTCTATGTTGAGCTAAATTTAATACTTAAGAATACTGAAATTATACAACCCAATAAATAGAGTCAATTACAACTAAATATTTATGAGTGGAATTTCACAATGTTTGAATTTGCAGGACCAATAAGGCAAAAACACCATCCAAAGAAATATCCATCTTTCTTTCTTTGTTTCAATATAGTTTAACCTTTGATCTCAATTCAGTTGGTTAATGATGCAGGTTCAAGACACAACCTTTGTGGTTTGTGAGCTGTGCGACACAACAAGATTTACCTTATATAACTGCTTAACTTCATGCAAAAATGGATTTGGGCAAACCAAATTGCATATTTACATAATGAACATGGGATCCTTAAGTACTAACAGTCATGAATGTGGATTATAGAGTACAAACAAATCAACAAACATGTGAGCTTTCTGTAAATAGATTGGGCCAAGTAGGTCAAGATAGGATTAACTTGGTCAAAATTTTTTCAAAGCCAGCCAGAGCTAGTGATGTAAATGAAATAAATCAAAATGAATGTAACCCAAGTTTGGTTTGAAATTTTGCAAACAACAAAAGGCAGTTCAGGTACTAACCAAAACAAGGTTCTCTTCTACAGGTATGCTTATGGAGAGAACATCTTCTGGGGGAAGGGGAGGCGGTGGAGTGGTACTGACATCATGGCCTCGTGGGTGGCAGAGAAGCAGTGGTACAACTATAATGACAACTCGTGCTCCGGCCCTGACTGCACTCATTACACACAGATTGTATGGAGAACCACCAAGCGTGTTGGCTGCGCAAAGATTGTCTGCAACTCTGGAGATACCTTCTCTGTCTGCGAGTATTACCCTCCTGGTAATTACATTGGTGCCCGCCCATATGTAAAACCTGCACACAACTAGCCATGACAAAAACATGGACCATCAAGTATTTGCTATAGGAGTTAAGGCAGAACTCGGAATTAATAGTACTATTGCACATTGATTTAATTCATACATGGGGACCTCTCCCAGTTCATACATGGGGACATCTCCCAGTTATTCCTACTGTCAATATTGAGTGAACATGTAAAGCATTTGTTCTTAGTGGACATGTTGTACGGGTACTACCATAATGAAATCATAATATTGACCATTGAGCAATGAATTCTGTGTACAATTTTTTGTTTATCTGTTATAAACTAATAACTTGCATGCTATACTGACAGAAGATGGCTAGAGTTCTCATAGCAAAGCATGAATTTTAGTCCAAGTTCCAACCCAAACAACTTGATAGAACACATAGCACGTGTAGGGGAAATTTGGATTTTATATCCAAGAAACAATGACCATAACTTTCACAGTGACAATTTCAAGCGAGTACATGATATCATGGAAGGTCAGGTAAACCTTAAAAGAACAAAATTCCGAGTGATCAACATAATTCCCATTTAACTTACCTTCGCTTTCTAGTAGAACAATAATTAATCCCCATGATGGGAATGTAGCTTCCTTCAACGGATCCATTGAATCAAGAAGATGTACTATTTCTTCCTGAAAGAGTTATTTGAATATCTAGGATATGCCATGATCATAATCACGACATGCAAGTCTTAGCCTCTGATGCTATGAAAGATTTATTTGAATATGGATAACTGAAACACATAAATTAGAATCTCATTCATATATATAAGATTACGAATACATTATATGTGGATATCTGCATGTTATCTGGGTTCATACTAACAATTTCTATCTAGATGGATTTGGCCTATCTGCATTCATACTAACAACTTCTATTTTGAATAGATTTGGTTTATCTAAATTCTCATGTTTATTTCCAATACTTCCATTATAATAACTACACTTTCAACTTTGGCACTTTATTTTGCAAGAACTAACCAGATACAAAAAATGCTTCCTAAGAATATAAGGATGAAGCTAAGGTCAAAACCACTTAAATGACTGGAACCAAATCCACTTAAAATTTGATCTTGCTATTGTGCTCACACAAGATTTGATCAAAGTTTACTTACGAATATGCTAATGCAATATGCAACTCGAGCCTTAGGAAAAATACCACTAACTCGAGACTAGATTTGATTAGCAATCACCATTTACAACTCTAAATGTCACACTAAAAGTCAATATCACAAAGTTATGCCCATAATCGCTCAGTACCATATCATGATCTGTAGCATCCCAGGTCACTAGCATCCAGTTGGAAAGAACTACGCTAAATTATTACAATTGGTTAAGAACTAGAAAAGACCCAACCTTGCTCCTTCTTCATGCTTATTTCTGTTCATCAATACTATCAGCAACCTTCTCAATCCAAAAAATGTCAGAAATTGCGATTAAAATCAGCTTATGTGATGCATATCATACATAGATTCATAGTTCATGAAAATCGTCAACCTAGATAAGTAAATATCCTACCTATTATACCATCAACTATCTGTTACGATGGTGATGAAGAGCTAGGGAAAGTCTCTAGCCTTTGAAGAGGAGCATGATGGAATTCTCCGTGGCCGGAGAAAGGCCCTATATCTGGATGGGATCGAAGCCGATCTGGGCGAGAAAACGCAGAATCTGGAGATTCGAAGAGAAATTCTACGGTCTAGACACGGGAGACTCTCCTAGAACGCGGAACGAGGGAGGAAATGGGTGTCGCCGGAGATCAACGGCGGCGCATCGGAGGTGTTCGCCGGCGAATGGGACAAGGAGGAGGTCGTCTACCGAGCAGAGAGGCGCGGAAGCGATGGAGTCTGTGCGTGGTATTGGGCTGCCTAGCTTTT
This sequence comes from Trichopus zeylanicus subsp. travancoricus, assembly GCA_005019695.1. Taxonomy (NCBI): domain Eukaryota; kingdom Viridiplantae; phylum Streptophyta; class Magnoliopsida; order Dioscoreales; family Dioscoreaceae; genus Trichopus; species Trichopus zeylanicus. Next base: position 48,399 of record RXID01022135.1, read on the forward strand.
GGGCTGGGTAGAGGTTGAATTTTGGGCGGAATATGGTGTTGGGATATAAGCAATTTTATTGATTTTCAGTTTTACCCTCACCCAATAATGAAAATTCGTGGGGTTGTCCTCCACTAACATGCTAACTACATTCTTGAACTAGGGCCAAAACGGTTATTTTTTATATTTTCACCGTACAAACTCAAAATTATTTCAACCCACAACCAACTTTAACCTTATTTCAAATAATTTACATTAATCTGTTACCAAATAGGCTTATCAGGGTTTAATTGGACTCTATGATTCGAACCCAAAGGATAAAATGAGGCTTGAACACAAAATTTCGGCTATGGTCAACTTCGTTAAAGTATCTTGATTTTGAAAGGTAACTCTTATCTAATTAAAACGCAAAACGCAGAAGGTAAATACTCGTGAAAACAATGTTGTGTTTGATCAATACATATTTTCTTTTCCTAAAGAGCTTATGAGGATAGCTATAACTGATGTAACGGCTTATAATTACATCAATGAGCAGATGTTTGATTGGATAAAAAAGCACAAAATTAATTTTTGAAAATAATATTTATATTTGTTTAATTAAAAGTGAATTTTAAAACTGATGGTCTATTGTTGGGTACCTTCAGTACAGAAATTCAAAATGAACTAAAATAAATAAAATTTATTTTCTATTTTTACTTATGTACAATTAAATGGCACAATGTATTATTTCCAATTTTTTCTAGAATAAAAAAATTAATCTTTTAATAGTTTTAAATTTTCGTCCAATTAAATAATTTTTAAAATGTTGAGTGAGTCTGTTTAAAATAAAGCTTGTACTACTTGTGCATTAAAAAAATAATCAGAAAAACATGAGAATAATAATAATAATAATATATATATATTATTATTATTAACAACATAGGAGATCCATTTATATAAACCGCATATTGACTATACTCAAATAAAAAAGAAATAAAAAATATTCATTTAGATCCATTATTTGTAACAAATAAATTCAATTATAAACATAAGTAGAAGTGAGCAAAAATGATTTAACTTATTGATTTTACATATTTTAGAATTAAAATTAGATTTTGATTCTTAAAAAATCGAGAACCAAAGTCATACTAATTTATATTAAGAATCAATTTTTAGATTTTGATTCTAAAAGGATACTAAAATGGGCATGTTATTTTCAATTCAAAGGTTTTTCACAAAATATAGAATCAAAATTGAGACCGAATTTTTAGCTTTATCAAAATTAAGAATCAAAATTGTATCAGTTAATTAATTTTCAATACGATTCTCAATTAATATAATTTGATGTTCTGGTTTTCCAGTTTTTTTTTTTCTCACCCCTAAACATAAGTGAGTTCATAGCATACATCAAAGGAGTGTAGATGATGTCAAAGAAAATCATTGTATGTTTCCATAAAACAAAAATTATAGTTCGGTTCATTTACTTTATTTTTTATTTTTCATTAGAAAATCAGAAAATAGGTGGACAAATGAATAATCATTAAAACATCATTATTGAAATAAATTATGCCAATTGTTTCCTAATAAAGCTACCAAATAAACACCTTAATTTCTAATAAAATAAGCAGTTTCCGTTGCCGCTGAAGATTACCATGGGCAAGAGTTTATTGGCTATTTTTGCATAATTTTTAAAATTTCTTACCAAAGACATGATGTCTGCGAGATTTTAGAGGTTTTTACGTAATTATACTACTTTATAAGATTGTATTTGAAAATTTTGATTTCATGATTTGCCAAGGACATAAATGAAAAGAACCCAACGAAAAGGGCACTTACCCGATTTGGAGGTCAACGAAGCAGTCGTCGTTATTCAGACAATTTTCGACAGCCGCAAGTAATAAGGCGAAGATCTCAAGTGTCGGCTCTTTCAGAACAGCCGTCGCTATTCCTCGGCGACGCGCGCTCTTCCCTCCCTCCTCTTTAACTCTAGCTCGCAAACCCTTGAATCGATCTCCCTGGCTGAGCTGGCGCGCACTGCGCCATTGTCGTAACCGGATTGACCGCTCTCCTCTGAACTTTTAAAGCTGCCCCGCTCCTCCTGTGGTGAACGCCATCGAGGGCAATGGCAGTCGATCCCAGGCACGTGCTGGCAGCGGTGCTCACCGTCTCCATGTTCGCCATGCTAGGGAACATGATCAAGAGGGATCATTTTGATGCTATTCAGGTGCAATGTTTTGGTTTGAGATCAAAAAGTACCTTTTTCGATGGTTTTTTTGTGGGGTTTTGGTTGAGTTCTGGTGGATCTAGTCTGAAATGCTGGATTTTTATTGCTTTTATGTCTTATGGTTTTAGTTCGCTTGTTTGGTACTTTGCTTCTGAAAAAAGATCAAATTTTTAGTTCTTTGTCATCAAAATGATGCCAATTCCTGTACTTGCTTCCCTGACTGAATGTTTATTCTCTTGCTCTTTGTTGCTCTTTACTAGAAAAGATTGTTGTTTTTTATCCAATGAATGGAACAATGGAGTCATTTGCAATTGAAGTGTTCCTTCGCAAGATCTTATCCAAACACTGGGGGAAATATCCATCTGTTCTAGTTTTTATGTTTTTCTTGGTTCTGTTTCTCTTATTCTTAAAACTGATTTGTAGAACAATTATCTTTGATTCCGGATGTTGCTATTTGAGTAATTTCTGTGTATTGCTACTTATTTTATTTCACTTGGGCAAGCAAACATTTCAAAGACTTCAGACGTTCAGATTAGTGTCATTAAGGTCGAAGAGGAGCCGGAGGTGCTCCCTGAGGTGTACAACGGGCCTTGGAAGGAAAACAGTGCAGAACTAAATCCATGTTGGAGCAGACCAAGTTCAAGTAAGTCAGAATTGGTTTACATTTTAGTGGATGTTATTCTGTTCTGCAGGTTTAGTTTCTGTGGTATTTGGCATTTTTTGTTTTATCAAAAGATCCTGTACATGATCAATAGCAAGATTTAACATTCTGATTTCTCTTTCTATTAACTTGCAGAAGTGGAGCAGGTGTCAAAGGGTTATATTACATTATCTTTGAAAAAGGGTCCTGAATACCATATGTCCCAGGTATTCTCACAAAGCTTTATCTTTTTTAACAGTTTGCTTCTTATTGCAATTAAATTTTAACTCGACCAGCTAAAATTTAGTGGATGAATTCCATTGACTTGTTTGATATATTTTTTGCTATTTTATACTGGAATGTCCTCAATCTTCAGCTGGTTTTGAGATGAGTTTTCTAATTTTCTTTAGGCATTTGTTAGAAGTTGTTTTGCTAAATATTGTCTTTATCGTGTCATTTCACCCTCTCTAGTGTTTCAAGTTTAGTTCTCCGGAAATAATAAATAAAAATAATGGCTTTGACATCTCATTCAGTGTCTGTAAAAATCTATTTTGGGTTTTCGGTTGATTTGTCAGTTTCAATCTATTTGTCATCATCAAACTTCAAAAGTAGTGAATACTGATGTCTTAGTCTCTTTTTTGGTTGCTTTACCAACTGCCTTAAGATACTATCAATGGTTGGCCTTAGTACTGAATTAAAAGCTTAGGTTACTTTTTATTTCCTCCGTACTCTGGAAGTATAATCCATCTCAAAATTACTGCTCATTAACAAATCAGTATTTTAGATTCTCATGAGAACCTATACCAATCTTTGGTATCCCACCTCTTTTTGCCTGTGCATAGCCGGTTAATATGAAATATCATGCGTTTAAATGATTTTCCAGTGATATTTGATGAGATCTGTGAATCAGATTGCAGATGCAGTGATAATTGCGAGACATCTAGGGGCCACACTTGTTCTCCCTGATCTTAGAGGAGGTGAATTGGGCCAAAAGAGGTAAGTTGTAAGATTGTCATCTTTATGATAGTTGGTAAGAAACTTTTCTCATCTGGGAGAGCCCTCAAGTTTATCTTTCTAAATGGTAGGTCAACTTCAAAAAAAAAAGGACAAATTATACTTTGAACTAAAATATATTGGATGTTTTGAAGTTATGGAATTTCAATTGTTGAAATATTAGGTATACTTAGCTTGTACCACCCTAGCCTTTCTTCTACTAAAATTATCTGTTATTTCCTTTTGCAGGAATTTTGAAGATATGTACAATGTTGAGAAATTTTTAAGCAGCCTAGATGGTGTTGTTAACATAACTCGTGAAATTCCAGCTGAACTAGCTTCTGACAAGCCAGCAGTTGTCAGAGTTCCAAATAGGGTGTCAGAAGACTTCATCGTGAAAAACATTGAGCCAATCTTTCAAACTAAAAGCTACTTGAGGCTTGCAATTTCTTTCCATTCAGCAAATCTGAAAGTCCCCGTGAGAAAGAACATTGACTTGGTCTCAACTGTGTGCTTGGCAATGTTTGGCAGTCTTGAGCTAAAATCTGAGATTCGTGAAGTGGCTGGCCACATGGTCGAGAGGTTGAGAACCCTTAGTCACAAATCAGATGGCAAATTCGTTGCCGTAGACCTAAGAGTTGATATTCTCGAGAAGAAAGGCTGCAGGGAAGTTGGCATGAGAGCCTCAATCCTTTGAAGGAGTTCTTCCCTAAAACTTATACCAAGGTAAGGTGTTACAACTCGCCACCTAATGGCTAGAATGTTCCCTCCTCTACTGAATTCCCCTTAATCCAGCAAGGTATTGGCACATATTTCGAAGATTTATGGGAGTTATAGGTAACTTTACTGATGATAAGTTGTATGTGAAAATCCCTAGAAACAGTATTAGGTTCAAAAACTCCTGGCTAGAGGTGGTAGCATTCAATATCTTTGGAGAAAAATTTAATATATTCCCATATCTTAGCAGTTCCATTTTACAGTGTACTATTTGATGGTTGAACCCAAGCTGACAAAACCTGCGTTTGATTAAGCTGCCATGTTCTTGCGCCCAATTTGTCATTCCTTCTGCAGAAAATTATAGCTGTACTTTCCATAAGATAGTACAATTTAGGGATTGCCTTTTCAAAATTGATAAGAGGGGCATCACCATTTTTGTATTTTTTTTCAAAATCAGGCTAATACCTTCTTCTGCAATGGTACTGTCGCAGGATGACATAATGCCTTCCGATAAGAAGGGCGAGTTCCTCCAGTCGAGAAGTCTTGAACTCTCCAAGGCGCTTGACTTCCTGATCTGTTTGCAAAGTGACGTCTTTGTGCCTGCTGTCGCTGGCATGTTTTATGGCAGTGTCACAGGCAAAAGAATAGTTTCAGGTAGGACCCACGTACTTGTTCCTGCCGTGTTGTCCGGCGATTTTGCTCCACCTTCGGATTTCAAATCACGCTATGTATCCATGAAGAACCATGTTGCATACTCTTGTTACTGTTGAATCAATAAGACGCATGAAGTCGCCAGAGACGTTCAGCGAAAGAAATATCTTTGTAAGATGAAGTGTCTTGCTAAGAGCTCAAGTAATTATGGAGAGGCAAGGCCGGATCAATATCAATAGCAAATAATAAGAAAGAACTCAATATTATCTTGAAATGGCAGTGGAAACAGCGTATTAAACAGGTTACACAAGTATGCAACACGCCTAATAAACAGGTTGAATTTAGGTTGAAAAAACTGACCCATTTCGGTTTGGATTCAACCTAATTTTCTAATATTATGGATTCAACACGATCTGAATTCCGCCCTCCAATCTGAATTGCTAGATCTAACCCTCATGCCTTCCATAAGGTGCGGCGCCATCGTGCTTCTCTTCTTCTCAATGGCAAAGCCCGCAAACCTTGCTTTTCATGCGCTTATCAGGTAACTCCACCCCCCTACCGCATATAATTTCTCTATAAGTGGACTTACCATGCAAGCAGAGTTCTTTTGTTTTTTTTTTTCTTTTTTTTTTCAGGAACAAGCAAGGCAATAGGCAAGTAGATTAACAACGACCATAAATTATCAAAAGAAATGAAAATAAATAGTGCAAACAATGTCCCCGTAGACAAGGTTCCAAAAATTAAAAGACAAACTTGCCAGATTTAAGCCCACAAGAAAGCTTTCTTCGAGTATTAGCCATTGTGTATAACAAATCATCGACTTGATTTGCTTCCTTATAAAAATATGCAAGCAGTTTGAGCAAAGAGTTGCTCTAATACAAGACCGTAGACAAACAATTTAAACATGCAATATTTAAAATTTCTACTTACGTACATGTCTAGACAAATGTCTAGATGTTAGCTGGACAACCATCGATCGTCGGCTATCAATTAATTGCAGCTTATTTAGATTGTGATGATCGTCATTAGTAATCACGATGATTAATGAATTATGAAAAAAAATAAAAATATGTGTATATTAAATTGGTATTATTGTGTTTGGATAATAGGTAAAAATTAATACAGCCATTATATGTGTTTTGAGAATGAACCTTCATCTTTTTCTGCGATATCAATGGTAAACTAGAATTATGGGTTTTAGGTTTATGAGAAGGTCAGTATTCAGAGTTGTGGAGGTGCTGCCACTAGCGATATCAGAATTGGCTCAAAGGCATTTTATGTTTTTGTATGCCCAAACTTTATGATCAGCAGGTAGGATATGACTAAGCATAGCGCCTTTGTAATTGATGGTTTTAAACTTTTATCAAAGGTTTCCTACCATCATTCACATTTTTGGAAGAATTTATTTGGTTTTCATAAACTTCTTGTAAGCTAAATCAGTTGGTAATGTTCTGGAATGATTCAGATTTCATCGAGAAGAGTATAGAAGCGAGCAATACAGTAGAGGTCCACAACCCAAACATTGCCTTGTTATTCTGTCTCTATTATTGCCATTTCTAGTAGAGTTATTAGGTATCAAATAGTTGAAGGAGAAGTCCTTAATGGTCTCCAGATGGAAGATGTTGAAATTTGTCAGAGGGGTCCAGAGGGGCTTGGAGTCACCAGCTTACTGCAGTGGAAGGTATGCCCCTTCTCTTGAAATGGCTGTGCATCACTCCCACTGCCTGCTGCACCAGAGCGCGAAAGAACCCTAGTGTAATTTTCTGCTTAATGCTGAGGTGACTTGAGTGCATGTGGTGTGTAAAAAATTGTAGTTCATGAACACGTTTGATCAATTCAGTGTTTGAAAATCCAAACTTCACTGCACTCATCCTTTCTTTTTTTCTTTTTTAGGGATCATTAAATAAATTCCATTTGACCGTTTCCAATAGACTTGCTTGGTTGTTATGTGATTACGCATTCCTCCCCAAACACTTGATTATGTTGAAAGCCGGTCGTGCATGTTTGATCCAATGACCAAGTTGCTAATCCATCAAGCTCTTTCAGGAGAGAAGGTTGGAACAGAAGAAGGAAAATGATGTCGAGAAGGCTGAAGTGGCAAGCAGCCCATCGCATGTTCTAGAGCCGTCCATCAAGTGGTCTCCTCTCTTGAATGAGAAATATCTTAAAAATACATACGTAAATTATGTAATATACTACTGCACCTGTACTAGTAAGATGTTAGCTTAATTGTGTCTCGAATCCGGATTTTCGGGAGAGTCTTAATTATATTATGAAGTTATTTAATGGGCCTAATCCTTATCTAGATTTATCTCCTAATAGAAGACTTAAATTAATAGAAGTCTTATTTGAGTCAGTCTTCTACTTTGACTCAAATACAGTTAGGCCACATTTATAAATACTCCATTGATGTAAGAGTTTCAATATAGAGAGTGAGAGAGATATATATAAATCAATACTTTCAATATGTCTTGTGATGGTTAAGCCACTTAGTCTTTTATGAGAGTTGGTGATATTGGAGTTTCGTCTCCATCGTTGTAATCTTCTCTTTCTCTTCTCATTAATACAATATTCTCTAGATCGTTTTCGCCACATATATCTCTTATGTGCTATCTTTTACTCTTTTCTGTTCTTCCTCTATATCGTGAATTGTGGTGGACATCGATATTTTCCGCAACAAGTGGTATCAGAGATTGGTTCAACATGTCCACTACGAAGTTCGATATAGAGAAATTCAATGGAAAGTAAGGATTTCCTATTTGGCAAGCAAGAGTTTGTGCAATTCTTACTCAACAAGGGTTGAGAAACACATTGGAGGACGTCAAGCCTGAAGATATCACCGAAAGTGTCTGGGAAAACCAGAAGGCTAGCGCACATAGCATAATCATCCTCAGTCTCACCGATGAGGTACTCTATCCGTTTCTTGATGAAACATCACCTTTAGAGTTATAGAAAAAGCTGAGAAATAGTATATGAGTAAGTCCATCTCAAATCGAGTTTATTTAAAGCAGAAACTCTTCAATTTTCGAATGACAGAAGGTACAAATATAGTTGATCATCTTAATACTTTCAATAAACTTGTCTCTCAATTGTTAAGCATTGATGTTAAAATCGAAGATGAAGACAAGATAATTATTTTATTATCGTCTTTACCTCCTTCTCCTGAGAATCTTAAAACCACTCTCATGTATGGGAAGGATTTGAAATTTGACGATATTTCTGTTACCCTTCTATCTATTAAATATTTGAAAAAGATTGGAGGGGATGTGTCACACTCAGAAGCATTAATTGTCAGAGGTCGTACTAAAGAAAGATCAAGAACAGGTCGTTCTAGATCCACATCCAAAGAAATAAACTGCAAGTATTGTAAGAAGATGGGACATACAATTAAAGATTGTTGGAAGCTCAAAGCAAAAAAAAAAAGAGAATCTCAATCTAAAGAGCAAGCCAAAGAACAAGTGTCAGTTGTTGAATGGAGTTCTGATGATGATTTGGGTAACGTTCTCTCTATTAGTTCTAATTTTGATCGTTACCATGATATTTGGATTCTGGATTCTTGTTATTTTTACCACATATGTCCTAATAAGGATTGGTTAAAAGACTACATGTCCTATGATGGTGGTTTAGTTTTGATGGGTAATAACAATCCATGCAAAACTGTTGAAATTGGAACAATCGAAAGTAAGATGTTTGATAATATTATTAGAACTCTTACTGATGTCAGACATGTTCCTGATTTGAAAAAGAATTTGATCTCTTTGGGTGCTTTGGATTCTACTGGTTATAAGTATTTTGCTGAAGGTGGAGTTCTTAAGGTTTCTAAAGGCTCATTGATAGTGATGAAGGGCCTAAAGCATGAAAATTTGTATGAGTTAGTAGGAAAAATCGTTGCAGGTGAAGCAACAATTTCTCAGACTTCTTCTTCTGATATGATCCACTTATGGCATATGTATCTCGGTCATATGAGTGAGCAGGATTTATGTGAGCTCAACAAAAAAAAAATTATTGAAAGGCCTCAACTCATGAAAATTGGATTTCTACGAGTATTGTCTCTACAGTAAATAGTCCAAGTTAAAGTTTAACACCAGTACTCATTGCATTAAAGGATTAATTGATTATATTCATTCTGATGTGTGGTACTCTCTTATTCCATCAAAATTTGGTGCTCGTTATTTTGTCAGTTTTATTGATGATTTTTTCAGAAAAATGTGAATTTATTTTTTGCATCACAAAGTCGAAGTGTTTTCTGTTTTCAAACGGTGGAAAACTTTAGTTGAAAAGAGGACTGGCAGAAAAATCAAATACCTCAGAAGTGATAATGGCAGAGAGGACAAATTAATAGAGTTTCTCAAATTCTGTGAAGATGAAGGCATCAAACGCCACTTTACCATCCCATGAAAACTTCAACAAAATGGTGTGGCTGAAAGGATGAACAGACCCTTGTTGGAGAAAGCACGTAGTATGCTCAGTACAGCTAATCTTAATAAAGATTTTTGGGCAGAAGTAGTCAATACAGTATGTTTCATTGTGAATCGCTATTCTCAAACAGCCATTAGTTGCAAGACTCCTGAAGAGGTATGGACTAGTCAACTCGCAAATTATTCTTCTTTAAAGATTTTTGGTTGCTCTGCTTATGTGCATTTTATCAAGGATAAGTTAGATGCACGTTGCAAAAAGTGTATTTTTCTGGGTTATGCCAAAGATGTCAAAGGCTATCGTTTGTGGGATCCTACTATTTCAAATGTAATTATTGAAAGAGACATAGTATTTGATGAAAGTGTTATGCTAAAATCTCTCAAGAAAGATCCCAATGATATAATGCAAGTGGAGGTGGAGCATGTAATTCCTTCAAAAGAAGATATTCAGGGTATGCCCAACTCTCAAGAAAATTCTAAGAATCAAGTTTCTGAAAAGACTCCATTTTGAAGATCTCAAAGAAAAATAAAGCCACCTGAAAGGTATGGTTTTGAAGATATGTTAGCTTTTACTTTAGTTACTGACAATGGTGAACCTTCTTCCTATAAAGAAGCAGTGCAGGATAAGAATTCTTCTCAGTGGCAAGTTGCTATGAATGAAGAGATGGATTCTGTTTAAAAGAACCATATTTGAAATCTGGTCAAATTACTATAAGGTAATGACAAAGACATCTATTGAAGATTCAAATTCAGAGAATAAGATGATTCGAGCTAAGGTGGAGATTGTCGACTTAATTGTGTCTCAAATTCGGATTTTCCGGAGAGTCTTAATTATATTATGAAGTTATTTAATGGACCTAATCCTTCTCTAGATTTATCTTCTACTAGAAGACTTAAATTAATAGAAGTCTTATTTGAGTCAGTCTTCTACTTTGACTCAAACACAGTTAGGCCACATCTATAAATAGTCCATTGATGTAAGGGTTTCAATATAGAGAGTGAGAGAGAGATATATAGATCAATACTCTCAATACGTCTTGTGACGGTTAGGCTACTTAGTCTTTTGTGAGAGTTGGTGATATTGGAGTTTCCTCTCCATCGTTGTAATTTTCTCTTTCTCTTCTCATTAATACAATATTCTTTGAATCGTTTTCGCCACATATATCTCTTGTGTGCTATCTTTTCATCTTTTCTGTTCTTCTTCAATATCGTGAATTGTGGTGGATATCGATATTTTCCGCAACAGCAAGAGTCAGAGAGAATTTCATTTTCAATCATTTTGTGGACAATATTCCAACTCGAAACATCTCTCATATCCGGAAACAGCGCACATAGCGCACCCGTTTGGTTGAAAGTTGAAAATCGCACGTATTGTGCACCTAGCATGCAAGATTATGATGTTGAATTGTGTGCTACTTTTAATTATATTTTTAGATTTTTATAATGAAATATAATTACATATAAGACAGAATATTAGATTTATTAAAATTATAATTTATATTTGATGATACAATAAATTTTAGAATCGGTTGATTCAGGATTCAATAAGTTGATTAGAAACTAAATTTAAAAAGAATTCAATATATAAAGGTAATAATATTTTAAAAAATAATCCTACGTCAAATCTCTTAAAATTTAAAAATTTTATTTTTATAAAGCACAATATGTTAAGATATAAAAGTAAAATATTTTTATTTTTTATTTATACATATAAAAGTAAAATATTTTTATCTTTTATTTATACATATAAAAGAGAACAGACTCTGAGATATTAAATTCTATAATTTTTTTAAAAAATTTTGTTATTGATGTCTCTCGAAAGAGTAATTCTGATTTTTTTCTTCAATTTTATTTTATAAAACACAATATAAAAATAAGATATTTTTTATTTCTTATTTGTACACATATAAAGATAATAGATTTTTAAATTCTAAATTTTATAATTTTTTTCCTTTTTTTAAATTTATTATTGATTTTCTTTGAAAGTTAAATTTTGAAACTATCAACCACTCCTCTCATGTCTTAAGCACCATTTGATTTGTAATCAAGGTCAAAATCAAGATTATGACAAAAATACAAAAAAAATAGTTTGATCAAATTTTTAATGTTTGGGTGTTAGTATAACGAGTGAATGATTTAAATTATTTTTTTTACCTTTATGTCCTTAAATATATTATTTATTGATATTTGAATGAATAAAGATAAGAATAATATGATAATTTATTTTTTAAAATAAAATAAAGATAATCTAACTATTTTTTTGGTATTTAAATAATAAGCCGATTAGAATAAAATAATTATAATTTTGATCCTAAACCAAACACACCCTTACACACACTACTTGGTTCGAAATCAAAATCAAGTTCAAAATAAAAGTATAAAAAAATAATCTAATCAAATTTTTTGCATTTCAATGCTAACCTGATTAAAGAAATGGTTTAAATTTTTTAAAAACCTTTATATCGTTGAGTATTTATAATTTGAATGTTGTCGTGATATTCTTGATTCTGAATTAAACGCAAACTCAGGCACCCTCCATATAACAAATATTTCGATTCGAAATTGATAATAAATTTAATTCCATCAACATTAGCGTTTTTCCGCTTTACAGTTCTTCGCAGATCTGAAAAATCACCGATACCAAACTTCGCCGATAGGGTCGTCAAGCTGGTACCTCATCGTTTAAACGGCTTTGACGTCTGTCTGTGACGGAAAAGTCGACAATTCAGATCCGCCCATCGCCGTGGTTCCAGCTGTATCTCGAGCCTCAACACCCTTTGCTTCTGCCTGGTCTTCGATCTCATCGACGGCGACCGCAACATCGAGATCACCATCGCTGGACTCTGCGCTGCAATCGATTGCCTCAGCCTCGACGCAGATCCGGACGAGATCAGGCATCTCGTCGCGCCCTTTCACCATGAGGAATCCATCGCCGTCGCCGCCGCCACCTTGGATGCTGCTGCCACCTTCCTATCCACATCCCTCTTCGATCGGAGACCTCCCGCCGCTGCGCCACTCGTGCTGTCCGAACTTTTTGATGGAGTTCGGGTCTAAACCTAGCCTGCGGCTGATCCAGCGGCCCATGCTTGCAGGCTTGCAGCAACCCCGTCGGGTCCTCCAAGAAGCGGGAAAGGGGGCGGCTTTATCGCATGCAGCCACTCTTAAGCTGCCCTCCGGTAACCTCGCTCCTGTTGACCAGCCCCGCTTGGCCGCACACCGCCGCGCCTCTCGGCCGTCCACTCCACCGCGCTCCCATCACAGACCGGTTGCCCCACCGCGGCCACAACTCCGACCTGGCCTTAAAGCCGCTCAGGCCATCTCCATCGCACACGCACTGCAGATCGGCCTCTCCGCGCACAGAAATTGCTTTGCCACCCCACTTCGCCGCTGCTGCGCGGCTCAAAGCTTCTCCATCGTGCTTGCGCTGTTGGCTGTCAAAAGAGGTCAAAGAAAAAATGCAAAAGAAGAGTGAGCTCACGTGGGGAGGGAGCTTTGCAGCAAAAAATTAAAACAGAAATATGGTGAAATATGGAATTAATAAAAAAAGCAGGAAGCATCTGTCAAACACTGCCATACCAAATGTCTACAGTGCCACGCGATAAACAAGGGAAAACTTATGACGAGTGACTCATAATAAGCTGTAACGTTATCAAATTGGGTACACTTATCCTTCTTTAATTTTTATATTTTTCTTTAGTATATCGTAATAATTGATTTTTTTTTTTGCAAAGTGTATATTAAACATGGCTAATTGTTTGAAATAGAAGTGAATAAGTATGACCAAAATCAGCTTTCTATAGTTTGACTTTTAAGATAAACAAATGAGATCCTAGACAGGATTTCTTGTAGTTTGATTTTGAGAACGAACAATGTTATTCTAGGCATGATTTTCTATAACTAAACCTTTAGAATAAACAAATACAATCCTAAACATGATTTCGAAAATTGACTTACTCTTACAATACAATATTTAGAATAAGTGATGTCTTTCTTAATTGAGTCTCTTATACATCACAATCATGCATCTCATATTACCACAAATTAGAGTCCCAAGGAAGGTCTAATTGAAAATTACATATTTAACTGAGGGATAAAAGAAGTTTGGTGATAAGTTATGAATTTGACCGAATAGAATGTTGGTTTAAAGATATATCCCAAGAAAAATATGAAGTTCATTTCATTCACCGATCTATGAGAACTTGATACCTGGAGTTGGGGAGTTTGATGATATAGTAAACCCTTAAATTAGTTCTGTCAGGATCCAATATGTAGGTTTGAAAGCAAAATCAGAAAAAAAAAATAAAAAAAATAGAGAGGTAACAATATTTCAACAAATAATTATACTAAAGGGCTGTTTAGATGAATTTCCAAGTTAGAACGGAGGAATTGATTAACTATGTCAATTCTAAGAAATTGAGAGAATTGAGGAAATTAACTAATTATGGTATTTGGATGAATATTTTTTAGATGAAATTGAGAATCCTTCAATTCTCTGAATTTTAAATTCTATTATTTGGTTGACAAATGGAATAAAAATCAATTTCCTTCATTTCTCCTCTCTTTTTCTTTATTGTCATCTTCCTTCTCCAACGTGGAGAATATCTCGGGGTTTTGGATGCTCATGAAGCCCTGATTAGGGCGGCTTGGATCGGGAGAAGAGAGATAGACATGAGTTTTATGTAATTAAAAAACTCAAAAAGTTTTGCTCAAAAAGAGAGATGGACATGAGTCCAAAAGCCTTCCAGTGGATCACTCATGACCACGTCTCGAAATTTGGGACTAGCAATCCCAATTCCAGAAGCGAGAGAGAGCTCGTGCATGGCAACCATGGCGTTAAGCTCCAACCATAGATACGCCAGAGCGCCCCTCACCCCTGTCGCCGGACTTCAACGATCCCCATCACAGTGTTTTCATTTTGTAGGTTGTGCGACGTGAACCGGTTCAGTGAATTTGATATCAAAAAGTCTGTCAATTTCAAATCGATGCAAGTTTGACTCCATCAATAATATTTAATTTATTTTTTTCACACTCACTTTTATTTTAACATTGTTGAATAATTTAGTATAGATGTAAAAAGTTCAATTACGATTCTTGGCTTATTAAATCTTTTGCATAAATATTAGACATTCTCTTTACTATTAATTTTAATTCGAGTTATTCCATTAAGAATTGTGGTTTTCAAGAAAAAAGAAAAAAAAAATTTTTTTTGTTATGATGATTTGTGATTTTTTATTTTAGAAACTTGATTTTTCAGCATAAATTTTCAATAATTCAATCATATATGGATATTAAATTTATTATTCATATTATGTTTTAATTTATATGCATAAATTTTCAATAATTTTTAATAATTCAATCAGATATGTGTATTACATTTATTATTCGTAGTGTTTTAAATGTATATGTATAAATATGGAATAATTATATCATTTTCGATTTATTTGTAATATGAGCCAAAAATGATTTATGATTTAAAGTGTAAATATGCTTATATAATTAATTTGAATTTAATATTTTGCTTATATATAATTTCATGCTTATAACTGAAAGAAGAACTCAATCTCAATCTTCTCGTGGATAGGTAACGGGGCGGTGGGATCAGTTGGTGCAATAGCACCTGCACTTGACGTGGAGGCAGAGCGGAAGGAAGCAGAATCTCCGCTCTCCGCGTCCATGGCCACTACAGCACCGCCGCAGTACGGCCAGCTCCCTGGCTCGCCAGCACCCGCTCCTCCGTGCGTCGGACGCGTATACCAAGCACATCACTCCCTCCCCAACACCCCCCCCCCCCCCCCCCCCCCCCCCCCAACGCTCCCCCATTCCCTTTAGCGTTATAAAAATTGTAGGAGAATGACTGTTGAATAGCGGAGAATTCTCTCTTCCCAATTCCTTATCTGTGTAATAAAGAGTTGAAGGAGAATCACCTCCATACTCCCTTCTCAATTTCTTTTCCGCATTATAAAGAGGCGAAGGAGAATCACTGTGTTTGATTGCGGCGAAACCCTTTCCCCCCTCTCTCACTTCCCCACCCCCTACTGCAGAGACCCCCTCTTCTCAATTCTTTATCCGTGCTATAAAGAGCCCAAGGAGAATCACCCCCTCCCTCCCTGCTCAATGCTTTCTCCGCGCCATAAAGGATTAAAGGAGAATTACTATGTTTGACTGTGGAGAAATGCGTCGAAAATCTGGATTCTTAATTTTCAAATAACTTCTTCTCAAGTTCTTTTAGCAAAAAAATTACTTATTTTATTATAAATTTGAAAAAATTATTTATCTTTTTATTATTGGTAAAAAAAATTACTCATTTTTTGTTATAAATTTATAAAAAATTATATCGATTAAAACATTTAAAAAATATTTTATTTTAATTCTATTTTATTAATTAAAAGTAATATAAAAATTTAAATTATTTTGATTTGGTTTTAGTTTAAATAAATACTAAATTAATATGAAAATAACTTATCTTATTTTCGTTTTCATGGAAGATCAGTTGTCCAATTTTATAAAATTAAGAATTTAAAATTTAATTTTGTTTGACTGATTGTTTGATAATTGTGAACCAATTGTTCAAAGTAAAACAAAATAAAAAAATTAATATTTTATATTAATTTTATTGATATTTTTAATATTATAATTGAGATAATTTTTTATAAATTTATAATATAAAATAGGTGATTTTTTATTAATAATAATAAAGTTGATAAGTTTTCGTAAATTTACAATAAAGTAAATATTTTTTGCTAAAAACTTGCGGAAAAATAACCCTTCTACTCAAATTCCTTCTCCATCGTATACAAAACCGAAGGAGAATAACTGTATTTGATTATGAATTTTTTTAAAAAAATCTCAATTTTCAATAATTTTCAAACACTTTCCTCCGCTTTATCTCTAAAAGCAAAATCTAAATTAAAAATAATTTTTTAAAAGAGAAATTACCAGAAATGGAGGGAAGTAGGGAAAAGAATATTTGATAGAGTAAAAGGTAGTTTTAAAAAATTAAATACAATAAAAAATATCTATTCCATAATTTACACTATATAATAAAAATATATGATTATGAAAATTTTACTTTTATTTAATTTAGTATAATTAAAATTTTTTAAAGTAGGCTTACATACCTTCTTAATTTACCTTATCAGTATTAGTAAAATATTATTCACCTTATATTACAAATTACAAAAATCAGATTGATTAAAATATTTTAAAATATTATATTTTAATTTAATTGTATTGATTAATATTAAAAAACCTCTAACTTTATCTCAATTTTATGATGGAATGATTGTCCAATGTTATGAAATTAAAAATTCAGAATTTAATTTTGTCAAATTAATTGTTTGATAATTATGTATTGATTGATCAAAACAAAACCAAATAATGATAATTTGATTTCTTATATTAATTTAATAAATAAAATTGAATTAAAATAAAATATTTGTTAAATATTTTAGTTGATGTATTTTTTTATAAATTTATAATATAAGGCATGTGATTTTTATTAATAATGATAATATAAATAATTTTTCATATATTCACCATAAGACTAAGTGATTTCTTATTAAAATTTTTTTATAAAAATAAATACTATATTATTTTTAGCATAAACTCGTGTTGTCTTTGAAAAATTTTAATTGCATATCATTTCTTATTATAAATTTCATTAACATTATATTTTATATTTATTTTTGTATTTTAAGAAATTTTCTTTTCCAACTATACTTCCTCCAAACCAAGCACCAAAAGTAAATTTCTTTTAATACGAAAATGATATTTATGGAAGTGGAGAAGAAATAACAAGGAAATAATAATTTCATTTCTGGACACTTTTCCACAACCAAACAAACCCTAACCTAATAAGGAATGAAGAATACATTAATACTAAAAATATAATTCTGTTATATTTTTGGTAAACTAAACATAACATATCAAATTGGAAGGTATTTTTATTTTCTAAAAAAGAGAAGAGACAAGTACCGGTCTGCATACGAGATCCTAAAAGTCTCTTGTTCATTACACAACTTTAACAAAGTATACAATGGATGCCAAGTAGCAATATGTGCAACCTTGTAGGCCATTTTCAGTAGCCTGAATCATGACCAGCATAAGAAAGACCTAGGGCAATGATGTGATAACCCATCTACAGCACCCGCATACAATAGCCATGCCTTCATCACCGAAACAACAATGGAAAGACCAGAGATACAACTGGAGAAAATAGACAATAAAACCTATTAAGAGTCATTAACCAACAGGAAAAACAAAACAATTTGGCTTACATGCAAGTGTCAATCAATCAATCACCAAAATAATACAAAAGCTCCAGTCAAGACTTGAATAATCGATCTGGAGACACAGCTCTAGAAGTTATTTGTAACAGCTTACACCACTAAAACAGGATTTTCCAGCACAATAATGGTGGCACAACTCAAGAGAAGAAACAACCAGGGCCATAAATGGACTTCTTATCACACCCAAATAGATCAGATAGGCGTAAGACACCAGCAAGAGTATTCACCATAACATGACTATGGTACACAAAAAAGTACATTATGTAAAATGGGTTTCATGTGCATTCTCAAGCACAAACATCAACCCACCAACTGCAAAATAACTTACTTCTCTGGAAGATTATAGACTCCTGTAGTCTATCACAGTCACCTCATCCTCTGGGGCATCAAGGTCTTGGTAACTGCAACAAAAAAAAAAGGTTAAACTTATTAAAATCAACATCAACACTTTTACACATCCGCACCACCAAGCAACAGTTAGTGACTGAACAAACGGACTTTCTATAACACTTCAAACATGATGTCACCAATCAACAAGTATGGGCACATCTTCTCTTTGTTATATTTTTTGGTCACTTTCACTCAAGTGCAAATGCACAAGATCCACAAATCTAATTTTGGCCTGTATCTTTTTAAATTGTTATTGACCGACAAACATTCTTTTCCAGTATCCAATTCTTTCACAGAGTGCAAATTTTGTGGAATCATCTGAATAAAATGTTGGTGATCTAAAAGAAATAGGTATCAAATCATTTCTTATTGTTTTGGTAATTTGGTACAATTCATAAACCAGATCGACTTAGAGATCATCAGAAACTGGAACAGAAGATCTCACAAAATCATCATATTTGAAGAGAGAGATGAGTCGTTCCAGACCTGAATTAAGGGTGTCAAAAATTAAAGTGACCCAACTCAACCCAGTTTGTGATTTGTATTGGCTGACCCATTTTATAGCCAGCTGTGTCAAGTACAGATCAACCAATCTTCTCGTCTGGTTTTTAAAAAATCAGGACCACTTGACCCTAATGAGCTATGATAACAAAAGTGGTTCGACGTTATTTTAGATTCCTTCAGTAATGTTTGAGATTATCAAAACTTTGATGTCCAACCCTAACCAGTAAAAATAGGTAATAGCAAATAATAAAACCTTTTCATGTGTTGTTTGCTATAAAAAAGAACAAATAGATAAAAAGATTCCATAGCTTTTAATTGTGTTCCATGTTAAGATAAGACAATGAGACTTCCAAACCCAAGAAAAGAATGTCATGGTCCAGTGTGATATGTTATAAATTATATAGATAGGCACAATTAGTGGCCTAATAACAACAATATTCAAGAGATTTGCTGCAGAAGTAGACACAATTAGTGACCTAACAATTTACTTTTGAGCTATGCTTTAATGTTTTCTTGTCCTTACTTTTTGATCCTAACTACAAGCACCACCTTGAAAATAACTTAAAAGGGGCTGCCAAATTATTTGGAATGCAATTCTGTTTGGTGGTATGTCCAAGTTCAGATTGAGGAGCAATATAACCTAACCTACCTGTCTAACCTACCGCTACCAAGATAACATGACTCATGACTCATAACAAGTCAAAAAGCTGACACTATGGAAGGCCCTATTCAGAAGCAGTGGATCAGTCAGTCTAATTATTTTTGAAGGATACCAAAAACCATTTCCTACGACAATTGGTAAAATGAATCATCAAAATGTAAGCAGCAGATATAGGTTTCTTATCCAAGCCTCAATTTACATTCAAATCATCAATCCAGCTTGTCAGTCAACATCTTAAAATGCAAAAATGTATCACCGGTCAATTCAATAGTCAACACACTACCTAAAGTTGCTTAAACATAGTCAAAATCATCTTTTTCTGATACAATAGTAGACATTAATCGAAACACTTACATGTTATACTTCTAAAACATTTTTTATCAAGCAATCAATACCATAAGCTTCAGTCAAAAGCTACCACCTTTGTTGTAAGACAGAAAAAACCCTTGTTGCCACTATTTAAGACCTCTTGATGTTCATATAAATCTATATGACATAAGCATTTTTCAAATATATTTTAAAAACATTTTTTCCAGAAATCAATACCACAAGATTAAGTGAAAAGCTACCACCTTTGTTGTAAGACAAAAAATTTTTTTGTTGCCAATGCTTAGACCTCGTGATGTTTATATAAATATAAATGACAAATAACTCCTTCTGTGTCTTATCATCTTAAGTTTCAAGAAAGTAATTACCATAAGCTTCAGTCAAAAGCTACCACCTTTGTTGTAAGACAGAAAAAACCCTTGTTGCCACTATTTAAGACCTCTTGATGTTCATATAAATCTATATGACATAAGCATTTTTCAAATATATTTTAAAAACATTTTTTCCAGAAATCAATACCACAAGATTAAGTGAAAAGCTACCACCTTTGTTGTAAGACAAAAAATTTTTTTGTTGCCAATGCTTAGACCTCGTGATGTTTATATAAATATAAATGACAAATAACTCCTTCTGTGTCTTATCATCTTAAGTTTCAAGAAAGTAATTACCTTCGTATACGCCGAGGGTCATGACGGAAACCAGGAGACATAGCTAGAATTGGAGCCG
Source organism: Trichopus zeylanicus subsp. travancoricus (assembly GCA_005019695.1). NCBI lineage: Eukaryota > Viridiplantae > Streptophyta > Magnoliopsida > Dioscoreales > Dioscoreaceae > Trichopus > Trichopus zeylanicus. The sequence continues at coordinate 68,893 of RXID01022135.1, forward strand.
AACCCATTGGTTGAGGTCCAGTTCTTCCTTTCCTGCCGCGAGCACCACCATTGATTTCAAATGGTGGTGGCCCACCCTGTTCCCTCAGCATACGCATAGCTACTTCTGGTGGGGCTGGGACAAAAGGTCCCAGTGGACTGCAAAATAACAACACTCGATTCTGTGAAATGCAACGAAACTATTTCTAACGAGCAGACATGGAACATGCCCAATAGCAAACCTACCCAGCACCAGGTACAGGCATTAATACTGGTGGAGGGGGTATATCAGAAGGAAATGGAGAAGCACTATGTAACCCTTGTCCACCATATGCATCAAACATTGGATCATCAGGATTTCCCCCCTCAGGACCATTATTTTGCATATCATGGGATGGAGAGCCCTCATTTCTGTAATACCTGTCATCATCATGTTCTCTGCGATTGCCACGTTCATCTCTCATACGAGTTTCAGAAATAGGCCTCCGGCGTGATGCTTTATCCCTCTGACAGTGGAAACCAAATATAAATGAGAGTTGAAAAAAAAAAAGAAAAAGATTTATGTTAGTCACAGGAAAAAAATTGTTCAAACATGATTTGTGTGTTGGTGGTTAGTGCGTAGTGAACACCTCAAAGTTAAATGAACCATTCATAAAATAACAGTAAATGTCTGGCATTACATGTCACTGGCATATCACGGCTTGATTTGAAACTTACACTAAACAATTATGTCTGACCATTTCACACAAAGGAAACAGAGGAACGCATATCACCATTGAATGAAAAGATAGTAGCAGACTAATCAGAAATAGTGGATATCCAAATCAAGAACTCAAAAAAAAAAAAAAAAATCCTAGGATTTGGTTTTGATTGCTAGAAACTGAACTTAAGACAGTCCAACATGCTATTTTCCTTTGTAAGAAACAAGCAAAAACTCAAACATGTGCACATGATCCGATGAAAAGGCAACAAAAACAGGCATTTTCTCAAAGCAATTTGTTCAATTTCCAAAATTAAAACAAAGCACTCATATAGCCTTAGCTTGAAACTTGTTTCTAGATTCAGATAGTCTTGGATGCTGTCATTTTTGAAGCTTTTCTTGTAGAAAAGGAAGTTGCCATGTAAATCAAGTTCATTGGTAATAGATTTTACAACAATAGAAGGTAGTTCACCTATACTGAAAAAACATGTATTTCCCTACTTTCAGAAAAACAAGTATGATATACTTGTTAGAAATGCTTCAGTTACTATTTGTCTAGAGTTAATAACACAAATGCAATCCACATCTTGTAGTGCCATTTCAGGAAAAACTCAAAGTTGACACTGCAAAATATCCCAAATTTTCAGAGTCCTTTACATGGCAGTGACACGCTTTGTCTCATTCTCATATCAATAACTTCTCACGATAACTTTGGCATGTCATATCTGCAGATCTATTGACTGCTTAAATTGAAATATGTAGTAGATTCTATGGGTCCAAATGTGGTTTACTAAAGCAAGCGCAAAACAAGTCCCACAAGTAGACCAAGCCCTTCTGAAACCAACTGAGCTATTGTGAAGTGAGCTACTTAATATAAGATTCTGAAAGAAAAAACAAAATCCAGCTGCTGACTCCCCATCTCATTTCAGACTCCTAAAAGCTGTTTCAGAGTTCTCACAGAAACCATGGTAAAACACATATTACAGTTGATATAGCTCAGTCAGCCAGTGGCTTCTGAAAGGAAGAAAGTGAAGATAAAAATAAAAGAGAAGGCCGTCAAATCTAATACAGTATGCACAACAAGCAACAACCAAGATTGACAATCTAGGTGTCTCTACTACATAAGCAGATGCCAATGCCAGGGAAAAATAAATCTCACTATATTATGAAGTACGTCTGGGTAACATATTAAATGTAGTGCACATGAAATACAAATATGACAAGCCAACTATCTTCCGCAACCAGGTGGCAATTCAAGACATCGATATACTTTCTACCATGCATAACATACACAAAACTCAAATGAAACAACAATTCAAGCTCATGGACTTGCAGTATGAACAACAAAACAACAATTGCATTTTTGGGAACCAATCCTTGCCATGGTACACTGATGCTAATCATTTTACATGTCAACAAAGATAAGGATCATAAAAGTCTTACCGGTCCAGATTGCTGCATGACAGGTGTTCCGCCAGGTGCATTTGCATCACTGCAATAGAGAGGAACCGAACCAGTCAATTAAACACATTCCTCTGGAGAGACATAAATTTATTGGTGCAACAAAATTGACATAGACGTACTTCATATAATTTTGAGAATACAAATCATCACGCAATTTTGAAGTCAAGTCCATCACCAAGTCTGGGTGCTTGAGTTTCAGGTGCTTATGAACAAACTCAGCAGCATGGAAGAGCTTGGTGCAGCCCTTGGCTCCACAGCCATACTTCCAACCATACTTCTCATCTCTAATCTTCCTAACATAAGGGTCCAGAATCTCTGCGGATGCTGCATCTATCTTATCTTTTGCTGTCATTACTTCCAAGGGATCCAGACCATGCAATCTCTCTTGCCAGAATGAATCTAGTTTCTTCTCCCATTCAGCACCAGTCTTATCAGATCCATCATAAGTTTTGCTATCAGCTCTCACATGCCGAAGACCCTTGGCATTAGTTGTCTCAGACATGCCATAGTAATCTAAACCATGGATACGCCACAAATAAGTAATCAGTGCATCCAAAAGCTCAACACCTTCAAGGCCCTTGACAGTAGTCAAACCCCGTATGATAATAATTGGTCCCATGGACCCACCATGAGATTTCTCTCCATCAAACTTATCACGATCACTGCTACCCAAAATATTGTCCTCAATACCCTTCTCAGCGTCAAGCTTACAAACTAATGCTTGGGCTTGTTCAATGTCAACTTGGATTCTCCCAGGTTCAGAACTGATTGGGTGAGCTTTAGGAGCAACAGAAAAGGGATCATTTTCTTTCATTGGGCCCCTTCCATGTCGTCTTTGTTTACCTCCAGTATCAGCTTCATCATCGGAGTTTGCGTCACTGCCATGCCCAGATTTATTTGATGTCGAAGCCATCAAACCTGGTCCCCTGAATTTCAATAGCAGATTGAAGTTTGATATACAGACAATACATGGAAGAATACATGGGATGATGGGAACAACAGAAAAAGCAACTCACAAATCCAAATTTCCACTCTGCAGATCAAGTAAAAATTCCTTTGCAATTGCCCTAGCTTGTTCATTCCTCCTGCAAACAGAAGAATACAGAACAAAGTAGTTAAACCCTCCAGACAAATCCAATTCCAGGGAATGTTTATATGCCAATTAAAGCAGCAACCACTAAAACAATCAACTTGAGCAATTTTCAACATGCCATGACGGTGATGAAACATATATGCTCTCCTGTTTGTAAATGTTGAGTGTCAAAAGTAGAGTGAGAAAAAACTCGACCAGCTCATCTCTCGGTCCAACCTTTCCACACATTTCCAATATTCACAGCTTCACCAACACTCACCTTTCTATAACTGCCACTAAATTAGTTGGATGATACTTGTCTTTCAACCTACACAAAAAACAATACCAAATAAATAAAGTTCAATGATGAGGATTTTGACAATAGAAGTAAAAAAATAAACACATACCATTCTTCCTCCTTGTGAGCTTCAAAATAAGCATGTTTCTGGGTTGTAATATATTCCATTCTATACTCATCATACCTGAACATTCATGATAACTCATGAGCCCATAATCTGATAGATTCTACTGAACTAATCATTCTAATAAAAAAAAACACAAGTAATCTCATATGAATGCAGGGACCTGTCAAGAGACTCACAACATGAATTTTATTCAATATCAAGCCAGTGTTGAATATGTTTTCATGTACCTGCGCTCAGCTTCAGATGGCAATATATCATCTTCAAGTTCTTGGATGAACTGCTTGTAAGACATAAGTCCTTCCCTGAAAAAGATTAAAAATATATCCTCTTGATGACAGGTTGCCTCAAACAGACTTGGAACAGAAAAGAGGGAGACAGAGAACACTCTCATTATGAGAACTTTAATGACAATTCAACTTAAAAAAAACAAGAGATTTCACGAAAAAGTGTGATAAAGGTGTATGCTCAAGACAATCGTGAAGTCTAACCTCGTGATCTATATGTTCTGGTCACCTGTCTTTATATTTTATTTTTTCTTGAGAAAAAAAAAAGAAAAAGAAGATGCAAAAACAAAAAAGAGGTTAACACTTGGATGGTGAATTTGGTACAACATGAACACTGATAGACAACTCCAAACATCAAATGAGACCATGAGATCAAGAGGGCAAACAAGGTCAATGTCGAGAGCACCTGAGAAAAGCTTCTTAGAATGTCAAGTCAATTCAGGTCTACTAAGATCAATGTAAAGTGCTAACATCAATGTCAAGTCTACTAACATCACCAACTACTTATATCAAGAAATGCTTCTTAGAAATGGCACAATACAGTTGATGTTCAGGATCAACATTAAAAAATCTTGATACAAGAAGATAATATTATTGCTCATATTTAAAAAAAACTAGGTCCTTCTTGGGTTATACAGTAAAATAACATAGTAAAATTGTTCTGACACACTTGATCTGCATCAATAATTACTGTGTGAGTTGCTTGGTTTCCATCAGTGTTGAGTACCTTGAGGAAAACCAACATTGCTTGCACTCAAAAATGTCAAATTTAGACCATACCTATCAGACTAAATCAATTTGGAGTAAGGATCCAGCTCCGTGAAGCTTGACAAAAAGAACACAAGGCCATAGCAACAACAATTGTACCAAGAAAATGCATGGGGAGTATGGAAGCTACTATAAAGGGAAAAAATTTACTAGTTTGATCCAGCAAAACTGAAAAATGAATACCAACAACTTCTATTCAAACCTTTGAGTCATCCTTGAGTTAGAGCCATCACCAAAACCACGTCCAGAATCCAACCAATCTGTAATTTGTACAGTTATTTAAACAAATGTACCCCAAATCATAACATAACTGCAAACAAAATGGCATAAAGAAAAATATCATTAAACCGAAAAAAGACATGGGAAGTTTTAACTAGTAAGGGCCCATTTGGATACTTGGGCAAAAAATACATTGGAATTCTTTTCACATAGGATTTCGGGTTGCATGCAACGCCCACTTTCTGTGAGAAATCCTATAGTTGATGGGTAGTGATCATTAATGATGTGGAGGAGTTTGAATGCAAGCTCCATTCCACAGGAAAAATAAAAAGAGGTCATAAAGAGGTTGGATCTCTGTTTAGTTTTCCTATGGAATTCATGATTCCAAAGGATTTTGAGGTTGTCAAAAAGAGTTGCCAAATACATCCATAAGAAAAAGTTCCTATGAAGGTAAAAAAATCCTACAAAAACCGCATTCTTGTGGAATTTGGGGATATCTAAAGGGGTTCTAAGAGTAAAAATTGTGAAGGAAACATAAATAGCTAGATGCTAGCTTCTGTCTGAATGTACAATCGCACTGCATAACCTAAAAGCTCCAACTATCATTGCCAATGTATGAACCATCCCTCAGTGGATGAGGCTTCCCACACGGTGGACAATGAAAACAAGGTGATTTTCACAAAGACCTAACGATCAAGACCATTGTTAGATTAACTTTTTGAGACACCTAGCAAATGCACATTTTCAAAGAATTCAGGGAGACAGAAAGAAAGAAGGGGAAACAGACTAGGAGAGAATCTTCAATGTCCTAACAGTGAAAAACGTGGAATAGCCACAATACCCTCACCAATCAGTCATTTACCACTATGCCCACTATTCCCACTGTATTGTTGGTTGAAAATTGTTTTGGCAACCAATTCATCTTTATCGTTAATCCTTTCTAACTAGATTCACATACTTTTGGCAAAAATATCTGTTGTAGTATTCAGTTCCATTTTATCATCAACTAACTAGATTTGGATGGTACATGTGCCGTCAGAATTTCATTAAAGCAAACTCAGAACTTCCAACATCTTGAATGATTCTATTGTTTGAGTAATTAACAATGCAACAAAGCATGCCTCTGAAAATCACCCAACCACCTTCATCGGAATCAGCAAACACAAGAATTAGTATTCATATCAAGTATTCTCTGAGATCAAATTTACTTCGAAGACTGACAAACTAAATCAGATAATCTAGCTGGGTAATGAGATGTAATGTTATAAGACTTAAAAACTTCCTGAACTTAGCCACGCAACAGCAGTATGCTAGAAAAGGGATTTTTACAATTGTATCCCCGTCAGACAGCAAATTGACAATTTAATGGAAAATAAGTATAAATAAAAAAAATTGCATTAAAACAAGCACCTGACTGTCGCCCCCCATACCGACCCCTATCATCGCCATACGCGCCCCTGCCTCCTCGGTCATAGCCTTCATAATCATAACCATATCTTCAAAACATGTTGCAAAACATCAAAGAATTGCCTCGTTGGTCTATTGATGGAAAATAAACAAATGAACAACAAAAAAATAGAGTTAAATCTTTCCATGCACCTCCTATCATCCGATCCGTAATCTCCCCTCGGCCCACCACGGCGACGGTCATAACCCCCATCATCCCTCCTGGACCGCTTGAAAGGCCCAGGTGACGGGGACCTCCGGGGAGGAGAACGGCGGCGTTCGCGATAGGGCGGGGGGCTATTGCTGCTTCGTCGACGGTACTCCCTGTCTCTCTCTCCCCTCCCGGCGGGCAGGGGCGGAGGCGAGGGGGGGAGACGGTCGTCGCGCTCGTCAGGCCGCTCCTTGGAGTCCCGGTCGCGCTTCCGCTGAGGCGGCGGCGGAGGAGGAGGTGGCAGGAGCGGCGATCCCGCCGGCGAGTCGGGGCCGCACGGCTCCTCTGTCAGGGTGGAGTCCATCACGTCCGCCATTGGTGCGGCAGAACCCTAGAAATCGAGATCGAAGGTGGGGTTTCGAATCGAGAAGAAAATGGTTCTTGAACAGAGAGGGAAGCGAGAGAACCAAACCAGGGGTTTTCGGTCGCGATTTGTTTGGGGATGTGAAATTTGGGAGCGAGAGGGCGGTGTAATTATAGCGTTTTCTTCGGGTGGATTGCATGGACGGAGGGAGGGCCATGTATCTTCGGACTTAAAACCAAACGGGCCGAGAGCCCGGCCCAGAATGCAGCTAAGAAGCTAGGAAATTTTTTTGGCAAGAAACATGTATGCTATTAGTTTGTTGGTCTTAAAAAAAAAATTATTTTGAGAAATTGTTTAGTCCATCGAGAGCATCAACTTATCAGGTTGATGTTGTTATTCCTCAAATCGTTATGCATTCTGATCAAGGCTTACGACATCACCGGTATATATATATATACATTCCTTAGACTTTTTAAGTATTTTTTTGTTTCTTTTTCTAAAATAGGTATATTATAATAATCTTGATTAATTAATTATAACAAATTTAGATTAATAATATATTACATATTTTAAATATATATTGTTGTTTAACTAAATGTTAAAAATAAATTATTTTTAATTATATTTAGAAGTATTTTAAATGTAAAAAATTGACTTATTTGCACTTTTGTTTATTTTAGAATAACTAAATAATCTATTAAAAATGCATGATTAACATAATACACGTCAAATGTAAATCTTATAAATTTAAATGTCACATGAAAGTGATATATTGTAATTTTTTTGCAAAAAAAATAGTATTCTGGATATCCAAATAAAAGTTTATATTTTTAAGTTATACATTATGTTTAATAATTACATTAAATTTAAAGTCTTATTCTATACTTAATAAAAATACTCTTTTTTAGAATGATTTGAGTAAAAAAATAATTTCATGTCGAATTTTAAGTTAAGACGTATTTCATAATCTTAAAGTTCCCCCAAAAAATAAAATTACACTTCAAACCATAATACGTTATTATTATTTAAGTTTTATTTAATAGAGCTTATATTTTTATAACTCCCAGTTAGAAGTTATTAAATATTATAAGTCTTTTTCTTTTTTAATTTTTGATCTCATTCACTTAACATCGAAATTATCAAAAAATCCGTAATTTTTTAAAATATTCTAGAACTCGTCAACTCTTCAGATCCCACGTATAAATTAAATTATTATGTTAATAGATTTTTTCATGCATGGCAGTTTAAATGACACCGGCCCTTCGTATTGCATTTAGGCCCATGCCACAGGGCCGGCCCAATTTTAGCTCCAACTTCCAACTCGTTTTGGTCCTTCCACAATCCAGACCCTTCCCTCTGCCAAATATGTCTTCCCTTTTTTATTTTTAAAATTATTTACTTTATAGGATCGGAGTCCGGTTTCCTCTTCGATAAGCGGGGAAGGGGAGCAAGCCATCCGAGATCCATCGTCGGAGAAGAAGAAATTCGGAGCCCGCTCGCGCTCGGATCCCGACCCTCCAGATCGTCTCGGTGGATGCGGGCGCGGCGGCGGCGGTGTCATCTCCCGGTGCCTAGATCCCCATCACCACAACCACCATGTGGTTCTCCTTCTGGCGATCCCGCGATCGATTCTCCCTCAACGAGCTCCGGTACCCTTTCTCCTCCCTTTGATTCTGTTCTTAGTCGTTTGTCCTTTCGATTTAGCTCGAGTTTTTTTCCGATTGTTCGATATCTGGACGCCAATTGCTTCCGGCGTTGTATTTGATTAGAAATTGAAGCACGGTGTCATGTGATTTTTGTCGATTTTGGGATCTCAAGCTTTCGTTTGTGAAAAGGTAGAAAAGTTTTGGGGAATTTTGATAGTTTTGCCCGGCAAAGAGGATTTCGTGGAATAGACGCAATTATTGGGGAGCAAACGTATTGTTGAATTCGAGAGAAGTGAAAAATTGGTGCTTGAGTGGTTGGGACTTTTACATCAGTGTTGCATTAAATTAGGTTACATAGACTACGAGTAAGGCTGAGATTAGATAGTCATGGGCACTGAATAAATTGTAAAATTTAAGTATTATCAATTCATGAATGACGATGTGATGGCAACTCTGAATATTCTACGTGTGGACACAAGCATACCTAGAAGAAGGTACTTCCTTTTATTGCAGGGATTTTGAGTCCGAATTATTGAATTTGTACTGAGTCATCTGCCTCGGAGCATGAAAATGTTAAGAAAACCATGAATGAGGGTTCAATGTAGTAATTAGTTTCTTTGCTGTTTCTCTCTCTATCTCAAAATTTGAATAATGAAAGGATATTGGAAGCAAATGATTTCCATTGCATTGGTCTAGGTGTTTCTGTTACTCTTACCTTTTTTTCTGAATTATGTCAATGATTGAATACAGATACTTGACAGATCAGCTTCAGAAGGTTCAACTTGTAAATGAAGTTAACAAGGTATTTTCAATTGATCTGGGTATTTGCATCTTAGTTATGCTTTACTTTAGTTTCTTGTTTGCTGTTTTTATTTTGTTATTCTTTTGTGAAGGATTTTGTCATTGAAGCTTTGAGATCCATTGCTGAATTGGTAACATATGGTGATCAGCATGATCCAGCTTTCTTTGAGTGAGTAATATAATTCCTCTAAGCCCTTTATTGACTGGCAATTGATTTTTTTCGTAACAATAGATGGTTTCTTCAGGTTCTTTATGGAAAAGCAGGTTATGGGTGAATTTGTGCGCATATTGAAGATAAGCAGGCTAGCAAAAATTGCACTTCAGTTGCTACAGACAATGAGTATCATGATCCAAAATTTAAGAAATGAGCACGCAATATGTGAGTCAACTGGAGGAATGTGCTGCGCACCAATTCAGTGACTGTAGTTGCTTCTTTCTTGATGATTAATGGTTTTCTTGAATGCATGGTGCAGATTACCTTTTCAGCAATGAACATATAAACTACCTCATAACATATTCCTTTGACTTCAAGAATGAAGAGCTGCTGTCATATTACATATCTTTTTTAAGGTATGGAACTGATTCTTGACTTTGTTTCCTCTTCTTTTGCTTTTGATTTTCTTTTACATGAATGGCTCTTTTAGTTTCATTAGTTCTTTTTTTTCTTGAAGGGCTATTAGTGGGAAACTGAACAGGAATACAATCTCATTGCTTGTGAAGACGGAAAATGTGAGGACTTCCCAATTTTGCAGTTCAATTCTCACTTCATTGTTGGTATTTTAATGCAATCATGTGATTTCATTTTCCACCCAGAATACTAAAATTTATATCTTTTCCAATTAACAAGATCATTTAATTGGTCATATTTTTAGTTTGCACTTTTGTTTTTTCTGGTGTAAATCCAAAGAGATTTGTGTATGTTACGCGACTTTACTAGGGATTTGTTTTGAGAAATATATGCCTCGTTTTTTAACACTATCACTTATTATATTTATTGCATAGTCTTCTTGTTATCTAGTCTTATTGAATGCACATACCTATGTTTGCGTTCAGGATGAGGTGGTATCCTTCCCACTCTACTCAGAAGCAATTAAATTTGCTTTCCATGAGGAAGGTATGGTCCGAATTGCAGTTCGGGCTTTGACACTAAATGTTTACCATGGTAAGTTGGTAAGGTCTCATGTCCTTGAATTGAATTGTCTCCAATGGATTATCTGTGATCCATTATACCACCACTTTATTAAAAATCATTTCATTTATGTTTTCTATTTCAGTTGGGGATGAATATGTTAACAGATATGTTTCAAGCTACCCATTGTCAGATTACTTTCAAAAATTGGTCAATTTTTTTCGAGAGCAATGCATCAAATTGGACAGCTTAAACTCGCAAGTTGCAAAGTAAGGCAACCAATTGGTAGATGCTGATGATTATGAGCTTTTGTTTTTTTATTGGTAAAGCAATAGTTCTCATTTATTTGAGATTAATAAGGCCAATAAAGTTCGAACACATGACTTCTCACATATGAGAGGTGGATACGACCGCCAAGTCAATGCTTGAGATTACGAGCTTTTGTTAATTGTAAATTTTGATTGTTCTTGCGCATGTGCTTTTGTTAATTGTAAACTTTTATTGTTCTTTCTCATGTACAAAGCTGTTTGACAAATCTATTAGGTGTATTTTATTTGCATATTCTAAAGCTCATTCTTAAAATTTGACATCTTATACAGGAACCTTGACTCCTCTGAATTTACATCTTCCATAAGAACAGCTGTGGACGAAATTGAAGACAATTTATATTACTTTAGTGATGTTATTTCTTCTGGGATCCCTGATATTGGGAGCTTAATAACTGATAATATTCTGAATCTTTTGGTTTTTCCATTACTTCTACCTGCTCTGAGAGGGCAAAATTATGTAAGCACTCGCATTACTTGTTCTTGTTTTTTTCACAATGTCATTTTCCATGATATTTCCAAGGAACTGTTTTTTCTCATCATTGCTTCCTGTCCCAGGGTGCAGAAATAGGCCTTACTACTTCTTTGTACATATTATGTTGCATACTGCATATTGTTAAAACCAAGGATTTGGCAAGCATGATCTGTGCCACACTTTTTTATCCTTCAGAGGTTTTCTTATCCAAATCTGAAGTAATGTCAAATGGATGCATCTCTGAGGCGAGCATGCCTCAAGGATGTGAACATCAAGGCCATGTATCTCCTCGAATGCAGAAATCTAATGGGTCACATATTACACTGAGGTAGCTATATATGGTTATTCATTTTATTTATTTATTTTGGTAGTTGGTAGTTATATATAGTTCAGACTGGTTGACTATTTTCTCTACCATTGACATGTTGAAAAAAACAAATATTTTTCTTTGGTTTTGATATGAGGGCAATTTGCTATCCATTCCAGGGAGATTCTGCTATCTTATGTTGCTCATGGAGATGACATTCAGGTGTTGGGTTCTTTGAGTTTATTGGCTACTTTGTTGCAAACAAAAGGTTGTAATAAGAATTTCACATTTTTCTTCTGGTCATCTAGTCCATTGTTGGTTCACTGACCTGTTTGGTTTACATGTCTTTTTCAGAACTCGATGAATCTATGCTAGATGGTTTGGGGATTCTTCCTCAAAGGAAGCAACATAAGAAGCTGTTGCTAGTAAGTACTAGTAATTATGTTTGAGTTTTTCCCAAAATTTGATGATTAAAAGTTCTGTCAGCTGTCTTAATTTGTATGGGCCTTCTTTACAACAAATATCATTGACAAATTTATGGTGTGGATGTAGCAAGCATTGGTTGGTGAGGGCTTAGGTGAAGAACAGCTATTTTCGGAAGAAAACAGCCTAACAAAAGATGGCATAAGTACTGAACTTGATAGATACCTGCAAAAGCTCAAGGTATTCACGTTAATTCCTTATATATTGAATTTCATCTAACCGTGTTCCCTTAGGTTAGGGCAAAATTGCCATACTGATTCAAAAATGTGTCTTGTTCTGTTTTCTTATTATTTATTAGTTTAAAATTTTCATGTTTATTTTAACCCACTAATGTTTGATGTAGTTTTTTTGGGACTTTGGTTTGTTAATTTCATTGCACTTGGTATCTGGATGGGCAGCTTGCATCTAAATGTATTAGTGGGCCACATATGATCAGTGGATACTAATGTTGGAGTGTAACATGTACTGTTAATTTGTAATGCACACTTCATGATACATTTGCCTTTTTATCTCGACATACTATCTCAAGCAATTGGGTCAAACTATGCCACCAAATTCCATCGAAAAAAAGATGAAGATTAAGCTCTGATGGCGACACATGGATTTGCTAGGTTGCCTATGGTGTGGAGCTTAGTTTTACATGACATTTTGGAGGATAAGTAATCTCTTGTCCATTGCACATTTTGTGGGATCAACTTCATTAGGAGATTTTTGTTGCATAAAGCATAGACATCTTTAATATTATGTTGTCCTTTTCTAGGAGTACTTGGGGCCTGTTTGAATAACCCCAAAATACTGTAGGAATTGGGGGCCCTAGTGATTTCTTTTCTTATGTATGAGTTTTTTTTTCCCAAAATGGGTGTTTGGCCATTTTGAGACCTCCTTTTTCCTTTTAGACGCAGATAATTAAAGAGAGGCCATATGGAATTGTAGCTTGTGTGTACCTTCTTTCTATTGTTGATGACCACTACCTACCATCATGACAATCATAGGAAATATAATTGGAATTGGGCTGCATGCACACCCAAATCCTATGGAAGAATATTCTAACGTGTTGCACAGTGCACCTAAAAAACAAGAAACACTGGTAAAAGCAGATGTAGGGAATCATAAATGGCAACATGGTGTGTTAAGATATTGAATGGCAAGCACAACTTTTAGGGTCCATTTGGATGCTTTGGAAAAAAATCCTGTGGAAATTTTTCCATAGGACTTGGGGTTGGGATACTAATAATATAAGTAGGTGGTTAATGGCGGAGGGAGGCTCACGCAAGCTACAATTTCATAGGAATTTTGAAATGAGGTCTGACCTCCTTTTAATTTTCCTATGGGATCAAATGATTCCAAAGGAATTTTAGCCCCTCAAAAAGTGGTACCAAACACCCATTTAGGTAAATTTTCCTACATAAAAAATAAATCCTGTAAAATCCCCAAATCCTATGGATTTTGTGGGTATCTGTATGTGCCCATATGCTGATACTTTTGGATCATTTCAATCATAATTCCAATTTTAGTTTTCAGCTTATGTCACACAGAAATCCAAGTTTTTTTTTAACAGATACTCAGATTTGTCTCTGGAGGGCAGAAAATGAGCTTTGACACCTGCCAGCCTTTTTTGAGAATCCAAGAGATAATTTTATGGATACTGGTAGTTATGATATAGGACAAACAAGATTGTATTAGTAACTTATGGAAATGTCATAAGATTTGGACAAGTTCCATGGTTTTGTTTGTCATTCTAAAGACTAGAAGTGAAGAGATTTGTGATTTTTCAGATTAAGTCCTTGAAAAATGGCTCATTGTCTTTTGATAGTGTTGAAGTGTGTGAGCCTATTTCAGATTGCAAAGTTGTAAAATGTATTGTTGGGATCAGAATTACTTCCATGCGTGGTTTCTCCTTATTGTAAAATTACAGATAAATAGATCTGAGAACTGCCAATATATCACGTTTATGCAGATACATTTGACTGGTACATTGGATACTAGGGTCCAGGGCGTGTTGTTTGTGTGACGACGGATGAGATGGAGCACGCTGTATCCAACAGAATATGAAGTGTCTTTTTGGTCACTGCTAGAAGGCATACTATTTCTTCGTTTCCAATCAGTCCATTAAGCACTCTTGCCAGTCTGTTTTTGTTAAATGAGTTTAGTGAAGGTCTGATGTCTTATTTTCAATCAAGTAAAAGTATAAATGCTAGAAGATCATTGCCCACGACAAGTTGTTGAAACACTAGAGATTAGAAAGTAAGTGGAGTATGTAGCCCAAAGAACATCTGGATAAACCACTTATCTTTGCTTGATGTGCTAGCACATTACCTTCCTTTGTGATACTTGTCGGTGTATTTGTGCCATGCACCTTTCTGTTTTGTAAGCAGTGTTTTAAATTGTTGGTAATCAAAATTGAACTTTATTCAGTTTTGATTCACAACTTATTTTGGTGTGTGGTGTGTTTGTGCATCTTTATAATTTTGCAGGATCGGTTCGAGCTCTCAGTCTCCTTTGAGAAGTCAGGAATGAGCCCCCAAACACGAAGATACCAGGTCTGCTCAACTTGTCCCTCTACTTTCTTTAATTATTTGAGAGTTTTCTCCGTACCAGAATCTTTTTGAATTATCAGAAGAGAAGGTAATTTAATACTTAACAAATAAACCATTTGTTGCAGAGCACATTTTCTTATTAAAAATATTTCAAAAGTGTTGTCTTTTATTGAGCTTCAGAATTAGGGCTGCACAGGGTGCTGGATCCCGGCTGGACCCATAAGCCATGTTTGAACCCTACATACAAAAATTTGGCCTTGGTCCGGTTCGAATCATTAATGGGTTCTCATTGGTGAATCTGAACCTGGGTCCTAAAAAGCAAATGCCAAGACCCAAATTCAAATCGAAGTCCAACTCAAAACTAATATTATGTTGTCAATGCGTATTTGGGGTTAATTTGGAGATATTTTGGACTTCAAATAATTATAGAAGCACGGGGCAAAACTTTAACTGAACTAATTTTGAATAAATTTACACTTGGTAGTTATATAGATTTGGACTTAAATATGTTTTTGCATATAGAAAATTTCAGTAGGCTTGAGTTGGACTCAGACTGGACCTATAAGAGTTCAGATGTGTATCCAATTATAATTGGTCTTGTTTTGGATGAACCCGGGACTGGTCCATTTGGCTAATTCTAATCTTCAGACTTGCAATCAAGCAGGCTGGGCGTCTTTGGACTCTGGCTGTGTCTGGTTCCATTGACAGCCCTATTCAGAATGTCAGTCCATTTAAATGTTTTATTTTTGTCAAGTATGGATTTGTTGGAAAACAAAACAGTTCACATCTTTAAATGTTGAGATGCTCTTGTTGAAACTTGAATATAGTCAGAGCAAGAAACACAACATAAGCAGTATTTTACACAATGAGTATCTTTCAGTTGCTGTTGCTTACTAGTCTAAACAATAATTCACAGGGTTGGTGTTCATATTTTGTAGGTGCTAGATGCACTAGTCAGTCTTTTCTGCAGGTGTAGCATATCTGCTGAAACACTGTGGGTTGGAGGTTGGCTTTTAAGACAATTGCTTCCCCATGGAGAGGAAGAATTTACTTCTCAGCACCTCATGCAACTCAAGGTTTGGTTTTGGATTCAATTTCTGTGTCTTTCATCGATGTTGCGATTGGTTAGTCTTGACTATGTTGCTCATGTTCACTTGTTTTTTGGTGGAAATTGTTATATATACTCATGGAGAAAACTGATGACAGTTAAAATTCCATCCTTGATCAACACTTGGGCTGCGATTTGTGTTCTTAGATCAGCCACAGTTTCTTGTGACTAAAACATTATGTTAAGGGGTTTAATACGACCTAACTTAAAGATGCTGCATGATAACTCATTTATTCTGTTTTCTTTGTGTGGTTGTTTGGCCCTCAAAGATGACAGAAGATAACAATTCTCTGACCTTTCTCTGTATAGGCATGCAGATATCTTTCCTTCTTCTGTACAGATGTGAACCAATGCTTCTTATTTGTATTCTGAGAAACTATATATTCACAGGATTCACACAAGCTGGCTACTAGTGTTCTTTCTGAGGAAATTAAAGGAATCTGGTCCGATCTGCTCTTGTCAGTTATTAATGATGAATGGAGGAACTGCAAGAGAGGTATTGTGATAGATTTGTTTAAATGATTCATTGTATCATTTGTAATTGATTTAGCTGATATTTGATCAGAATGACTTTGTACTCAGCAATTGAGGCACCATCAACTCCAAAAGACCCCAAAACTATACTCTTTCGGCTGCCAGCAGACTTTTCTGGAGGTTAGTCTGAGTAGTCTCTCTCTGTGCAGTATTGATCTGCAGTGGCATTATTCACTTAATTATTGAATTTGAATTGAGCATGGATTGGTTTTAATATCACCTGAATAGTTTTCCAGATGACTCATCTTTTGCTGCTGGGGAACGAATGCGAGAGTTGGTGAAGGTTGGTTTCAATTCCCTCTCTTTTGAAGTGAGAATCTTGCATTCTCTGGAGACAGTTGTGTTTATATGCTGGCACTATTTTTGGAGAGAGATTATTAAACATTATACAGACCAGCGCAATGCTGTATACATCTAATGACTTACCTGTTGAGGGATTCTATTTTGATCCAAACCTGACATATCTTTATTTCTATACAAAATTAGTCAAATTTTCACAAGCGGCGGAGAGGCCCTTTGCTTGACTTGGGCTTGAAAGAGGTGGGCAGCCAGTGGCATGAATTACTTATTTCGGGGCTACGCCCTTTGATTTCATTATGAGCAACAGATCTGGTGGGGATTCATTTGTACGGCAAGTAACACAGCTCGTGCTAGCAAATGCATAGCAAGGCCTGCATTACTACATCTTTTGGCACTTGTGTGCCTATGGAATAATGTATGTAGCCTGATGTGCCTGTTTTGATGCCTGAGGTTAATAGCTCCATAGGTAGGTTGCATAGCACAAATAGCATAGGTGTGTCCTCATGCATGAGTTTTAGCATGTAGACATGCGGTATACTGCAGAGGTTCAACAAAATGACTATTTATATATTAATGTTATTGTTTGTTCTCTTCTAAGATTTTGGATTGAAGGCTCCTTTATGAATCAGTGAGGCTTCCATTTTTCTTCCTCAAAGGTATATATAGAGGCATTGACGAACTGAAGCAATAATTTCTCTTGTCCAGGTCTTTGTACTTCAGTGCCAACTTCTGATTTTCTCTTTTGGAGGAGCCTTGCCTGATCAGCCTTCTATGCTTTCTCCTACATGTTCTTGTATGGACCCTGGGCCAAAAACAGCTGAAATGAATGCATTTGTTCCAAAGGTTGGAAGTGAATTAAATCTAGGTTGGTTACCATGTTAACTCTCCTATGATTTTTATACTTTTAGATCCGGTATGTAGTCTGTTTCTCAATGTTTGTTAATCATAGAGGATGGATATTTGCAGCTGATGCTATACCATGTAGAATAGCATTTGAGAGAGGAAAGGAACGCCACTTCTCCTTTTTGGCAGTATGCAGCGGAATGTCTGGTTGGGTAATCTTGGCAGAAGAAATACCACTGAAGAAGCAATGTGGAGTTGTGTGGGTCACAGCACCTTTGGCTGGCTCAAATGTATGCATTCCTCGACTTTATATTGGCATATGCAAATTAACATGTTTTCCTAGAAACTTCACCATCCATTATTTGATCTTGCTTTAGATAGGGTTTTTATTCTCTTTTAATGTGAGCTGATACAGCACATGCAACACCAATAACTAAATCACAGGTTTTTTGGCTATCTTACTAAGTGCTGGATTAAACTCCTTCCAGCTACCAACTTTTTGTAATTAAATCCATTGAAGATCTAGTAAACAAGGTAACTACAAATTCCTAATATGGACAAGTTAAATTCCTTATAACTTGTCCATTGTAGGATAACAATGGAAAAGTGCTAAATCGTTCTCTTGTAGGATAACAACTCAAAAGGGCTATCCCTTTAAAAGAAAAAAAGGGCTCAGAACAATTTCTCAATAACTCAAAATCTAAAGTATGGTTGCATTACTGTATCATTCAAATATTTGAAGTCTCGGATTTATCACAGTTCATAAAGCTAAAAGCCCAATTAGCAAATTTTGTTTATGTAAACGGACTAGAGTCCAGTTCAAATAGAAATTATGTCTATATACAAGTAAAAAATACTAGGGTTCTATAATAAGTTGATATCTCAAAAATAGAGAATAAGATTTTTTCTTCATCATTGATTAAAATCCTAGTTCTAAATTCTGAAATAGCAGAATTTAATATGATATCAGGGTTTTAGGACGTTGTAAGTAAGAGAGAGATCCGGAAGATGGTTGGAAGAGAAGATTGTAAATTATAAGGAGATATGAAACTTTCAGATTACAACCACAAATCTGAAAGGTATTTAAAACTATCTCTTATGGGCTATATCAATGGAGATGTACCTCAAATCTTGTAAGAAATACAAATATTTGTTAGAAGATCCACCAAAGGATCATGAGAAAATGGGAGATTGAGAGTTTGAAGATTTAGTCGTAATGTTTTGTTCTTTTGAACATTGAACTAGAGATAAGACATAAATTATGCCACTGTGAGTGTTCGTCATGGATTGCTCCTTTATAAGAGTTCAAAAGCTATTTGGGAGAAATTTTGCAAGATATATTGGTGTAAGAATAATTTATCTCGAGTTCTTTCAATTCAAGAACATATATATATTTTATGACGGGGAAGAAATCTAAGTGCGTATTTCAATCACCTGATTAGCTTGTGGAATAAGCTGACATATTACATGCTAGTCAAAACAAAAGAAAGCAAGAAGGATCAAGAGGAGTGAAATATCATGCAATTTCTGAATGGGTTAAAAGCTCAGAATGAGCAGTATAAAATAAACTTTTTTACTGAAAGTAAACTCCCTCCATTAGAAGTTTATGAAAAATACTTGATAGTTGGTGCTCTCTGTGCTAATTCTAGAAGTGAAGAGGAAAGCTCAATCATGAATTCAAGAGGGGAAATATCATATGGCAGAGGTGAATCTGCGGTTAGAGAAAGAGCAAGAGGAGGCTTTACTGGGAGAAAGAGACTAGCAATTTGGGATGCACCAAGTGTGAAAATTAGGCCATATTGTTAACAAGTATTGGTTGATGATAGGTAAACCAGTATGGGTAAGTAATGTTTAGATATAATAATTAACGAAGTCAGAATCAAGCAACAATTAACTGAGAGAAACCACTGATTCTCATGTAGCCATCTAAAAAAAAAATTGATCAGCTGATAAGAAAGATAACCCCTCTTATAAAAAAAAATAAAAATAATACAGCCAACACAGGTAACAACTCTTGGTTCTAATACTTGAGAGTGAGTTTATACCTACAAGATTTGTTACTCTAATAGATGGAATAACTTCTCTAATAGCTAGAAAAGGTGATATTGATTTACTTACATTAAAACTCAACTCTTCACTCTATGTTTCAAAATCTTTAGAGAATTTTTTTTCAGTTAGTCAACTGATTAAAAGTTTAAATTGCTCAATAATCTTTTATCCTATTTATTATCCTTTTTGGGATCGTCACATAGGGAAAAAGATTTGTGGGAGCGTTGAGGATAAAGAGTTGTGTATTTTAAAAGCTAGAAAATCAAAATTCAAGTTTCTGCTAGTTCAATAAAAAGAAATTGTCAATTGACATTGTAAATTAGGTCACTTATCACCACATATTCTAGGTTATTATTTTCTAGCACCAGATTATTTTATAATAAGGTTTATCAAGCATGTGAGTTATTAAATATTACATTATATTTGTGTACTTGTAAAAATTAAATATAACAAATATTATTTTCTTTATTATTATTCATAGTGATGTATAGATTATTGGAACATATTTTATAATGTTTGTTGATGATTATGTTAGAGTAATATGACTATATTTGATGACAAGAAAATCAGAGGTATTTGAAACATTTAAAACATTTTATAAAAAAATCAAAAATCACTTCAATGCAAATATCAAAACCCTTCCATTAGATAACGATAAAGAATATATGTCTATGAAATTTGATGAATATCTGAAATGGAATTTTGTCACAAACTTCATGTACTTGTACAACTCACTAGAATAGAGTAAGTTGAAAGGAAAAATCAGCACTTATTTGACGGGGTTAGAGCTTTGCTTCTTATAAGGAATGTACTATCATTCTTCTGGAATGACGTAATTTTTATTATATTATATTTTACAAATAGAATTTTCAAATCAAAACTAAGCAACAGGAGCCCTTTTTAAGTTTTCTATTTAGATGAGAATCCTTTTATTTGCCTCTAAGGATACTTGGATGTATATATTTTATATATAATAATAATAATTCATTCAAAGATGTAAGAATGTATGTCAATTAAGTGTATTTTTCTTAGTATAGAATTCAAGAAGGATATATATATTATTATCCTAAAGCTAATAAGATGTATGTCGTAGATGATGTAAAATTTTATGAGGAACTAACTATAGAAATGAAAAGCAAAAATTTTTAGAGATTGCAATAAGGTGATCAAAACATAAAACAACATACAATATCACTTATCTTGCTAGAAGCCACATCGAACCCACTAAATAGCCAAAAAACCATTGGTGTACGCTAGAAAGAAGCAGAATCAGTCCATGAAACAAAACTCCAATTAATCAAAAATACTTTGTGAAGAGTTACACAAAACATTCACAAAATGCATAGATAGATTAGGTACTTGCAGTCTCAAAAATTCAGCAAGAGCAGATTGAGCCTAGACAAAAAAGTAATAAAGGCTGACTAATTGTAATAAAGAAAAGAATTAGATTATAAAAAACGCCTAATTGGAAGGTATATTTCATATACTTTATTAACTCTAATATATAGAAAATTTGTTTAAATACTAGTAAAATATAGGATATTTGAGACAGCAAAAAAAAACACTTGCAGATGAGAGATGGAGAGCCAGCGAGGAAAGACTACACAAAAGTAATACATGGAAGGTGGAATTCAAATCAACCAATAAGCCAATAGTAGAATGCAAATTAGTGTTCACTATAAAATATCATGCTGATGATAGTATAGAAATATTCAACATAAGATTAGCGGTCAAAAAATATACTCAAAACACATAAAGTAGACTTCTTTTAAATGTTCTCATTAGTTGTCAAATTCACCTCAATAAATATAGGATGAAGTTTATAACAACTTAATGTCAAAATGCATTTCTTCATGAAGATGTTCATGAAAAGTTTTATATGATTGAATCACTTAATTTTAGCTCAGAAAAAGAGGACAAGTCTATAAGCCAAAAAGGTCTTTTTATAGATTGAAGCAATCTGTAAGAGTTTCATTTGAAAAATTCAGCTTAATACTGATGGAGTATGGCTTCAAGAGAATTCAAATTGATTGCACAATATTTTTAATAAAAGACCCATAGTCCTACTTGTATATATAAATGACATTATATTAATATGAGACCATGTATAAGGAAAATATTAGCTTAAGAATTTTCTAAACTGGAAGTTTGAAATCAAAGAAATGGAAATATTGCACTAGTTTTTGCAATTGAGATAGCATATTCACAAAAATGATAGTGTTTGTCTCAAAGAAAATATATTCTAGGTATATTAAAGAATGCAAGTATGTTTGGGAGCAAAACAACCAGAATTTATATGAATTCAAACTAAAAGTTGCATTTAAGATTGAGGAGAATAAGTGGAAGATCAAGAGATGTACGGAAAGATGGTAAGAAAGCTCATCTATCTGACTATAATAAAATCTAATATTAATTATGTTGTAGAAGTGGTGAGTTAATTCATGAAAGATTCAAGAAAATCTCTTGTAAAAATTATATATTAAATACTTTGGCATCTCAAGGATGCATCATGATTTGGCCTAATTTATAAAAAAAAAAAAGAAAATAAATATTAAGGCCTATTAAAATGCTAACCAGGAAGGATTACTTTTAGGTAAGAGGTCTATTTCTGAAATTTATATGAAACTTGATAGAAATCTTATTAACTTGAAAAGTGAGAAACAAATAATAGTAGTCATAGCAAGTGTAGAGGTGTTGAGATCATTTTTTAATGAGTTGAGTATTCTGTCGAAATTACTTCTCAGCTATTTTGTAATAACCAGGCAGATTTTCATATCACAAACAATCTAGTGTTCCATAAAGAACCAAACTCATTAAAATGGATTTTTATTTTGTTAGAGAAAAAAATACTAAACTAAGAATTGAAGTCAGAATATGTTAAGACAAAAGACCAGTTAGCAGATGTTCTAGCAAAATCTGTAAATTCTCATAATAATTCTTCTTTGACTCGAAGTATGATTGTATTAATATACTATTCAAATACTTGAAACCTCATATTCATCATCGTTTATAAAGTGAAAAGCCGTATTAGCAAATTTGATTTGTGTAAGACTGAAATCTAATCCAAGAAAAAATTGTCTATATAAGAGACAAAATACTAGAGTTTTGTAATAAGTTGAGATGTCATAAGTAGAAAGTAAGACTTCTTCATCATTGATCAAAATCCTATTTTTAAACGTTGAAACCCTAGAATTTAACACTACCCAAATGTAGTACAATATGCACTAGTGATTGTTTAACCAAACACTAGATACACTTTTCAATTGAATGATATGGGATGGAAGCCCAATGGCATGTAAAACATTGGTATGTAACCAACATGGTGTTAATTTAAAAGATATGAAAAATGTTATTATAAAAACAAACACTAGAAAACAGACACAATAAAATGCATATTAATACACAGGCAACACGACAGTTATTTGAAAAAAATTTAATTTTTTATTTTTTGGGAATCTTCAATATAACTGATTTCCCAGTTTTCCCTTACCATGAGGATGCAGACCCATCCACTATAATACACCATGCAACTTCAATATGAACTCATATAACAACCTATTTCATTTTCTTTCATCAAAAGAAAGAAACAAAGACTTCTTTCTTTCTAGTAAGCTTATCTTTAGCTAGCAATTTTTTCGGGTTTTTTAGATAATGGCATGACCACAATACCAAAAAAGCTTATTGATTGTATGTGCTTTCAATCCTTAAACAGCCCAGAATAGACGATAAACATCAAAAGTGGTTACACTTGCGCATTCGCCCATCCACTCTTCCTCCTGATCCATCAAAGACTGATGGCTTTGGGAAACTGAAACCCAAGATGTTGGTTGATGGGAGATGGACCTTGGCTTTCAGGGACGAGCAATCTTGCAAGCTTGCTGAGTCCATGATGACTGAAGCCATGCGTGAGCAATCAAGAGAGGTGGAGAAGAGGCTAAAGCCTGTGCTTGACATTGACTTCTCCAGGCGCACCCCAGATCCTTCTACTTCGAATTCAAGTTCAGAGATGCCATTGACAATTGGCAATGTTTCTCAATAGCTCACTTAAAGCAGTGAAATTGTGAAATAACACCATCTTTTACGGGCTGGCGGGACAGAACCAGGTTTTGTTTTGCATGCTCCGTCACCCTTTTGTATATGATCAAATCAGTTGGTTTAGTTATAAGAAAGTTGAGAGTTAATGCAACAGTGTAGAGTTGCAGCCATTTTAAGTTGTCGGCAGCCCTCAATTTCATTCTTTGTACATCACTTTGTATTCCCCTTGCACTTATTTAGTAATCATATGTTTCAGTAATCTTCTCAAGTTTTCCCCTGTTTTTGAGTCTGTTTGGCTGCTGGTAAAGTATTTCTTATTGAATTGGATCATCCACATGTAATTCCTGGTTTCTGTGGTAACATTTTTTGTTATTTGCAAATAGCTCTCTGAAATCTTTGTTGCAGGTGAGATTGTTGTGAAAATTTAGATGATTTCAGGGGGAAGTATGCTAAAAAAAGTTTTGAGAGGTTAATATGCAAATATAATCAGCAAATATGATCATTGGAAGTAGTTCAACTGGTAGTTTCTTTACCAATGTTGCTAATTGTGATGATCAGGTTTCCTAATTACAATCTCATGGGTTGTTATTATTATTATTATTATTATTGCTTATAAAATTTTTTTTCCAGTGGGGGTGGGTCCCCTCCTTTTCCTTGGCCTTAGCCGAAATTCTAATGTTTTTATAGGACTTGAAAATGTTAAAAATGATCCACTTCTGAAATAATTGCCATGATTTAGTGTACCATTAGCCAGTCTCTAACGTGTTGTGCACTTCACAGACGATCTTGGCATCAAAAAGTTGGCATTTGGCTTTGTATTATATGTCCCCTTTGCAAATCTAATTGGCAAGAGCCCATCAAATTGTTTTGTTTTACTTTCTATTGTGCTTAGTGGTTCATTGTTAGGGGTCCATCAGGGTAGAATTATAAGGGACATGATGACCAATTGCCCTAAAGTTAGAACCTCATCACCTAACATTAATGGTGGAATCCACTTAAGAGTTAAAAAAAAGGCCAAAACAGCAAAGCACATGATTAGGGCAGTGTCTTTAAAAGCGGCCCCCTAAACGTCCGCTTAAGTAGTTTAAAGCCAAGTAATCATTGGTTCTTCAGAAGGCAAGTTATTAATTTATGAACTGAACTTCTTGAAAAATCATATATCTTTTGAGTCAAAATTATTATGAATTTGTGAAGATGCATCTGATCATATAGAGATGAATCATTTCTTCAAACAGAGGAAAAAATTTTTAAACACTGAAAATCTCAGTCATCCATCTCACTAATGTTTTCTCATTATCAAGTGCATTAGAAAGAAGCTTATTAACTTCCTTAAGACAAGGAGAAACCAATGAATTGAAATAATAGATACTTCGGAAGAAGGGGATTAAAGGCTTTGTCTTATCAAGCAAAAAGTTTACATCCAACATAATCATGATTTTTTTATAAAAAAAAAATCTTTTTGTACTCTTTAGTGTGCGTGTGCTTAGCAAATCATAATTCTCAATGGAATCCATTCCCATCAATTGCTCTTAGGTCAATGCAATGATATGAGTCATAAAAGCCCCTCCTTTAAATGGATAAAAGGCTAATAAAAGGCTTACTCTTTCTCTGATAATCATATGCGATCATTACGTTAGCAGTGCAATCAATTGGTAGTAGTTTGCTAAATAGATAAATAAATCTATGTGATGAGTGACTTCCACCTCCTTCATATGTGTCATACAATCAATTCACTGACTTGCACATGCAGCAGAGCTACTTGTTCTTGCCTCTCAGGATTCAGGAACTCATGCTTTTTTCCTTCGGAGCTTGTCATGCCACTAGATGATATTCGTTAGTAGGTCCCGTCGTTCCCTTTTGTATGTTGTTGTATCACCCAAATAAAAATAAAAAAAACACACTTGACCTCACTTGCTTTAGCTTGCTTCAAAAAGTTGCAACTATCTCCACTGGCTGGGGCTTTTTTGCATTTTTCAACTCTCTTATTGGTTTTTTTTTTTTTTTTTTCTGAGTAGCATATTGTAATTTATTATGTTAGAGGGATAATCCTAAAGTTTACCAATTCGCAGGATACGCAAAAGCCTTCGAAGACTTTGGATTCTTTGTCTCCCATGTGGGGAAGGGACCTGCGAGTCCTTGTAATGCTGCACTCATATGGAACAACTAAAAGCCAGAGGAAAAAGGATGCTGCCATGAGCCCATTTTTAGGGTTGAGGCCCTCCTATGAAAAAAAACAAAAAATAAATAGAAAAAAGAATTTGAAGCTACTCTATAATATCACAATGTTTGCATCAGCTAAATCTGCTTAAAATAATATTGTCAATAAGATGGTTGATAGTATAGCTATTTTATTTTTGAAAAGTTCTGGCTGGAGCAGGGTAAGACAAAGACCTCAATTAGAAACCCTAAGCTTCAATCTCACATACCATGAGGATTCACTGATGGATAAGACAAATACCTCAATAAAAAATCTCAAGTTTCTATCTACACATAATGAGGATTCAAAGTAGGATCAGATAAAAACCTCAATCAGAAACCCGAATTTTGATCTGACACAGATTGTGAGGATTCAAAGAAGAACCAAACAAAGACCTCAATCAGAAATTCAATTTTTAATCTCCTACACTGAGGATTCAAAACGGGATCAGAAAAAGACCTCAATAGAAATCCAAGTTTGGGTCTCACACAGTGAGGATTCATATCTAAAGACCTGTTGGATAGTGTTGTGGTTTTGTTTTAGTACTTGGTACTCTCAGAAAGTTGTACAACCCAAAGATGCTTTTCTTTTGGCCTCTGCAAATGCATACAGAAGACACATCCAAAATCCAAAAATTTTGGCTACAGATACAAACTACAGTAAGCTATTTGTCCTCTGCCTTGTCTTCCCTGTTCCACAAAAAATCAAATAAAAATAAAATATCATATTAATTATAAATTATTAACTAGAAATGCCAAGAGAAAAGCTGCAAGATGGCATTTTGATCATTTCCCTCCTTTTTACATACACAATACAGAGCCTATTCTGCATGGATCCTACATGGAAGACTTGAACCCTGAAAACCTAATTCCGCTGCATTTCCCTCTTTGCCCTCCAACAGCAACCTAACCCTCCCGCCCTTTTCAACTGTGACCAAACCAGTTTGAAACACCTCTTTGAGCCACTTATCAAACACCTCCTCCATGAAAGAACCAGATGCTTCAACCAGCCTCTCCGCCGCCATTTGGTCCATGGAGAACTCCCCGGTGGCCTCACCACCACCGTGGACCTCTTCGAAGGCTCGCCGGAGTTTCAATTGGAGCTTTTCAGACATGTAGTGCTTTCTTCCCGGGCCAGAATTTAAAGCAATGCGAGAGACAATGGATTCGAGAAACCCGTGTGGAGAATCAAGGTCTCCATTGTCCGTTGTCTCCTGTGTAAGGTCGCTCGGTACGTCTTGGTCTTCTTCGGTGCATACGTTGAGATCAAGTTTGCAATCCGATGTCTTTCGCTTCTTTGATTTGCTTGCCATTTCAACTTCTTGTTTCCTCTTGAGACTTGATGATGGGACTTCGGTGCAAAGCCTCATCTTCAGCACATTGTTAGAGTTTTCATCATTTGTGTCGCTGAGCTTGGTGTTGGAAGTAGATAGAATGATGATGGCATGATCTAGATCAACCTTTCTACCAATTTGGTTCTTTAGAAATCCATCTTGGAGGCATTCAGAGAGCAATTTGGTGAAGCTGGCGGGTGTTCGATCAATATTCTCAATGAACACCACATGTTTCAGGTTCTTCGACAGGGCTTCGTTGAGAATCGTGGTGCTTGAGTTCTCAGAATGTTTCCCGTCTATATGAATAAGACTATTGGAAGAACCACAAAACCACTTGGCTGCTACTCGTGCCAGTCTATGTTTTGCAATCTGATCATCGCCTTGCAACAATAACCAAGTTCCTTTCTTCCACTGGTTATCTACTAACGCTTCTATGATCGAAGGAATCATCTCGGATTGCCAACCAATGTTGTCCTGCAATTGGCTTAGCAGTTCTTTCTGCTCTTCCATTTGTAGTTTTTGTGAATCCTTGGATGTTGCTGAATCTGAGTTAAAAGGAATGCCCAAAGCCAAAGTAGTCCTGACTTCAGATGGCCATTGTTTCGGCACATCTCTCTTTGGCCAGTTGCTTCTATTTTGGTTCAGGGAAGAACTTTTAGACCACCAGGGAGTTGATGAAGCATATGCGGAATTTGAACTGACAAGGCTTTGACTGAACAATGGAGGACACATATGAGTCTGCTTATGAACATTGTGATGCAGGCTTTGGCATAACCCGCACCACTTCCTTTTCAGTTCTGTCAAGGTATTCTGAAACGGAGATTAGCGCATGAGCTTATGACTCCATTTCTGAAACATTTAAAAAAAAAACAAGATTTTTGTTGAAATCGATACCTTATTATGGCAGTCTGTTCTATTTGGCTGAAGCCAAGATGGCAACATGGAGTCTCTGGAAAGTGATGCTTCCTTTTCGAAGTTGAGGTTGCAATCAGTACAGCACATGAGCTTCTCTTGTTCCTCCTTCATATGCAGAGTCTTCGAATTGAGCATTTGAAAGGGATACTGCATGAGCTGTGTCACCTTTGAATCCAGACCACTACAAGACACGAACAGCTTCACGTAAGAAAATTCTTTCTTTTACCATTCGTTTCTTCATGTGATGGAAATATAACTCTAGTAAGGCCTGGTAAAATCGCTGTTTCTATGGATTTCTAATAGTAGCACACTGAAATAATGTTCAGCTATAAGCTGGAAGAAGAAACAAAATTGGATTATTTGATTCTTTCCTGTTCACCAACCCTTCTATGTTGTGGTCCTGGTCTCAGGTATATAATGGAAACATCATAGCAAAGAAATAGACAAGAAGAATCCGAAGAAGAGACAGCACACTGCACATCCCTTTCTTAGCAACTTACACAGAAATGACACTTGAAAACATCATAGAATCATACTAAAATGTTTTTTAAAAAAGAAAAAGACACGCACCTTGGAGCTTGAAGGCTCAATGCTAGCCCACTTGAAGGAGCAACCACAGCTTGGAGTCCCCATTGAATCTCCAGTGAAGGTTGCCTCATCTTGCACTTCATGAAAGTCTGATAACTAGCAGTAGCCATTAACCAAACCTTGCCACTGAATTCTGTAAGTTCTAGCAACAATTTTCCCATTTCTGAAACAAAGTGCTCCACTGGCCTGAAACCACCACCTCCAACCGCGTCAATCTCGTCATCTACCACCCACTTCAAATCACCAGCATAAATAATCACACCACCATTTCGTAAGAATCCAATCTTTTTTCTAAGTTCAGTCACCTTCATCTCAGCTTCACTTCTGTTCATGAGCCTAAGCTGAAGTTGAGAGAGATGGAACCTAACAAAACAGCAACACTTAAGCTCATCAGGCACTTCAGCTCTTTCCACTCGCCCAAGAAATTCACTCACAAGCCCCTCTGTGCTTGCCACTGAGTCCCCCACCACCACAGCGTTCCTCCTTCTCCCCTGTTTCCTAAGCATCACATCAAAAACCATCTTCAAATCCTCCTTCTGAGAAGCTGGTTTCAGGAAATGGGGTTCAAACGAAAAAGAAGATGAGGAGGAGGAAGAAGAAGCAGAGTGTTCTATGTTGGCTTTCACACAAGTGCTGGAGAAGCCAGCTTCTCTCATCACTCTACTAACACTAGGATCATCCAAAATGGAAATGATGAGCTGCTCCAGCTCCACCTTAATGGACAAAAGCGGCTGCTGCTCTTGCTGCTGCTGCTGCTGCTGCTCAATGGAGCCTCTTCTCTGATGAGCTTGAGCTCTTTTGAGAGCAGCAATGAGAGCATTGGAAAGAGAGGGATGAGGATGATGAGCTAGAGGAGAAGAAGAGGGAGGAGGAATTGTAGGAAGCCTATTGAGGGCAACATTGAAGCTGAGCTCTAAAGCCCTGCACTGAAGAGGATGAGAAGCAGGGTGGTGAGGATGAGACTTAAGGCAAGCTCGCCTAAGGAGGCTGGAAGTTTCAGCGAAGGAACAAGGAGACGATAAAGAAGAAGAGCTTAGCAAGGTGGCTGCAACATGGAGAGGAGTAACCTGAGCATGGCCTCTTCTTCTTGCCAAGCTCAGTGACTGCTTCAGCACTGAGGCTGCCTCTGCTGTGAGGGCCTGCTGCACACTGTGAGCTCCTGTGCGCATCACTTGTCCGCCACGACCACCACCCGCCACCACCACTTCAACTCTTGTTTGTAACCTTCTTCTAACGAAGCTCTTCTCTATGGCTCTGCCCTTTGGTTTTGGATGAGAAACAAGCTCTTTGGTGTGGATTATGGTGCAGGAGAGGATGAAGGTGTTTGCCTCTTTTGGGGCTAAAGAGCTTGGTCTTATTGAGAGTGTCTTCTTTTATCAGATGTTGGTGGTGTTGGTGTTGGCTTTTTATACTTCTATTCCAGGAGGTTTGCTGAGTGCAAAGTGCTAATTTTCTCTTTCTACAACTCACCTTTTTCTTGTATTCCACAGCTTATATGTGTTTTTTGCAATTGATGTGGGTGATTGCATGTTGGTGAGATTGGAGCCAAAAATGATGGCCAGGAACTGAGTTTATCTCTGCTTAGAAAAAGGGATAATTTCAAATAACTCCCTGAAGTTCAGTATTTACAAACACAACTCCTTTGTGACTTAAACGCAGGGTTTAACCCTAGTCGACAGCTAACTCGAGGCAAGAAAAGAGTTATCTTGGTAAATAGGCAAGATTACAGAGAGTTATACGCAAATTTCCCAGAAAACCTAAAACTAATAATGCCCAACTTTCACTTAGCATATCCATTTAGTGGACTAAGCCAATTAATGATTCAAATCCACTAATGTGTTTCTCTAATGAAGCAATGATGCCATCTCAAGGAACAATATCTACTAAACAATTGTTCGCCGTTATTTAACTTCTTTGTCTAGATTTTTCAAGTGTTGTACAGCAAACGCAAAAAATAGGGGAAAAAAAAGAACTTTAATTAAATCTTAGACTTTGGAAGCTCCCAGGATGATAAAAAAAACTGCTGAAAAGATCTCCTCAGACATCAAAATCTACTAAATCCGCAAAAATTAAGCATTAAACTAATTCAAATCATAAAAAGGTGATTAGTTTTTTTTCTTCTAAGGCATATTGCTTTGAGAAAGGTGACAAGAGTGCGACCTACACTTCAAAAAATGAGAGCAGAGGCCTTCCATGCTTTCCCACGCCATTCTTTCAAGGGGCAGGCAAAGTCGCAGAATGAGAAGCAGAACAGAAGAGAAACATAATAATAGACGCAAACATAATAATAATAATAATAATAATAATAATAATAATAATAATAATAATAATAATAATTAAAAAAAAGATTTTTTTTAAAATATATGTCCCAGCATGATTAAATTCTTATCTGTAATATCGTATCCAATCAAATCATTAGGGAAAAACACGAAGCTGCCCATTATTAATTCATGGTAATCATGAAAAGTCTTTTAGGGATGTATAAGAAAAATTGATAATGATTTGTTTGGACTAATATTTTAAGTTTTGATTTTTGTGTTCGAAAATGATATATTTAAATCGTTTAAATCGTTTTAAATATTTTATAATTAAAAAAAAATTAAATTTTAAAATAAATTTTTAAAGTCATTTATTATGATTTCGACCAAAATTCACCGTAACCTTTGTTTGTACTACTATAAATGTTTGAAGTGGGCGAGCATGGAGAAGTCTTTTTCACTGTTTAAGTTGGACCACATTCACATGCGTCGAGTCTATTTTTGCCACGCCTCAACATGTCGCTGCAGCATCGACCGAACTCAAAACTCAATTTGAAAAGTGATATTGTCCAAATCATAACAAGGTTTACTGGCGCAAGATTTTTGTTATTATTCAACTGGAGGTCTGAGTTCAGTTTGTACGGCATACTACCACATAAATCGCCATTGGGCACATGAAATTACAATTATGCAGGGGTTTCTATGTAAAAAAACATCTTTCTTTGAGGAGACTGCCTTTTTGGAGGGAGATGCACATGCTGTGTGGTATCTCCTGGTTTCAAAAGAAAAAGAGATCCTCCTCGTAGAAGCGCAGTGTATTATTACGTGTGCCCTTTTCTCTCTCTCTCTCTAAAAATCGAAGACTTTCTTTTTATCAAAAATAAAATTTATTGTTAATATATTTTGGGAAAAATTCTTTATAGCCCACTGTTTTTTTTTTTTTGTTTTATCTCTTTCAGCCAACTTCTAGCTTCTCTTCCTTTTAAGTCCATACTCTTCAAAAATTATTCCGTTTCAATCCTTATTTGCCACTTGGAATTGATTGGGTTATCTTGTACCGTTCGCACGGGGAGAAAAGACCGTTGATGGCGCATCATTTACCAAGGAATTCTAATGAGAATTCTCCTCTTTTTCATTATTTCCGGTTTCTTTCCATTTTTGTCTATT
The DNA here is from genome assembly GCA_005019695.1 of Trichopus zeylanicus subsp. travancoricus. Taxonomy (NCBI): domain Eukaryota; kingdom Viridiplantae; phylum Streptophyta; class Magnoliopsida; order Dioscoreales; family Dioscoreaceae; genus Trichopus; species Trichopus zeylanicus. The sequence goes on from RXID01022135.1 coordinate 100,795, forward strand.
TTATCAGCGCTCTTCGCGTGTTTTGGTGTTATCAATCCTTCTTTGACTCTCATTTATTGTATTATTTCTTTTTTGACTCTTCTTAATCATCTTCTTTGGTTTTGATTTATTTCGCCAGTGTTTTTAAACTCTAACGTCGCCATTTTCTTGACTCTTTATTATTATATTATATCTTTACTCTTCTTCCTCAAATCCTCCTTTGATTTTGATTTATTTCAATAGTAATTTTTAGGCTTAAGTCCCGCTGCTCCTTCATCAACTCCTTCAACTCCATTTATTATGATGATTATTTAATTTAAAATAAATTGATAGATGTTTAATATATTAATTTATCATTTACAAATAGAGCTAAATGTGTTCTCTAAATTTTTGTATAATTTGAAATTTACTATTATGTACACATATTATTATCATTTATGTAGAAAAAATAAACACATATATGTAGAAAAATAAATATATTATATTTGAGATATGAGTATTTTTAGTATGTAAAATAAATATACGGTAACTAAAGGTTGAATACATTATATTTCACGTATGAATACATATATCTATAGGTGAATATATTATGTCATAAAAATAAATACAATATAATAAAAAATAAATACATTTTGTTCCCGAACTCAAGAACATGAAATTGATATATACATAAATGACACCGAATAATGAATGACACAGTGAAATAGTGGCATTGTAATGCGAAGAACGTTAGTAAAATATATCAGAATCGAAAAAGAAGGTGATAAAGAAGAGTCAAAAAATGAGTAGTGCAGTGAATGAGAGTTGAAGGAGTGTTGGCGCCGAAGTGCGATAAAGGCAAGCAAAATATATCAAACCCAAAAAAACGAGACGGCAAATAGAAGTCGACGAAGGAGTGGTGCAATGAAAGAGAGTCAAAAGACGAATGGTGGTGTCGGAGTGTGATGAATGTCAGCAAAATAAATTGGAATCGAAAGAGAAGACATTGAAGATGAGTCTGAAAATGTGTGGAGCAGTGAAGGAGAGTTAGAGAAGTAATAACACTAGAGTAGTCCGCGAAATAAATTAGAACCGAAGGAGATCAAAAATGGGAAGAAGAGAAAAATTCTGGTCTAAAATTTATCCGTAAATGATGTCATCACCGCCCTTCTCTTCGTGGGCGGAGGGGGTAAGATGAGGGGAAAAAAAACTAGCCTAGAAAGCGTCAGTATGTCAAATAAGAACTGAAGCAGAATAATCTTCAAAAAATACAAATTTAAAGTTAAGCAAAAAAATTAGAATTGAACTGAATCAAATAAAAAAAAATTGATATATGACTATAAATAATTTTCTCATGTTTTTTTTTTATCTCTTTCTCTCTTTCTAGCAGCAACCAAAGTAGGCAAAAAGCAAGCCTGTGTCTGCTCCTCTACATTGCATTAGCATGGATCCTTTTCAGGCCTCCAAAAAAGCCACGCTAACGTCTATAAGCTCCTTTTGTCCTAATCCATCTCGCTATTCCCCACTTGCCACCCACTAGGGTTTTTTCTTTGCCCTAGTTCTTTCCAAACACTCTAGAGTTCTATTTGGTTCGGTGTTAGACGAAGTTTTATGATCAACTGGGAGAGAGGAGGATGTCATAGACGTAGACCTCCATGAAAGAAGAATCCCCTTCAATCCATGGCTGCAGTTATATTTAACTCTGGAAACAATTATCCACGAAATATCCTTTTTAAGTGTAATTTTTTGAGCAATCTCGTAAGAAGGTTTTATTGAAGTAAACGATTAAGAAGAATCTTTGTTTTTAAACCAATAAACAAGTTAATTAAATTAGCTTTTAAAGACTGATTGTGTCATCTACTTCTTTTGACAAATTCGATTTGCATTTCCAAATTCCTTTCTCCCATTTTTTATATGTCATCGCTCTTTGACCAGCTCTTTTGAGCTCAGACCAATTGGAACTTGTACAAGAGCTCTCACGTAGCAACCCTTTCAGCCTATACGGGTGTACCACACCAATTTCACAGCACAACGTAGAGCTCCATCATGGGTAGCACAGGTTGAACCGAAGCCGAAATATTTCGACCCAAACATAAAATCTTTAAAAATACCTAATTTTAACGTTCATAACTTTTTTTTTCTGTACAGCCATTGGTAGTAGGACAGTTTTCACTTTTTTCGGTATATTAATCTTGAATTTGATGACTTGATGTGCTAGGACAACTGATTATTAGTATATTTGAAGGCCGATTGTATATGTATAGGTCCAGGGGCTTCTCAAAGATCTTACTTAGAAACATAGATGAAATGTTAAGTGAAGGTGTCGTTTTTTTTTTTTCACCTTTTTTGCGTGTATTGTCGTCGCAATTCGTGTGCATAGTGAAATCGTTTTCTCAATTGTGTAAGTAAATTGATCAATATTTATGAGTTGAAATTTATACACCAATAGCGACTTTTGCATGAAAAAAGCAAGCAAAAAAGCTATAAAAAGAATAAATGATGACACAGGAGACCATTAGGTTTCCATGTTGTTCAACAGAAAGTAAACTAGATGTATTGAGTCAAGTTTCAAGAGAGTATAATCCTACATTTGAAACGAATGGAATATGATTAATCTATTTTAAAGTGGGATGCACTTCAAAGATTGAACCAAAGTAGTTGCCCAACCCTAGAAGAAAAGTATATCCCTTCAAATCCACGTAGAATCATTAGGGTTTCCCCAAACTCTTTTTTTTATTCTTCTGGTCCTCCAGAAAGCAAAGGTCAATGTTGCTCTTGCCACCAAATACACTTGAACATAAACTATTCTCCAACAATCCTTTTGCATTTGGCTAAAATTATTGGACTCCATCTATTCAAAAGAAATTCAAGGTTATCTATTATTCGCATTCTAATACAGTGAAAAAACAAAATATTCTTATAAAATATCATAAACATACACAAACTTATTTGTATACTACTCTTAAGGACTCTCAACATTATTCTTACAAGAGTTTGTAGCTTTGGAGGAAGCTCAAAGCATCAATACAAAATTTTCATTGCTCATTAGATCTATAAGTAGCAAATATGATCATCGCGAACAGTTATAAAATTTTGAGATCGGGCCCAGAGTTTTGTCAATTGATAGCTCTAGAGGACCTGGTTTGATTTGAGAGAAGAAGAAAGAGAAGAATAGAGAAAAAGAAAGAGGCCGACGGACGAAGAAAAGAGAATTCTGCTAAATCTTGTGAAAGCGGAACATGAAGGAAAAGAAGCGAGGGCAACTTTATTCACAAACTGCTCCGACAGCATTCATCATATGCTCATTGTTTGTTCCTGTTTCTTTTCCCCCCCCTCACACTTCAAAAGGTCAACTACTTATACGTTCGTACATACATAAACATATATACGTATGTATATATATATATATATACATAACAAAAAAATGAACGAAAGAGAGCCTAAATCCAAACATTCGTAGTTGTAACATGAATATTATAGAGTTTCTTCTGGCCAATTATAGGTATTTTAGGTATTTTTTTTACATTTTTATTTTCTTTTATACATAATGAACGGCAACAATATATCTTCGTAAATTAAGAAAACCCGAAAAAAATTAGCGATCACTCACTCACAACTAGTTGCACCAAAATCTACACAACAAAAAGTCCATGCTCACTGGAACGAAGAGCTCAAACGATGACGAGAAAATCTCTCTGCTGGACTTCAGAGGATGATAAATTGGTGTGTAATTTTCAGTATATTAGGGTTTAACAAGGCGTACCTATGAGTAAAAATGGCATATTGTAGGGGTGTATGTGTGAAAAGCCCCAATCCAGCAAAAGTAGCGAAGCAGGAGTAGCCATACAAAAGAAAAAGGAAGTGGAAATTAACAAAGATGATGAATGAGAGAGAATGAATAGTTTCTCCCTACTCTCACTCTCTGATTGGAATTTGCATGCAAAACGGTGACGATAAAAAAAAAATGAAGCAGAAGAAAAAGCATGCCCTGATTGCCCCCACAACCTTCCCGAATCCCCAAAATAGCCCCCCTTTTTCCTTCCCACTTTCGAAGGTTTGGGCGCGAAGTGGGGAACAGCATTCCTAAAAAGCCCCCTGCTGACATTCTCTTCCCTCCCATGCTCCTCCTGCTTTTTCGCTCTTGTCCAAACATTTAAAAAGATCCTTTAATCATGTTTGGATTGCAGAGTTTTTGAAGAGGGTGTTTTTTGCACATCTGCCCCTGTAAAAATTACTTAAGGTTCGTTCGATTCTCAACGAATGAAAAAAATGGTTTAAAATAAAATCAATTTCACACTTTTTGATATTTAATTGTACAAAAATATTTGTTTAACTATCACTTCAAATTAGAAAATAAACATAAATTAATTTTCACTTTTATATTTTTTTAATCCGATTTTGAAAATAGATCTAATTATATTTTAAATTAGAATAATATTAATAATTGTTGAGTTTTAGATGTCTTGAACTCTAATTAGAGTTTGAGTTAAAGTAGGAATCCAAAGTTGGATTTAGATTTATATTATTAGGAGTTGTAATTGTGTAAACCTCAGGCCCAATAAGAGTCTATAAATATACTATAATATATAGCACTTATGTGTGGCGTAGTATTGAGATTGAACTAGAGAGAAATAGAGAGAGAGGAATAGAGAGAATAGAGAGAAGAGAAAGAGAGTGTGTGTTGGCTCTCGTGTATGGGTCTTTCTAGTGCTTTTCGGTGGTCTCTCGTGGTGGTTCCTCGTGGTACTCTCTTGGAGATTCTCTCTGAAGGTGGAGGCGTTGCCGAGGCTTGGAGAAAGAGTTTAGTTGAGTAAGAAAGAGTAAAGTCGTTCTTGTAAACTATTGTAAAAGCCTTTATCTATTGATAGTGGATCTCCCATTGTCTTATCTTGTTATTTCCTTTTATCTTGTATTACTTCTCGTGTCTTGTATTGTTTGAGAATAAGGTGATCCGTGAAACTTCTGCTGCGAATCCCAACAATTGGCATCAGAGCCTAGAAGCAAACAACCAAGATGACAAAGTCCTTACTCGAGGTGGAGAAGTTTGACGGCAAGATAAATTTTGCCTTATGGCAAAAGAAGATGAAGGCGGTTCTTACTTTTCAAGGTCTACAAAAGACGTTAGAGGGAAAAGAAAAGAAGCCGGTCAAGATAAGCAATGAAAACTAGGAGGAGATAGATCAAAAGGCATTGAATTTAATTATTCTAAGCCTGACTGATGAGGTTTTGTACAATGTCATTGACGAAGAGACGACGATGGACATCTGGACAAAACTCGAGAAGTTGTACATGTCAAAAAGCCTCACGAACAAGTTCTATCTGAAACAACAGTTGTACGGACTGCGTATGAGCGAAGGTACAACTATATTATATCACCTAAATGCTTTCAATAAGATTATCAATGATTTTCTGAAAGTTGATGTGAAGTTTGAAGATGACGATAAGGCGCTGATTCTCCTGATGTCTCTTCCTGCTTCGTATGATCATATTGTGACCACAATTCTTTATGGTAAAGAAACTCTTAAGATGGAAGATGTGACAACTAGTCTTCTTTCTAATAAGAGAAGGAGAAACTCCAACATTAATATGGAGTTTGGTGAAGGATTGGTGACTCACAAAAGAGGAAGATTAAGAGAGCGTGGAGAAGGCAAGCAACGGTTCAAATCAAAATTGAAGGCGAAAGTACAATGCTATTCATGTAAGAAGTATGACCATATTAGACGGTATTGTCCTGAACGTGGGAAGATAGAGTCCTCCAATACGACGACGGCAATAGCGGATGATACTTCTGATAATAGTGTAGATGGAGATGTTCTTGCAGTATCCGCAGAAATCGACACTTCTGTAAGTAGATTTTAGATTCTGATAGTTCTTATCATATTTGCTCCAGAAAGGATTGGTTTACTTCTTATGAGGAGAATAAGAAGAAAAGTACTGTTTGGTTGGGCGATAATTCAGCCTGTGAGATCGCCGGTGTGGGAACAGTTAAAATCCAGATGTTTGATAGAGCGATTCGAACTCTTACTAGGGTGAGGCATGTTCCCAAGATGCGAATGAATCTAATTTCACTTGGTGTACTGGACTCAAAAGGCTATAATTATTCAGTAAGAGATGGAGTCATGAAGGTGACACGTGGTATTAGAATCCTGATGAAAGGTGAGAAGTGTGACAATGTTTATCGATTGATAGGGAACACCATTGCAGGTGGAGTTCCGATGGCTACAGTAGTGAAGAGGAAGCACGATACTCGGAGTAATGTGATGTCTCCTCAAATTACTTTTACTACAACAGCAGACACAGGTCATCCGAAAAGCTTCCAAAAGTACAAAACTGTAGACATGAAGAACAAATTCGAGGTTGGCTCGAGTTCACATCTTGAAATTAGCTGAATAAGCTAGTAGCCCAAGGGCAGGGGCTGGATGAGAGATGACAGCTGACGATTTGTGATGATGGTACGCCCGAATTCAAGCCAAGGTGGAGATTGTTGAGTTTTAGATGTCTTGAACTCTAATTAGAGTTTGAGTTAAAGTAGGAATCCAAAGTTGGATTTAGATTTATATTATTAAAAGTTGTAATTGTGTAAAACTCAGGCCCAATAAGAGTCTATAAATATACTATAATATATAGCACTTATGTGTGACGTAGTATTGAGATTGAACTAGAGAGAAAGAGAGAGAGGAATAGAGAGAAGAGAAAGAAAGAGAGTGTTGGCTCTCGTGTGTGGGTCTTTCTAGTGCTTCTCGGTGGTCTCTCGTGGTGGTTCCTCGTGGTATTCTCTTGGAGATTCTCTCTGAAGGTAGAGGCGTTGCCGAGGCTTGGAGAAAGAGTTTAGTTGAGTAAGAAATAGTAAAGTCGTTCTTATAAACTCTTGTAAAAGCCTTTATCTATTGATAGTGGATTTCCCGTTGTCTTATCTTGTTATTTTCTTTTATCTTATATTACTTCTCGTTTCTTGTGTTGTTTGAGAACAAGGTGATCCGTGAAACTTCCGCTGCGAATCCCAACAAATAATATCATATATAATAATAATATATTTTTTGAAGAAATTTATTTGTGAAAAATTTAAATAGATAATATTGTATATATTAATAATTATACTTTTAAAATATATTTTCGTTCAATTAAATATTAAAAGTGGAGTATTTTTAATTATTTCTCAAAATTGGTTAAAAGTATAAAAAAAAAAAGACTTCTTTATATTTTCGTAACCAAATAATTCCTTAATCATGAATATAGTAATTCTGAAATCTGTAATATAGTTGAGAGAAGACGGTCATGACTTTATGTTCATCAGACCCTCTTTAAAAGTACTTTTAATCATGTTTCGTTGCGAGTCTAGAATGGTTTTTTGCATTTACACCCCTGTAGAGTCAATTATAAAAAATCACTCTAAATTTTATAACCTTTTCTTTACTTTTTTTGTACTTTTTTTTTTTATTAAGAAGATGTTTGACTGTCTGAAAATGGATAAATATACAGAAAAATTACCTTTTTCTACTTACAACTTACTTCTAAAAATAATTAGAAGGGTTGTACTTCTGAAATTTAGTTAGATAAAAGTGCATTTTAAAAATATAATTATTAATGTGTAAAATATTATTTATTTAAAAAAATTTAAATTTTTTAAAAAATTATTATTATTATATATTAGATTATTAATATTATTATAATTTAAAACATCATTAAATTTATTTTTAAAAATTATTGCGAATAAAAAAATATAAAAGTAAAATCTAATTTATTTTTCACTTATAGGCTGGAAGCGATCAAAACTAAATTAATTTCTAATAATTCACTTCACTTTGAATGACAAAAATATAAAAGTAGGCGAAAATAATCTCACTTTTAATAGTTTTTTTTTTCACTTTTTCACTTTTACATTTCAAAATTTCAAACGCTCTTTTTGCTACAAAATGTAAGCTTAGCCCTAGCTGTGAATCAGGATTTAGTTGAGTTTTCTCTTTTATTATAGGTAATTGGGGTTTAAATAAGGTAAATAGTATATAATTGCCATGTTGCATGCCTTTTATTCTAAAAATGATAAACTGAATTATAGCTATAATTCCTCATATTTGCAAGAATGCAGATGCATAGTCCTAATTAGTAAAAATTCTAAAAACTATGTTTTTAAGTCCTCGAGAAAATATGCAGAAACACCCTGATTAGTACAAATATGTCAGAGTCGGGTCTCATGGGGAGGGGGACAGGAATCAGGTAGCAGCAAAGCGGAGCTAGGGTCCTCTCTATAGGGGCTTTTGATCATATGCCACTATTCGGCAGTGCTACAAATTTTGCATAGATACCCCTGAACTATCCTTTATTTACGGTTTATTTTGCATTTATATCCCTAAAAGATTACATATTCATGTGTCCATCATATCTAGAACCGTCGAGAGTGCAAGTATTGTTTCCATGGGCGTAAAGTGCAAATTATGGTTCCCTCTCGTTCTTGAGAAGCACAGGACTGTTCCCACATCACAAGAGTAACAACAAGAGAAAAAAGAGATGCATTCCAAGAGGATAAAGGCCATGGACCCAAACATTCCCCGTGGGGCCTCTAGAGGCACCCTTTGGCGTGATAGAGTTTTTTTCTTTCTCTCTCTATTTTTTTTATTCTCCCTATCTCTCTACATGTTGCTGGGCTCTCCTTTTGAAGATATGTACATGGATTCTTTTTGTCAGCGAAAGACTTATCACTCCCATCGAGAGGAGGTTCTCCTTTTGTTTATTGGGTTAATGTCAAGCTTGTATTCCTCTTTGCTTGCTGTCATTAGCACTACTGTTGTAGTTTTTTCTGCATGGGAGTGAACAAAATAACGTGGACCTTTTTGCATTTATGCCCCCTTCAAGATGAGAAATTGCATATTGGTGCCCCTAACAAAATCACTCATTATTGATCTTACATCCTGGGGCATTTGCGAAGATGGAAAGATTATATAAGGAAATACAAAGGGCATATATGCGAAAAAAGACAGAGTAATATTCAAGGACCAAAATAACTTGAGATAATGAATTCTGCTTAGAGCAGAATTTGTTATTTTGGAGCGAAAAGAGGTAAAATGGGGTTGACTATCCACTTCTCCCTCATTTTGAAATAGCTCTTTCAAACTCATTTTTGTCAGTTCAAAATAAGATTTTGGATTTTAGTTTCAGATTAAATTTTGATATTCACAAAAACTAATGTGTTTGGGTCATTTCAATTATTTCAGCCAAAATCATTCTTGTTTCAATTTTGGCCAAGATATTTTTTTAGTTATTAATTATGTATCAATTAGAATTTAACTATATTTTTATTATATTTTGACTTCAAATTAAAATTTTTTATAAAAAATTAAAAAATACAAAAGAATTTATAGGTAATTTTACCATAAGATTAAATAATATTTTAATTAATTTAAATTAATTTTGATAGTTAAGCACATGTATATTCTATTTTATATATATTACTATATAAAAAATAGAAAATACACAAGAAACAATATGAATATGATCAAAAGTTAAAAATTAACATAAGCAAATTTAACTTATCATTAAAATATACTTGACACATACATAATTTATTAATTATAACATAATACAATTAATTATTATCATTATAATCATCATCAATTGAGTTTAGAACATCTAGGTGTGGAATTACAAATTCAGTACCTGAACGATCAGGACGAGCATTTGTAGGCATACAAGTAAGAACAATTAGTTTTGCGTAATCTCGTGTTAGCGGTTCTGAAGTATAACCATATATCGAAGGTTCAAAATAAAAATGATAATCATATTCACGATAACACATAGTAAAAGTGATTTAATAACCCATAAGAAATAAATATCACACTGTGCGAAGTGTACAGAAGTAATTATTGCAAGACGCTGATTAATATTATTAAGTGAAACTTGTTGACGGACATGATAAATTTGATTATTTATTCTTTCACGTTCTTTTAATATTTGCTCAATTAAAGCTTACGAAGTATGTTATAAGCTGAAGGTGGAATCATTTTACGACAGAATATAAGTTTTTGGCGAAGAACAAACATAATTATTCTTCTTGCTTCAAGTATAACTCGATCTGAAATTGTAATATAATTATCAGAATTTGTCATTATTTATTTTTTTAAAAAAATATCATATAATTATCAAGATTCATGAATATAAAGTAAATAATAGAAAATACTGAAAATAAAAATAGTATAACAAAATGTGATAACGAAGTAAATAAATTATTGTAGTACAAAATAAACCATGGAGGTGTTAAATTTGAATGTTATAGAATTACAATGATATTATATGCACATCGACTACATATATAACATGAAATATGTTAATTTAAGATAATAATAAAAATATCATATCATAGGTAGTATAAATCACGTCTTATAACCATATGTTATTTCGAGCCAGATCTTGAAGAGATTGGTATTTTTCATCACCATCCTCATCGGTACGATGAAGTTGTGATTGATAGTATTATTTAGCATACGGATAGTACGAAGCCATATGATCTTGCATTGATTGATGATATTTTTAATTAAAAGAAGATATCTCGCTATGATATCTGTCATAGTAGGTAGAGTTTATACTATTTGTTGGATCTTGATTATCATCTTATCCATTACGTGAAGCATATTGATATTGTGATATATAACCACTATATAAATTAGAGTCGAAAAACTCATTTCCTTTATGCCTTGGAAAAGATGAAGACGAATCCTTATATTGTGATTGTTGAAAATTGACATCACCAACTGTATCATCATTACTGCTATCACTCATATCAATAATATTCTTCATTCTATCAGCTTTCTCTTCCGATTTTTTGTCTAAAAGATGACGAATAGCTTCCTGTGTTTAAGGATAATTTAAGATAAGTTCTTCTTTTTTTCAAATTTACTCTGTTAGAAGATCATCATCTTCAAATATGACGGATAAGTTAATTATCTCATCCTTTGATAATATTCTCCTTTATAAGTTTTAGACTCTTAAACGTATATTATAATGACAGAAAATAAATTTCTCTAATTTTTTCATTTTAAGTCTATTCTTCATTTTCATATGAACCAATCCAAAAGTTATTTAATTACTCTTGTATTGTAAACTTGAAATAGTTTAACTTAAAATTCTAATTACTATCTTTGTAAGATTAGATGTTGCATACCGATCATAAATATTCTACCATCTAGTTATAATTTATCAAAAAAATTTGTTAAAAAATTACTATAATTTAAATTAACAAATATGTATTATTATTGAATATCAAATATACTAGAAGTATCACCCCTAATAGTTATAATTGCTTATTGTATGTTGAAGTTTTTGACTTTATTTTTGAAGTCGTCTATCTGTTGAATAAACGTACTCAAGTTAAAAACTTTCTTAATTATGTAAAAAATATAAATTAATGATTTAGAATGTACTCGCGCAGTGCTAATATTCTTATTTTCATATCAGGCTTCATCCTCTTGATTACCTTATATAACATTTTGATAATTATATTACTGTTGTTGATATCATCAACATATCAAAATATTAGATTCAGAAAGTATCCGATAATGTGATTAAATATTAATTAATAATATTATCATTGTAACTTAATAAAGTGTTATAAAATGATACTTTACTCAATTACCTACAGTATGAATATCTCTAGATTATATTTGTCTCAATGATGGTCAATAATCTTCTCCCATTTACTAAATTTAATTATTCCTGTATGTCACCTTATCTACAATTTTTCTCATTATATTGCTTTAGATAAGAACCCCATCTGAGAATGATCATCTCATTCAATAATTTGCAATACCTTAACTAATGAATTGGAGATTTTGATTATATTTTCAACTGATTCTCAAAATTGCTCGTTCAATACTTGATTGTAAAATTATTCAGATAGAATTTTCTCTGATTTTTCAATTTTAAATAATAATTGTCATATTCTTCACTAGTAAATAATCTCTTCAGCGCTTGTTAATGGATATAAAGAGAATCCAATGAGATAAATTATGTAACAAATCGAGTAATGTCTGGTCTGATAATCTCTTGACCCTTTGTTTCTTTTATCATTAGTTCAAAACACCAAACATGCTTATAAATGAATGATATCAATTTTTGACCTTCCTTAATAACTTTTTAAATAGCAAGATCCTTACACATATCCTTCAATATTAAGTCAACAGAATGTGCTACACAAGGTGTTCAGAAAAGATGTTTTCTTTTTTGCATTAATTTTTTTTCAATATATACTAAAGGAGTTGCATTGTCAGTTACAACTTGTACTACTCTTGATTCACCAATCTCCTCAATAACGCTATCAATCAAATGGTACAAAAAATTATCAATTTTCAACTCCCCTGATGTATCGACTAACTTTAAAAAAACTATTCCTTCAAGACAATATATTAAAAATTTATTAAATCATTACTATTTTGTGTCTTTCATTTAAGACACATAAAAGTGTAGCCAAATTTATCTTAGTATTTATAGAAGGTCTTTATAAAAGCAGTTATCTCTTCAATCTCAAGATCAAAATACTTTCTAAAAATTTCGTAGGCATTTAATGGAGGAACTCCCGGACTAACCTCTTGAGTGACATGTATCATCCCCTGATAGTAACCACCATTTGCTAAATGAAATGACATATGGTTATAAAAGAAAATTTGGATACTGTCCTACTTAACTATTATTTTGCTTTTCGAAGATCACTTGATGCTATTTTCAAATTTAGTTGCATATTATCTCTTACCTTTAATACAAATGGGTTAATAGGAGAAATATTAATAAATTCAATGTCAAAAATATGAAGATTCCCTCTAACTCTTGAAGGGTAAGATGTGGGTCGTTGTGTATGTTATTTTCTAAGGGTAGAAGACCAATATTTATGAAAACTATTTGAACTGTCAATAAGTTGTTCATGAATTGTTTTAGAAGTGTCTGCATCTTCTTGAGTTTTCTCGTACAATCTTCGACTCTCGTGAATTGCTTCTTGAATCTCATTAATCTCTTTTTCATCGCTAAAAATTTGTTCGGGTTCTAGGCAACATCTCCTTTAAAGTTTCTATTTAAATCATAATTTTTTTGTCTTATTTTTTTCTTTGCTCTTTGTCGCTCTATACTATTATCCAAAATATCTTATTTCATTGGAAATCTTCTAATTCACAGTGTTGTCATGCGATATCGTTATCACGAGTTAATCATTACATTTTTATTTTGGAACCATCTATAACACAATAACTAATCTATCACCGCAAAAAATTTACCTATAATTAAGTTGAAAACTAAATCTCTTTTTTGGGCGTTTTACCTACAACCCCTCAAGATATACTGAATTTATCAAAATCCCCCTATGATTTCAATATTTACCTACACCCCCTTATTTTCAAAATTAATTATCTACAATTTCTTGATTGTTATTTAATCAAAATTTTCACTAAAAATTTCTCTTATACCCTTTGCAATTTTATAATTTAACCCCCCAAAAAATTATTTTTTATGTCTATTTTTATAATTTTTTTCTCCTCTTCCAAATATGTTTCCATTAGGTGTGGCAAAAAACACATCATAAAACAATTCGAAACTAAGCTATCTCTCTGCCATTTTTGAAATTAAAATACAAATTCATAGAATTAGCCAGTGAGAAAACAATTGAAAAAATAAAAAGAATCTTGTGAATAGTTTTTAAGTGAGCACAAGCACATGTTTTCGAGAATAACTTGTTAGTTAAAACTCAAAGAAACAAGAGAAAGCAAGAAATCATAAAAAATAAGAAGAAGAGCTCACTTGTGACTCCACAATAACAACAAGGTCCTGCTTTCCCATGCCTCTCCTTTCACAAATCCCCCAATGAAATCCAAGAAAAAAAAGGATCCAAAAAGGTGGTATATTTTATATGAGAAACCACAAAAAAATAAAAAGAAATATAAAATTATCTAAACCCTTCAACGAGGCTGGAAGGCCCCTTGTTGGAAATTGAGGACAATCTAAGAAATCAAAGAGCCCAATAAACTAGCAGCCCTACACAAAAATTTATCCAGTAAAAGGCAGAAAAAGAACAACAAAAAAATAGGCAAAAAGGTCCAAAAATAAAAATTTTCAGGGGTTAAATTATAAAATTACAAAATTGTAGGTAAAAAACCCTTATTTTTTGCATATCCAAAAATTAAATATTTACTACAAAATTTTCACACAGTTTCAAAATCTTTAGATTTAGTAGCTATTTTTTGTACAAATTTTAAAATTATTAGTTTACTACCTAATTTTTATATAAGTCCTAAATTTTTAAACAATTTAAAAAACATAATTTTCTTACAAATTTATTAACAAATACTTTTCAAATTTTATTACAATTTTATTTATTAGTAATCTGCATAAAAGCCCACATTTAAGTAATTTTTTTTATTATTTATACTTTATGGTATACAAATAACCCCTATAAAAAGTATCAAATTATAAAATATATTTTTATATGAAATTGAAATCAACATCTTGGCATTCGTATATCTCTATATATATATTTATATAAAATAATATTGAATAAGTAAAATGAAAAGAGCATTATAGCTTAGTAGTAATAAAATTTTTAAAAAAATATATGAATTTACAAGGATCAAAGAAGTAAGAGAAGTTTTTACTAAGAACAAGAAAATCATAATTTCAAAACTAGATCGTATACAACCATTAATTAAATTACCAAAATTAAATCATATACAAAGTACAAACCTTATTTACTTACAGCGAAAAACCTAACCCTTTTCCAATCAAAATTAGATAATATTACAAACCTTATCTTACTTACTAGGGGTGAGCAAAACCAGTTTACCATACCGGTCTTACTCATTTTAGAACCGAAATCGTACCGGTTTAGATAAAGATCCGATTTTTTTGTTTCAGTTCCAAATCAGTTCTAAACCGGTATACCGGAGTACATCACTGCTCCGGCATTGCTGCTCTGGCAATGGATGGAGGAGAAATCGGAGCAAGTGACGGGCCTGACGACGACAGGCGAGGCCAAGGGTGAGGCGGCGGCGCTGCGAGCGCGGGGACGAGCCCGAGGGCGAGGTGGCGTTGCTGCGAGCTCGGGGGCAAGGACGAGGACTAGGCGGCGTCGCTGTGAGCGCGGGGGCGAGTGCGAAGGCGAGGCGGCGTCGCTGCGAGCGCGGGGGCAAGCGCGAAGGCGAGGCAGCGTCGCTACTAGCTTGGGGGCGAGGGCGAGGGCGAGGCGGCGTCGCTGCGAGCGCGGGGGCAACCGCAAGGCGAGGCGGCGTCGCTGCAAGCTCGAGGGTGAGGGCAAGGGCGAGGCGGCATCGGAGCGTTGTTGTGAGCGCGAGGGCGAGGTGGAGTCGGTGCATCGCTGCGAGCGCGGGGGTGACCGCGAAGGCGAGGCGGCGTTGGCGCCTCTCTGCGAGCATGGGGGCTACCACGAGGGCGAGGCGGCACAAAAATTAGGATTAGGGTTTGGTAAGAGATATATATAGGGGTAAAATCGGTATGGTTCCGGTTCACGGATTTTTCAGATAATGTAGAACCGGAACAAGAACTGATTTTCCGGTTCTGTTAAATTTAAGAACCAGAACCGTACCGGTTTGACTTGAGAACCGATTTTCCGGTACTCTTCGCAATCGGTACGGTTCGGTATACCGATTTTTCAGTTTTTTTGCTCACCCCTATTACTTACCAACTAGAATTATATATATGACATGTATAATAGCCTTAACTCCAAAAGAACTTCTTAGTAAATTGAATAAGTTTTTACCTCTTTTCTCAATAGACTACAATAGAAGAAAAATAGCAGCAATTTAGAAACCTTGAAGATGAAATACCATCATCAGCAAATTGAAGAAGAAATCCTAAGCATTCTAATTTATAGAATATCAGTTTTATATAATGAATATTAATCATATTTTAAGCTCTAATCTTATCTCCTTCCACCTGTTGAGTTTTAGATGTCTTAAACTCTAATTAGAGTTTAAGTTAAATTAGGAATCCAAAGTTGGATTTAGATTTATATTATTAGGAGTTGTAATTGAGTAAAACTCAAGCCCAATAAGAGTCTATAAATATATTATAATATATAGGGCTTATGTGTGGCGTAGTATAGAAGTTGAACTAGAGAGAAATAGAGAGAGAGGAATAGAGAGAATAAGAGAAGAGAAAGAGAGAGAGTGTTGGCTTTCGTATGTGGGTCTTTCTAGTGCTTCTCGGTGGTCTCTCGTGATGATTCCTCGTGGTACTCTCTTGGAGATTCTCTCTGAAGGTGGCGGCGTTGCCGAGACTTGGAGAAAGAGTTTAGTTGAGTAAGAAAGAGTGAAGTCCTTCTTATAAACTCCTGTAAAAGCCTTTATCTATTGATAGTGGATCTCCCGTTGCTTTATCTTGTTATTTTCTTTTATCTTGTATTACTTCTCGTTTTTTGTGTTGTTTGATAACAATGTGATCTGTGAAACTTCCGCTGCGAATCCCAACAATTGGCATCAGAGCCTAGAAGCAAACAACCAAGATGGCAAAGTCCTTACTCGAGGTGGAGAAGTTTGACGGCAAGATAAATTTTGCCTTATGGCAAAAGAAGATGAAGGCGGTTCTTACTTTTCAAGATCTACAAAAGACGTTAGAGGGAAAAGAAAAGAAGCCGGTCAAGATAAGCAATGAAGACTGGGAGGAGATAGATCAAAAGATATTGAATTTAATTATTCTAATCTTGACTGATGAGGTTTTGTACAATGTCATTGATGAAGAGACGACAATGGACATCTGGACAAAACTCGAGAAGTTATACATGTCAAAAAGCCTTACGAACAAGTTCTGTCTGAAACAACAGTTGTACGGACTGCGTATGAGCGAAGGTACAACTATATTACATCACCTAAATGCTTTCAATAAGATTATCAATGATTTGCTGAAAGTTGATGTGAAGTTTGAAGAAGACGATAAGGTGCTGATTCTCTTGATGTCTCTTCCTGCTTCGTACGATCATATTGTGACCACAATTCTTTATGGTAAAGAAACTCTCAAGATGGAAGATGTGACAACTAGTCTTCTTTCTAATGAGAGAAGAAAAAACTCCAATATTGATATGGAGTTTGGTGAAGGATTGGTGGCTCACGAAAGAGGAAGATTAAGAGAGCGTGGAGAAGGCACGCAACAGTCGAAATCAAAATTGAGGTGAAAGTACAATGCTATTCATGTAAGAAGTATGGCCATATTAGACGGTATTGTCCTGAACGTGAGAAGATAGAGTCCTCCAATATGACGACGGCAATAGCGGATGATACTTCTAATAATAGTGCGGATGGAGATGTTCTTGCAGTATCCGTAGAAATCGACACTTCTGGTAAGTGGGTTTTAGATTCTGGTAGTTCTTATCATATTTGCTTCAGAAAGGATTGGTTTAATTCTTATGAGGAGAATAAGAAGAAAAGTTCTATTTGGTTGGGCGATAATTCAACCTGTGAGATTGCCGGTGTGGGAACAGTCAAAATCAAGATGTTTGATGGAGCGATTCGAACTCTTACTGGGGTGAGGCATGTCCCCAAGATGCGAAGGAATCTAATTTCACTTGGTGTACTGGACTCAAAAGGCTGTAATTATTTAGTAAGAGATGGAGTCATGAAGGTGACACGTGGTATTAGAATCCTGATGAAAGGTGAGAAGTGTGACAATGTTTATCGATTGATAAAGAACACCATTGCAGGTGGAGTTCCGATGGCTACAGTAGTGAAGAGGAAGCACGATACTCGGAGTAATTTGATGTCTTCTCAAATTACTTTTACTACAACAGCATACACAGGTCATCCGAAAAGCTTCCGAAAGTACAAAACTGTAGACATGAAGAGCAAATTTAAGGTTGGCTCAAGTTCGCGTCTTGCAATTATCTGAATAAGCTAGTAGCCCAGGGGCATGAGCTGGATGAGAGATGACAGCTGAAGATTCATGATGATGGCACGCCCGAGTTCAAGCAAAGGTGGAGATTGTTGAGTTTTAGATGTCTTAAACTCTAATTAGAGTTTGAGTTAAAGTAGGAATCCAAAGTTGGATTTAGATTTATATTATTAGGAGTTGTAATTGAGTAAAACTCAGGCCCAATAAGAGTCTATAAATATACTATAATATATAGGGCTTATGTATGGCGTAGTATAGAAGTTGAATTAGAGAGAAATAGAGAGAAAGGAATAGAGAGAATAGAGAGAAGAGAAAGAGAGAGAGTGTTGGCTCTCGTGTGTGGGTCTTTCTAGTGCTTCTCGATGGTCTCTCGTGGTAGTTTTTCGTGGTACTCTCTTGGAGATTCTCTCTGAAGGTGGAGGCATTACCGAGACTTGGAGAAAGAGTTTAGTTGAGTAAGAAAGAGTGAAGTCCTTCTTGTAAATTCTTGTAAAAGCCTTTATCTATTGATAGTGGATCTCCCGTTGTATTATCTTGTTATTTTCTTTTATCTTGTATTAATTCTCGTTTCTTGTGTTATTTGAGAATAAGGTGATCCGTGAAACTTCCGCTGCGAATCCCAATACCACCAACCTCAATTACTTTATTATCTCATTATCAAAAAAATATATAATCACCACTTATATGTGCATAATTTATTCACATATTTACATTAGAGAATGGGAATATTAACAAGTCTTGCATGATAAGGGAAAGTTCTCATACACTGCTCGTCGCTGACACAGGCTGTTGCTGCAAACATGAATGCCCGCTGATTCGCACGCCACCTCAAAGATCCTCCCCTTCAAGGCCTTTGAGCCCATCCTTCTCGTTTGTGTGGCCCGTGCAGCCACACATTGACCGACAATGCAGCCTCCAGCACCTTTACCTTTGTTGCTGTCGTGTCCACCCGTGCACACCTGGCCGGAGCAAAGAGCCAGCCATCAAGTTCCTTCTTGAGTCTCCCGGCCGCTGCTCCCTTTTTTGGGCTACCACAAAACTGGTCTCCTTGCCACCTTGGTTGGTTGTGATGCCCTGCCGGTAGCTCCTCGTGGGGAAGAGAGTCGAGCCGCTTTCTCTCCGCTCTTGCCTCCAGTTGTTATCGACCATCACCGCCATTGCAGTCCGCGAATGCGACCCCACCGACAATCCACACCCAGGACAGTGTCGCACGCCACAACCATCCTCGTCATAGCCAAGGCTTACATCAGGCACTTCGTCAAGGCCCAGATCCTCGAGACCATCGGCATTGACCACAGACGAGTTTGAGGTTATCACGCTGTCCAATGACACGCATTGCATCTGCGTCCACCTTCCTCGTCACTGCTGTCAGGGAAGAATCAGACCCAGCTAGATCCCACCAGATTCAGCTGGAAGGAAGCAAAGAAAAGGCACAGGTGAAAAAAGAAAGGAAAACATCGAAGAAGAAGTAGAAGTGATTTCGGTGGAGGAGAAGAAGATGGCGGAGGAAGAAAAAAAATGCAAGGGAGAGGTAAGAGATGAGTAAAAGCTTTGTTTCATCGAGATAGTTAGGCGCACAAGGAGTCAGTGAAAACCAGTATTTGCAGATGTCCTGGATGGACATGACTTCTTCTAATGCTAGAAGACCACAGAAGACACCTGGGACCTGAGCCTGTCGTGAAAGGAGCACACTGGGCGGGCGTGCTTCAACCTTATCTCCGGGGCACAATTGAATGTAGATATCATGAACGCGAGGTGCAGGATACCAGGCCAAGAAACACGGGTTCCATACGGGACTATGGGAAGGAGTTCTCCACACTCATGCTCGAGGTGCAGGATATGCTAGAAAAAGAGTTCTTATTCAACTTCATGGATGGGTTAGAAAACTAGGCCGAGCGAGAGCTGGAACGTCGTGGGGTGCAAGACCTCGCATAAGCAATGGCGGCAGCAAAGAAGCTGATAGACCTGAAGAAGAAAGACTTCGCTAACGCATCTGTAGAGCATGGTGGACATGGAGAAGATGAAGAAGCTCAAGCGCTCCTGCATGCCTTTCGATGAGTCTTCGAGCCGCTAGAAGATGGTTAATACTTGAGAAGTGAAAATAACGTCACCTGTGTAAAGCCTCGAAAATGACTTGGGAGAATACGAACAATTAAACTGCCGGAGCTCTTCTTATATCTGTATCTCCTAGTCCTAGAGAGGAACACACAGATAGCAATCAGCATGGCGATGCAGCATATCCCATAGGCCCAGCTCCAACCGATCTCGTCTTGAATGTACACTAGTGTTGCGGAAAATATCGATGTCCACCTCAATTCACGATATAGAGGAAAAATAGAAAAGAGGAAAAGATAGCACACAAGAGATATATGTGGGAAGACGACTCAGAGAATATTGTATTGATGAGAAGAGGAAGAGAAGATTACAACGATGGAGACGAAACTCCAATATCACCAACTCTCACAAAAGACTAAGTAACCTAACCGTCACAAGACGTATTGAAAGTATTGATCTATACATCTCTTTCTCACTTTATTGAAATCCTTACATCAATGGTGTATTTATAGATGTGGCCTAGTGATGTTTGAGTCAAAGTAGAAGACTGACTCAAATAAGACTTCTACTAATTTAAGACTTCTAGTAGAAGATAAATCTAGATAAGGATTAGGCCCATTAAATAATTTTCTAATATAATTAAGACTATCCGGAAAATCCGGATTCGAGACACCATAAAGCCAACAATCTCCTCCTTGGCTCGAATCATCTTATTCTCTGAATTTGAATCTTCAATAGATATCTTTGCCATTACCTCTTGGGATAGGATCAACGACCTTGGATATTGATCAAGTCCAAACAGAGCTTGAACTTATCAATTAGAATCACCTTCGTCAACATATCTGCGGGATTTCTTGAAGTATGAATCTTTTGTAAAGAAATCTCGCCGTCTTCAATAATGTCCCGAATAAAATAAAATCGGACATCTATATGCTTTGATCTGGCATGGTACATTTGGTTCTTCGCAAGGTGTATGGCGCTCTGACTTTGATATATCTCAATAGCCATTTCACGGCCAGCCAATGCTCTTTTCCTGTATTTGTCATGTAACAATTAACAACGCTGACTGCTTGTGCAATATCAGGTCTTGTGCATACCATAGCATACATTAGACTTCCAACAGTACTTGAAAATGGGATGTTCTCCATGTATGCATACTCTTCATCTGTAGAAGGACATTGTTGAGCTGAAAGCTTGAAGTGAGATGCCAAAGGAGTACTGACGGGTTTTGAATTTTGCATGTGAAAACGAGAAATAATCTTCTCGACATACTTGCCCTGTTTGAGTCATAATTTTCCATGCTTTCGATCTCGATCAATCTCCATACCGAGAATCTTCCTTGCAGCACCTAAATCTTTTATCTCAAATTCCTTTTTCATTTTAAACTTTAAATCATTCAGTAGAGATATGTCTTGAGTAGCGATAAGCATATCATCAACATAAAGAAGTAATATAATAAACGAGTTATTGACATGCATCTTAAAATAAACACAACAATCATGTTTGCAGTGAATGAAATCTTATCCCAGCATAAAACTGTCAAACCTTTTATACCATTGCCTTGGAGACTGTTTCAAACCATAAAGTGATTTGTTCAACTTGCAGACAAAAATTTCCTCGCCTTCTTGGATGAACCCTTCAGGTTGTTGCATAAAAATTTATTCTTCTAATTCTCCATGCAGAAAGGCAGTTTTGACATCAAATTGCTCTAACTCAAGATTATGAAAAGCAACTAAAGTAAGTAGAAAACGAATAGATGTGTGTTTAACCACATGAGAGAAAATTTCATTAAAGTCAACACCCTCCTTTTGTGAATACCCTTTTGCAACTAAACGAGCCTTGAATTTAACACCATCTATCTCAGAGAAATCCTTTTTCTTTCGAAATACCCACTTGCAACCAATTGCTCTTTTACCTTCTGGTAATTTCACCAGATCCCAAATATGGTTCTTTTGAAGGGAATTCATCTCTTCATTCATAGCAGCTTGCCACTGAGAAGAATTCTTATCCTGCACTGCTTCTTTATAGGAAGAAGGATCACCATTGTCAGTAACTAAAGCAAAAGCTACCATATCTTCAAAACCATACCTCTCAGGTGGCTTTATTTTTCTTTCAGATCTTCGAAGTGGAGACTTTTCAGAAACTTGATTCTTAAAATTTTCTTGAGAGTTGGGCATATCCTAAATATCTTCTTCTGAAGGAACTACATGCTCCACCTCCACTTGCATTATATCACTAGGATCTTTCTTGAGAGATTTTAACATAACACTTTCATTAAATACTATGTTTCTCTCAATAATTACATTTGAAATAGTAGGATTCCACAAACGATAGCCTTTGACGCCTTTGGCATAAACCTAGGAAAATACACTTTTTGGAACGTGCATCTAACTTATCCTTGACAACGTGCACATAAGCAGGGCAACCAAAAATCTTTAAAGAAGAATAATTTGCAGGATGACCAGTCCATACTTCTTCAGGAGTCTTGCAATTAATGGCTGTTTGAGGAGAGCGATTCATAATGAAGCATGTTGTATTGATTGCTTCTGCCCAAAAATCTTTATCAAGATTAGCTGTACTGAGCATACTACGTGTTTTCTCCAACAAGGTTCTGTTCATCCTTTCAGCCACACCATTTTATTGAGGTTTTCCTGGGATGGTAAAGTGGCGTTTTATGTCTTCATCTTCACAGAATTTGAGAAATTCTGTTGATTTTTACTCTCCGCCATTATCACTTCTGAAGTATTTGATTTTTGGGATAATTACGCGTGATAATTACGCGTGACCCCCCGTAATTAGCCTTAATTACGGTTAACCCCCCGTAATTTCCGTAATTACCCCCACCCCCCTCAAATTCGCCCATATTTACCCACAGCCCCCTGATTGTTATTTAATCAAAATTTTACCAAAAATTCCGATTTTACCCCCGTTATTTTTACACATACACCCCTAAAAACTTATTTTTTTATAGTTAACCCCCCGGATTTCGAAATTTTACAAATAACACCCCGAAAGAACTCAGATTTACAAAAACGTCCTCCAAATTCTAATTTTTGCAAATAAACCCTTGGAAATTATTCCGATATACAAAAAAGTCCCCGAAATTCAGATTTTTGCAAATAACACCCCGTCGCGCGGGCGGGAGCGGAGCGGAGGCCGGCGGCAGGCTGGCGCGGGAGCGGAGGCGGCGGCCGGCGGCGGGAGCGGAGGCGGAGGCCGGCGGCGGGAGCGGAGGCGGAGGCCGGGGCGCCGAAACGCGGGCGCGGACGTCCACGGCCGAGGCCGTTCCGCCCCCGCGTGCCGGGGACGGAGGCCGAAGCCTGCGCGCCCGCACGCGGGCGCGGGCGAGGACGGCCACGGCCGACGCCGTTCCGCCACCGCGTGTCGGGGACGGAGGCCAAGGCCGGCGCACCTGCACGCGGAGGCCGAGGCTGAGGCCGTTCCGGCCCCGCATGCCGGGGACGGAGGCAGAGGCCGGCGCGCCCGCGTGCCGGGGACGGACAGCCTTGGCCTTGGCCGTCCGCGCCCGTGTGCCGGCTCGCCAGCCTCGGCCTCCGTCCCCGGCATGCGAGGGCGGAACGGCCTCGGCGTCCGCCTCCGCTCCCGTCGCCGGCTCGCTGGCGCCACGGCCTCCGCCTGCTTCCCCAGGCGCGGACGCGGATTTTTGCAAATAACACCCCGAAATTATTCAAATTTACAGAAAAGTCCCCGAAATTTTGATTTTTGCAGATAACTCTCTGAAATTATTCCGAATTACAAAAAAGTCTAGAACTTTCTTCTATAACCCTCTTCTTCCTGTAGCCCTAAACGCATCTGCGTCGCCGCCGCCGCTGTGCTCTGCCGCTGCCGCCGTCAGTCCCTGCGCAGTTGCTGCCGTCGCTGCCCTGCCGGCTTGTCGTCGCTGTCCGCTCGTTGCCTTGCGAAATACAGTGAAAGTTTAAAATTTTCAAATTTCAAATTACAAGTTTATTATTTTGTACATTT
This sequence comes from Trichopus zeylanicus subsp. travancoricus, assembly GCA_005019695.1. NCBI lineage: Eukaryota > Viridiplantae > Streptophyta > Magnoliopsida > Dioscoreales > Dioscoreaceae > Trichopus > Trichopus zeylanicus. The sequence continues at coordinate 124,657 of RXID01022135.1, forward strand.
AAAAATAGACTAGCTTCAATATTTTTCTTTATAAATACGTCCAAATTTTATTTATTTTATAAATAAATTTTACAAATAAGAAGAACGAAGGTTTCAAAGCTTAAAATTTAAATTTACAAGTTTCATATTGTACATTTACAAACAGACCCCTTCAATATTTTTTTTATAAATAAGTTTATATTTTTAATCATGTTTTAAATAAAATTTTACAAAAAAGACATTAGTGTTTTCTATATTTATAATTACAAATTTAATATTTATAAATTAAAGAATAGACCCTCAAATTTTTTTTAAAAAAATAACTGTAAAATTTTTTTAAAACTAATTTTTACTATTTTTTACATTTAAGAATAGACCACCTTTAATATTTTTTTTATAAATACGTCCAAATTTTATTTATTTTATAAATAAATTTTACAAATAAGTCATCAAAAGGTTTCAAAGCTTAAAATTAAAAAATACAAGTTTCATGTTATACATTTACAAATAGACCCCTTCAATATTTTTTTTATAAATAAGTCTATATTTTTAATCATATTTTAAATAAAAATTTACAAAAAAGACATTAGTGTTTTTATATTTATAATTACCAATTTAATATTTATAAATTAAAAAATAGACCCTCAAATTTTTTTTAAAATAACTGTAAATTTTTTTTAAAACTAATTTTTACATTTTTACATTTAAAAATAGACCACCTTTAATATTTTTCTTATAAATACGTTCAAATTTTATTTATTTTATAAATAAATTTTATAAATAAGTCATCGAAGGTTTCAAAGTTTAAAATTTAAAATTACAAGTTTCATGTTGTACATTTACAAATAAACCCCTTAATATTTTTTTTATAATAAGTCTATATTTTTAATCATATTTTAAATAAAATTTTACAAAAAAGACATTAGTGTTTTTTATATTTATAATTACAAATTTAATATTTATAAATTAAAAAATAGACCATTAAATTTTTTTTAAAAAATAACTCTAAATTTTTTTAAAAACTAATTTTTACAAATACACCCCTCGCGGGAGGCCCGACGGCGCGCCGGACGGCCTGCCGCACGCGGCCACGCGGCCTCCGCACGCGGGAGCGGAGACGGACGCCGAGGCCGTTCCGCCCCCGCGTGCCACGGACGGAGGCCGAGGCCGGCGCGCGGCACGCGGGCGCGGACGGCCAAGGCCAAGGCCGTCCATCCCCGGCACGCGGGCGCGCCGCCTTGGCCTCCGTCCCGGCACGCGGGGGCGGAACGGCCTCGGCCGCGACCTCCATCCCGGCACGCGGGGGCGGAACGGCCTCGCCTCGGCCTCCGCGTGCGGGCGCGCCGGCCTTGGCCTCCGTCCCCGGCACCCGGGGGCGGAACGGCCTCGGCCGTGGCCGTCCTCGCCCGCGCCCGCGTGCGGGCGCGCCGGCTTCGGCCTCCGTCCCCGGCACGCGGGGGCGGAACGGCCTCGGCCGTGGCCGTCCGCGCCCGCGTTTCGGCACCCCGGCGCCCCGGCCTCCGCCTCCGCTCCAGCTGCCGGCCTCCGTCTCCGCTCCCGCCCGCCCGGCCTCCGTCTCCGCTCCCGATGCAGGCCGCCGCCTCCGCTCCCGCCGCCGGCCGGCCGGCCTCCTCCTCCGCTCCCGCCCGCGCGACGGGATGTTATTTGCAAAAATCCGAATTTCAGGGACTTCTCTGTAAATCGGAATAATTTCCGGTGGTTTATTTGCAAAAATTTGAATTTGGAAGACTTTTTTGTAAATCTGAGTTCTTTTGGGGTGTTATTTGCAAAATTCCGAAATCCGGGGGGTTAGATATAAAAAATAAGTTTTTAGGGGTGTATGTGTAAAAATAACCAGGGGTAAAATCGGAATTTTTTGGCAAAATTTTGATTAAATAACAATCAGGGGGCTGTGGGTAAATATCGGCGAATTTGAAGGGGGTGGGGGTAATTACGGAAATTACGGGGGGTTAACCGTAATTAAAGCTAATTACGGGGGGTCACCCGTAATTATCCCTTGATTTTTCTACCAGTCCTTTTTTCAACTAAAGTTTTCCACCGTTTGAAAACAGAAAACACTTCGGCTTTGTTATGCAAAAAATAAATCCACACTTTTCTGGAAAAGTCATCAATAAAACTGACAAAATAACGAGCACCAGATTTTGATGGAATAGGAGAGCACCACACATCAGAATGAATATAATCAATTAAGCCTTTAGTACAATGAATACCGGTGTTAAACTTGACCTTGGACTAATTACCATAGAGGCAATGCTCGCAGAAATCCAATTTGCATGAGTTGAGGCCTTTCAGTAATTTTCTTTTGTTGAGCTCACTTAAATCTTGCTCACTCATATGACCGAGACGCATATGCCATAAGTGGGTCATATCAAAAGAAGAGGCCTGAGAAATTACTGCTCCACCTGTAACGGTTTTTCCTACTAACTCATACAAATTTTCATGCTTTAGGCCCTTCATCACTATCAATGAGCCTTTAGCAACCTTAAGAACTCCACCTTCAGCAGAATACTTATAACCAGCAGAATCCAAAGCACCCAAAGAGATCAAATTCTTTTTCAAATCAGGAACATGTCTAACATCAGTAAGAGTTCTAATAATATTATCAAATATCTTAATTTTGATTGTTCCAATTCCAACAGTTTTGCATGGATTGTTATTACCCATCAAAACCAAACCACCATCATAGGACTTGTAGTCTTCAAACCAATCCTTATTAGACACATGTGGTAAGAACAACCAGAATCAAGAATCCAAATATCATGGTAACGATCAAAATTAGAACTAATAGAGAGAACGTTACCCAAATTATCATCAGAACTTCCTTCAACAACTGACACTTGTTCTTTGGCTTGCTCTTTAAATTGAGATTCTCTTTCTTTATTTGCTTTGAGCTTCCAACAATCTTTAATTTCATGTCCCATCTTTTTACAATACCTGTAATTTATTTCTTTGGATTTGGATCTAGAACGACCTGTTCTTGATCTTTCTTTGATACGACCTCTGACAATTAATGCTTCTGAGTGTGACACATCCCCTCCAATCTTTTTCAAATATTCATTAGATAGAAGGGCAGCAGAAATATCGTCAAATTTCAAATCCTTCCCATACATGAGAGTAGTTTTAAGATTCTCAAGAGAAGGAGGTAAAGACGATAATAAAATAATTATTTTGTCTTCATCTTCAATTTTAACATCAATGCTTAACAATCGAGAGACAAGTTTATTGAAAGCATTAAGATGATCAACTATATTCGTACCTTCTGTCATTCGAAAATTGAAAAGCTTCTGCTTTAAATAAACTCGATTTGAGATAGACTTACTCATATATTGTTTCTCCAGCTTTTTCCATAACTCTGAAGGTGATGTTTCATCAAGAAACGGATAAAGTACCTCATCGGTGAGATTAAGGATGATTATAGTATGTGCACTAGCCTTCTGGTTTTCCCAGACACTTTCAGCGACATCTTCAGGCTTGACGTCCTCCAATGTATTTCTCAATCCTTGTTGAGTAAGAATTGCACGAACTTTTACTTGCCAAATAGGGAATCCTTGCTTTCCATTGAATTTCTCTATATCGAACTTCGTAGTAGACATATTGAACCAAGCTCTGATGCCACTTATTGCGGAAAATATCGATGTCCACCTCAATTCACGATATAGAGGAAAAATAGAAAAGAGGAAAAGATAGCACACAAGAGATATATGTGGGAAGACGACTCAGAGAATATTGTATTGATGAGAAGAGGAAGAGAAGATTACAACGATGGAGACGAAACTCCAATATCACCAACTCTCACAAAAGACTAAGTAACCTAACCGTCACAAGACGTATTGAAAGTATTGATCTATACATCTCTTTCTCACTTTATTGAAATCCTTACATCAATGGTGTATTTATAGATGTGGCCTAGTGATGTTTGAGTCAAAGTAGAAGACTGACTCAAATAAGACTTCTACTAATTTAAGACTTCTAGTAGAAGATAAATCTAGATAAGGATTATACCAATTAAATAATTTCCTAATATAATTAAGACTATTCGAAAAATCCGAATTCGAGACACCATAAAACCAACACGCTAGCACTGTTACAGCTAACAGAGTGCTTGTGCTAACGAAGAAGAAGGATCTGTCGAAGGAGTAAGCCATTGAAAATCTATAAATCCTAAAGACGAAACTAAAGCAGGCCGAAACGTTTCGGCAAAAAGAAACATTTTAGCTAAAATTGAAATGTTTCACAAAAACTGAAACGTTTCCACGGAAATCGAAATATTTCGACCTCTTTTTCAAATCATGGTTCAAATGTTAACTTGAGATTATTATGGGTTTGACCACTTGAACACTGACTCAAACAGGATCTTTCTGAGGTTGTAGTAAAATCATAAAGAGTACGAGGACAAGTGCATGGCCATGCTTTTACTTTCTTGCTTTTGTTGTTATCCAAATGGAAGTAACCATGCCTCACTTTTTACCATCTGCCTTTACAACAGCACTGGTGGGCCTGTGCTCTTGTTTTTGTTCATCCTCTCTTTGGGTTTGGTGCAGGGAATGTCTTTAGCATTAGAGTTTTCTATCCCTTCCTCTGCCCAAGGAAAAAGAAATTTAATGAGAAAATTCAAGAAGGGGTTATGTGTAAAATGTTTTCAGTTTCAAGAATAAAACACTTCTTTTCACCGTGCAATGGAGATGGAGAAAAGCTGCTTCACTTCCGTAAAATGCAGACAAATCAAACATTTTGCTGAAGACAAAATTCTTTAAATGACAATTATTAGTTACATTTCAACTACTTTTATTAACTATTACCAGAAACTTGTACTTGCCAATGTTAACTTGAAAATTTTATGGGTTTGGGAACATATTGGGCTGTTTGGTTTGTCATTAGCAAACAAGATGACCACAAAAAGTATGATTAACATAGAAATTGCTAATCATTTTTTTGCAATCATTTTTGGTTCATGATTAACAAATAAGATGATCCCAAAGATACAATTAGCATAGAGCACTAATTATATTTTCCACAATCACCACGAATGCTAATTGCGAGCCCAACAGGCCCATTATAATTGGGTTGGGCTAGCATGCGATCCCCTGAAAATAAATTGGGCACTATTTCAGCTAGCCCAGAAACGATTCAAAAATTAGTACACATCTCAGATGAAATCAACATTATTCCTGAGACAAAAAAACAAAATAACATATCATCTCCATTCAAAACTAAAACATCACAGGATCCCACCAGCAAATTCCAAGAAGTTGGATTCTTTTAGACTAGATTTGATCATCAGTAACTGTTCCAGCATTAGCTGATAATAATTACAAAATATGGACAAACATTGATTGATTCGATAACTAAACACCAACATAACACAATACAAATTGTCATACGAGCACATCTAAACCTATGATCGAAACATATAGTACATACAAGTATGGTCTGATACCACAATGCTCGATTCTCTGGGGTGAGCTCTCCAGTACAGGTCACAGTTAGATGTGTGAAGGCACTCTCATGAGACACCCTGACCATTGGTGGCGGTGATTGGTAAGGATCGCTGCTGCTGATCATGCACAGCTTCTGTGTTTCCATTCTAAAAATAGTGAAAGAAAAAAGCGTTAACAAAGCAGAAAACATTTGGCATAAAGCTTTCTATCACTCGTCCAAAAATTTCTTGAGAGGGGCTAGGCATACAAGCAGTGCCAAATGTTTTTGTGGAAATAAATACAAATCCAACTTTTACCAAGGCATGTACACAGTTAGAGTTCTGGGGCATACTATACACACAAACACCATATAGATTAAGACTGACACCATTAAATTAAGCAATCGTTCAAAACTCACCCCTTCCTTAGCTTCAGGCAGGGAGTGCTGAGAGGGTGTGGATGGATTCTTTGAAAGATCTCTCAATGTTCCCTGCGGGTTCCAAGAAGCAGAAGTCAAGCAAAGCCACAACTTTCCACCATGTTCAACAGCAGAATATTCAAGTGCATTGCGGCACCTGAATCCAGCAAGAAAGGGGCAACAATGCTAAGGATCATCAATTGAGTAGTTTAATTGAAGACTATAACACCAACCAGAGTATAACGATGCAAAATCAAATTTTGTTGCTGACAGCTGACCAAAAGACACCAGAAACTAGCATATCTGTAAGCTAATAACACACAATAATAGAATTAGAGCAACACAGTGGTTATTTTTATACTCTGAAGAATTCTAATGTCATTTATTTCCACATGAATTAAATCTTGAAAATGAAGCAATATTAACCTTTGTGATAAGCTTACAAGTGAGAAAGGGAATGGGATCTCAACCAATAGAAGCCCCACCCTTTAGGAAGATTGAAAGTCAAAATTCCTAAAATAACATACTTGTCCTGTGAATGAAATCCTTTCCAGAATTAAAATAGTCAAATCTTTTCTTCTGCAAAAATTTTCAAACTTTTACAATAGGACACCATTTGATTTGAAATCAGGATCAGCATTTTTCAATATTTTTTTTTTCTTGCAAAATTAATAATACTTATTTTACATTGCTATTAAATCAAATTATTATAAAAAATTAAATAGTTTTTTGAACTTTAAATTATTGTAGGATTAATTTTAATAAAAAGATATTAGTTTACAAAAGTGATTTATTAATCTTGATCTTGATCCTAATCCTGATTCCGAACCAAACGGTGCTTAAGAGTTATGAAAAAATGATATTGGAAAATTTGGCAACCACATCACATAACAGAGTTGCTTTTAGCTTTGTACTTGCAATGGTTCAAGAAATTGAAGGCACCACGGAAGTTTGAACTTGGAACTTATTGCTAAGACAATTCGACTAGGTGGATTGTACTGTTTGAAGCTTTAAGTTGCTAGTTCATTCTAAAATAACAAAACTTGGAAAATGAAGGTAAGACCTTGATCCAAACCATCAGTTAAAAGAGCCAATCTGAGGAGTCAAACTTGAATGTTTCCTCAACAGAAAGAAAGCTAAAATGCAGGGCTGAAATTAGGATTAGAGCTAAAGAGAGAACATTGAAGTGGTCAAGACTCAATGCTCATGACGTCAAACACATTTCAAAATTTGACAAGCAGCAGTAACCATGGTAATTTTGCCAATCAACGCACCCTACAAACTATCCGTTCTATGATCAGCATAATAAATTGTGTAAGATAATATTAAGAGCCCAGAAATAGTGGTAAGAAGAAAAAAACAAGAATCCGAAATAAACCACCAGAAACTTCTGTTTCTACCTTTGTTAGAATCCAAGACAGATTCTCAACCAAATAGAACCCACTACAATACAGCATTGCATCCCAGTTGATAACTTATACTACTAATTAATTGATTAATTTTGACAAAAGAATCAAAGATAAGCACTCTATTGGAAGCAAATCACTGCAATTACCAAAATAAAAATACTTTAACTTAAAACATAAAGTATAGGTTCTGAATAACTCCATATGGTCAAGTCCTACATAGAAAGAAGAGTTCTTACATACATTTCTTGTGGCCTGCGCACGTGTGCATGCAAGAGGGGGAGAGAGAGAGAGAGAGAGAGAGAGTAATATTAGATTGATTTTGATATGATATGCATATGGAAAACTCCAGGCATAGAAATGGTGCCCAAGCATTCGCCTTGAATAGCATATACCTCTTATATTAAGAGAAGATAAACTTTGAACTCAAAACAAGTTATGCAAAAAGCAGAAGCGAAATAATATAAAGTAACAAGCATCAACCTTATTTGCCCACATAAGTCCACAGGCATTGCATAAGGTCCTTGGACCATCAGGTCCCCGACGCATCATTGGAGTAGACTTGGCACTAATTCCACAGTGAAGGCATCTGAAACGCACAAGAAACATCAAGGACAGAGATATCGAGGATGTCAATGCTCAATGTTGTCAGAGAAGAATGATGCAGCAATCGTGAAGTTAATATCCTGAACTCAGGAACAAAATAGCTTCATCGTTTGAGAATTTGATACGGAACATGAAAGGAAATAACAAATACACAGAACAATCAATTGCTTAATACAATATCGGCCGTGGTTCTCATGATAAGCAGAGTGAGATACTTTAAATTAGATGTACTAGTCATGTGGAATCATACATATGGCTTCTATGTCATGTGATAGTATAAAATGCAGAAAAGTTTGTGTTTCTACTAGGTGAAATGGAATAGCATCTAGCTGTACACATGAGCATCTATAATGCATAGTGACAAGATTATATTCTCTCATAATTGCTGAAAAAAACCAAGAATGTAACAACTTTCAGCGACTTACGCTGCTGCTGCTTGAGGTCGATCATCAGCGCTCCAGCGTTGAGACGAATCCCAATTTGAAACAGCTTTGGTTGCATCCTCAGGCTTTGACTTTGATGATGTGAACTGGCCCTTGTTCCGCTGCATTCTGTTTTCAGATAGAAAGAGAAATCATACAATTCCACCCAAGAAACAATTCTTAATGACTAAAACTGTGAAAATAGATTCACGAACAAGAGGAATTGACGAAATGTCACGAATGAGACCAGAAAATGGCCATAAACTAGAAGATTAATTAACTTAATTTCTAGACCAACTGGTGTTATCCCCATCATAAGTGTCAATAAACCACAATGTCAAAAGAATTGCCTTCCGCAAATAAGAAAGAAACAAGCATGGATCATTGTTTAATGTGAACCCTACTCCATGCAAATCAATGCAAGAATAAATGGTTTTGATTAGCAATTTACAAGTTGGCCATGCGAAGAAGTTCACCTTCATTTGGATGCACAAACAAAAACATAATGTAGATTAAATGTATAAAGAGGCAATACATAAAATGCATGTGTCCTGTGGCAGTGAAGGTGTCATGATCTCTAAGTATGTGAGACTGCATGACTTCATGAAGCTAGTATGACCACAAAGAGCTATATGTAAGAATTTGACATAAATATTCCAAGCAGACGTGTTCATTTAGATAGCATCCACTAGGTGCACGCATTTTTACAAGTGCAAGAAACCCAAATTAGATACTTCCAACTAAAATCTTTTCGCAAACCCGTTCAAAGAAAGTCATCAGCTATGCTCAAGGTAGAGTTTTCTAACACGTTGGATGCAGAAAGAAACAGAACAAGCCTCAGGCAATGCGACCCTAACCTCAGAGCAACCTCCTTCCGCACAGTGTAGCGTATCTTTTTGTCGAAATTCCTCTCCTTTCTCTTCTCCCGAAATCTCATCAGCGAAGCAACTCTCTGAGGAAAGTTCGAACGCTATAAATCATACACAAAACAAAACCTATTGATCAAAACCTTCAAAATCTCTCCCACTCTCCGAGGAAACTTCGAACGCTATAAATCATAAACAAAACAAAACCTATCAATCAAAACCTTCAAAAACTCTCCCAATCAACGAACCCAGACCAGGCTCATTCAGCCAGTACCTTGTACGGATGAGAAGAGGACGGCGTCGAGCCCAGACCACCCGCTATCTCGCGTCCCCCAAGCAACAACAACACCGCTTGAACCTACAACTTTCCTCACATCACTCAGAATTGGAGAGTGCGATAAAAAAAAGAACAAAAAAGTCTCACCTTTTCGGGAGAAACGGAGTCGAAGACATAGACCTCGCCCTGGAACGAGAGCGTGAGCTGGTTGCTCCCCACGGGCGGTACGATGAGCCCGATTTGGTCGCCCAGGTGGGCGAGATCCGCCGGCTGGTCGGCTTCCATCCCTTCCACCTCGGCCACCCCGTCCTGCTCCTCCTCCCCATCACCTCCGTGCCTCTCGTGCCCGTATACCGAGATCACCTGCGGCTCCCCGGCGCCGGCAACGCCCTCCATCGCGGTCGCCGCCGCTGATCCACTAGGATTATCGCTCATTTCATTCCCCTCTAGGCGAAAGATGGCTTAAAATTTTCGGAAAAAATCAGGAAAATCGGGGGAAAGTCGTGGATTTGATGATGATGATGAGATCGGGAGCGAGCGGGGAAGGGGAACGCGTTGGAGATGTGGATGGGGTAGCAAAACCTAGAGATTCGGGGACGCGATCTGGGGCAATGGCGAACTTAGGGATTCCCTGTGGGGGAGCTCGAGGATAGAGACCAGGGTAGCGGAACACCAGCCGTAGGAATGCCTCGCGACTTAGCGCACATCTTGAGACACCGATTAATCAAGCATAGCCCCATCAATATTCAGGCCCGTTATTGTCTTCGGCCCGAGATTCTATTGGACGGAAGCCCAAAATTTTGCCTCCGGTGGCCATTTGTTTGGCCCGTACAATTGCCATTCCGTTTGCATTCAATTAATTGGTGTACGCGTCATCGAATGTTTTTACCAAAGTTCAAAGTTTTGGCGGAAACGGCTCGATTTCGAGACCGCGTTTTGACCGAAACGGTTTGATTTTGGTCGGTGTCGAAACGAAATCCTAAATATAGTTTTGATTTTAGGGTTTTATGTTTTCATTTTCATTGGCGGCGAGCAGAGCAGGTAGAGCGAGCGTGGCACCTGCTGCGAGCTCAGCATGCGCGAGGCGAGCGCAGCACACCTGCGGCGAGCTTAGCGCAACACAGCATTTCTGGCATCTCCGCGGCGAGCTCAGCGTAGCGGGGCATCTTCGGCATCTCAGGGCGTCCACAGCATCTCCGGGAAGTCGGGCTCAACTGGTGGCGAGCACAGCTCGGCCCGCGAGCGCAGATCCCCCCGTGAGCGTAGCGTGTAGGGTTTTACTGTTTTTTAGTATTCGTTTGTTTTATTTAGTTAATCACAGACATGATGACTGTAGTTTGTTACTGTTGGTTTGTTTTATTTGGTTAATCACGGACATGATCACTGTAGTTTGTTACTGTTACTTTGTTTTATTTCGTGTATCACAGACCAATGGTTGTGGGTCGGTGCAACTGAATGTGATAATTGATTGATTATTTATTTGTTAGCGGTAAGTAGATGGGCTTTATCGCTTTATACTTAATGTAAACTGCAAAATTTACAAGCAATATCATTTGAGATTTTATGGATCTATTGGTGTTCGGCCATTGTAATACTATTGGTGTTTCAGTTATAGAGTCTTGTGTATCTATTTCTGTTTTAGTTGCAGAAGTAAGAAATTTTCATATTGATAATTGATGTATTATAAATAATTAAGTTTTCATAGTGAGATTTAAATTGAAATCAAGAAATTGTCTTCCAGCATGTTTCTATTATTGGCTTAGAACATGATGTTTTATCTATTTGAATATTTCTGTCTACGGTTCCTGTAAGTTAATCTGTTAATTATGTATTATATATTAAATTATGTATTAATTATGTATTAATTGAATTTATAATTTCACACCCAACTGTTCCAAACTCAATTGATGATGATTATGATGATGATGATGATTAGTTGTATTATCTTATAATTTATAAATTATGTATATGTGAAGTACATTTTAATGAAAAGTTAAATTTGCTTATATTAATTTTTAACTTTTAATCATATTCATATTACTTCTTGTATGTTTTTTTAATACACTAATATATATTAAAAGTAGACTATATCAGTGACTAACTATCAAAATTAATTTTAATTAACTAAAATAATATTTAATATTATGATAAAATTAAGTATAAATTCTTTCCTAATTTTTCAATTTTTTCAATATTTTATCGTATTTTTAATTTGAAGTCAAAGTACAGTCAAAATATATTCAAATTCTGGTTAATACACAATTAATAACTAAAAAAAATATTTTGCCAAACCGAAACGGCTGCAACGGCCGAAACATATCGATTTCGCTGGGTACCGAAATCGAAACCGATACTTTAAACCTTGCTTTTTATTCTCTGCTAGACAACATTACACATACCATACGATTTATAATCCTTGGAATTTGCTCAATATAAGATTGTCAATTAGATTAAAGAATTCCTATTAACATGAATTATGAAATAGACAATTAGGTTTTGTTAAGTTAATTTTTTCATTAAATGTTTGCTAAAACGCAATTTAATGATTTAATATCTTCACGTATTGATCAAACTATTAGTCAGTCGCTACAATAAAAAACAAACACCATGATCTGATATTTAATATCCATTACATATTATTTATAAATTCTGATACGTTTTAGTAAATGCATTTAATGGAATTAATTTAGTCATCGCACAGATGTTAAATAAATTTATATTATTTTCTACATGCATATTAAACTCTATACAATGTACCAAAATTTAGCATGCGTTGAATTATATTTTAACATGTGTTTATAATTGATGTCTAATAATTTGTACATCTAAAAAATATTTTAAGATTTTGTTGAACAGATTTTACTGGTTATAGACTGCGGTGTACACGTGATGCGCGACTATAGGTTAATCGAACCCAGTAAAGTCTCCTCCGGGAAATATCCAACTACGGTTGTTATTCTTGGTTTTAAATTTTGGTTTCAAAATCATTTTTAATATTCAAAGAAAACAATAAGTTTTGGTCATTTTACCCGAAATTATTTTCATTTCCATTTTGGTCAAATAATTTTTTACTAAACTTTGATTTTAAATTTAAAATATTTAAAAATATAGAAAAAAATGTGAAAATAAATTATATACATATATTTTTTAAAAAAATCATTAAATCAAAAATTTTTTGATTAAAAAATACTTTATATTAAAAAGCAAAATTTGTAACCAACCAGCTCAAACTCCTATTCTCTTAAAAAAAAAATACTAATGTCTTAATTAATTGAACTAAATATAAATTTTAATATAAAGTTAATATAAAAAAATAAATATCATACCCAATGTCACCACCAAAAATGTTTGGAGATTTAAAGCCATGCTCGTGCCCATTCGGTTAAATCAACACGTGATGAAATGACCGATTGCGATGACGTATTGAGATGGCATGGCCTCGTGCGCGAGTGTCCGGCCTCAGTGCTAAACCGCGTGCCACACCTGGTGGGGCACGTTTTCCACGCGAGTCGTACCGTGTTGGTGGGTCCCAGGTGTTCCCGAAGTGGTTCGTTGGTGCCACATGCGAAAACGGAACGGCGCTTCCGGTGCGCACCGTGTCAATGTCAACTGCCAAAGTCAACCGCCGGCAGCGCCGGGTGAAGCACAGTTATCCGCTCTTGTCCACATGGAAAATTAACTAATAATATGCGAAAAAAAAATAAAGATAATTTCTGGCTATGGCTCTCTTCGCTCGTTGCCCTGTCAACTGATGGTTACATTTGTTGTTAGCCAAGCGAAGCGAAGGGGGTGTTTGTAAAAATTAGGGTTGCAATTATGATTGAAAAAAATCTAAAGGGCGCCTTGGTAAAAACTCCAAGAAAGAATTCCGCGTTATCCACACAATCAAATCACGTTTGAGGAATGGCTGTGTGGCGGCGGTGAGCAGCCATGGACGAGTTCATTTCTTTTTCAACAACTGACCAAGTAAACAAAAAAAAAACCAAAATGATTAGTCTCACTCAGCACTGCCACAATTTTCACAGGATTCGTTGTTCATTGAACACAATCACTTGGTTGAGAGATGGAATGGTACACCACAAGATTTGAGAATATTTTAAGCGCTAATTAACGAACATTAATAATGTGTCCATATTACATGTATATTTACGATGCTAACAATCTAACGCACTAATGATATAATCATCTATTCAAATTTTAGCGGCGTTAAACTAGTTAATGGACGATGCTAGCTAGTTAGTATCTAACGTCGCTAATGATTAATATTAGCGTACTAACTAGCTAGTTAGTACCTAACCCCGCTAATGATTAACAATTAGAAGCGCAAACTAGTTAGCGCCGCTAGCGCTAGCGGGTCTCTAATGTCCGCACTCAGTTATAAAGATCGCAGACCCTAACTCGCATACCTTGTTTTTGCCGGTCTCCTCGTGAAGATTTGTCCGTCGACCGCCGATCGCTAATGCCGCTACCTCCTGTCCGCTTGTCGGCTTCCCACGAGCAAGCTCCTTGCTCGCCGGCTTCCAGTGCCGGAGATCCTCCTCACCGCCGTCGGCTTCCAACGCCGGAGATCCTGCTCCTTGCGCACAAGCTCTCTGCCTGCCTGCTTCCAGCGCTAGAGATTCTGCTCATCGGCGCCGGCTTCTAGCACCAGAGATTAGGTGTGGAGGATCTTCTTCATTGTATCGTCTCCTGGTTGATTCATTTCTGGTTTAACTTGATTTGTTTCGAAATGAAGAAGATATTCTTTAGTTTAATTTCTCTTTTTGGGGCTGTGTCCAAAAACAGTGAAAAACATCAATGGTATTAGATGAACAGTATTTTTCCTTCACTTGTCACGGCTTCATTCGCTTTACTGTGTTCCAGCTCTAATTTTTCCTTTCCAGTCCATTGAATCCATCTTCATCTTTTGTTTAATATTTAGTAAAAGCTCCAGCTGGAGGTTTACACGGAGACCTAAGCAAGAAATCAATATTTCTGTCCCCTATGTTGGGTTTCAAACCAAAGACATATGCTTCGGAGAGCAGTTTCTCTCTCACTAATAGTGATTTAAGAATTCATATGCATCTTAAACCATATATCTGGATGAAGGACAAGACACAAGCTGGCAATCATCCAGTGTGCTGCATTTCTGCTTGGTTGGCATACATGCATATATATGGGAGAAGTTACCCATATTACCTGTTAAGGTTTATATTCTCTTCTCTGCGTAAGTTGTCTTCATCCGTTAATCAGAATTGTTGTTCTTTGGGTGTGATTTGGGGGCATTATTCTTTCTAGCCATCCATTTTATTTAAACTGTGAAATTCACCTCCTGGTTGAGCGGTTTGCTGGCTTCAATTGCATAAGCATATTTTTTATTTGTATACCGTCCGAAGTGTCATTATTACATTCTTATATTATGATCAGCATCCACTATTTCAGTTGGAAAATTCACCTCATGAGTTTAATGTGATTTTTTTTGTGTTTGTATACCATTCAAATGTTATTATTACATTTTTTAAATTATGTAATGCATACATTAATGTATAACATAGGATAATTATGGTGATATTACTTTGCTGTTTGTGCAGGAGGTAGGAGTTTTGGCTGTCCTAATAACTCTGGTCCTGCAGTGACTTTTTATGTTGCAGTCCCTCGAAGCCTTACTGTCAGCAATCACAACTTAACAACACAGACTGATAATCTTCTTTTAGAATTTCTTAATCAGCCACTTTGGAAAAACGTTTTGGTGAAAAAATGTGCTAAAAGTCTCTGTTACTCTTCTCTCGAGTCGAGTCCAGGTCAGACCTCATACAATATTCTGTGACCTTCATTTGGGATAATAACTTGCCATTTTTTTCAATGTTTATGGAATTTTAGCCGCCACAGTTAGCACTATTTTTTATATTTATTTATATTTAGTTGAGCCATACACTTAGAGAATAGGTAGTGTAAAATAGGGACTAGTGCTGCATAAAAATGAAGATGAAAGGGATAATGGGTATAAATGAAGCAAGAAGCATGATAATATACATTTTGTTGCATAAAAATGAAAGGTGCTGAAAATGAGAGCTTGGCTTGTGCTTCGTGGAAGGCACGCTACTACAATTAAAAGTTCATTTTCAAAATCCTTTACAGAGTTTTCAAATATTATCTTCAACTAGCAAAAATATGTAACTTGTTTTAGTCTTTGTTGGATTTCTGATGTGGGGTTACATAAAAGGTTGCTATATTGTCTATGTTGTTTCTGATGTATATTTGATCTGGAGTGTGTTCTGTTGGTGCCTGTATGGAGGATTGCAGATGAGTTGGCCTATAGAATAGGAACATACAAAAGATCAGAATATGAATTTGAAGGATTATCTTGGATTCTAAATATTTACTGAAATTACAGCCGGCTTAGCTGAAAATATTAGAATTTCTCTTTATTCTAAAATTTTATTAAGTTTGGATGTGGTTTTAAGGTTTGAAAAAAACTTTTATTATGTACATAGGGTTGGTGTTTTATTTCTTTGTTATTTTTAATGTATAGTCTGTAGTAAAGTGGGTGATGCTAGCCTTTCCTCGACTGTTGTTTAGCCTGCCAGCCTTCTTCTAGTATCTGGATGGATCCATGTTGCTTTGTGTATTCTATTATAAATAGTGTAAGAATTATCTCCTTACATTCATTAGCATCAACTTGTAAAAGATAGATAATAATAGAGAAAATTTAAAACTCAGAGTTAAAAATAAAATTATACTAATTCCAACAAGAGAAATGTACATGCAGTAAACTGCGATATTGAATGACAAAACAAGAATGCCACTTTGGTTATTTGGAACTCAACCCTAATAAACACAACATATGCTAACATTTTTAAAAGAGATTGAAATATTATGAAATCATGAAATTATGAAATTATACTTATTTTATGAGATTATTTTATATTTTTTTAATGCGTTTTTTATTTGTAGATCATTATGGATCACAAAGGAAATGTACGATATATCGAAGATATGATAAAGGAGTTGCAGGATGTTGAAACCGCAAATCTGATGTTGGAGATGAATGAAGATTTTGATAAGAACTCCACTAGCAATAACGCAAACTCTGCCTCTCTAGAAAAATAGATCAAAATATGCATTCTGATATGATGAAAATATTGTTAATTTTAACTTAATTTAATCTTTCTAGCATTGAATTTAATTTCTCATTTTATGTTATTAATAGGTCCTCCAACTGCAGCTTCCACGAGTAGAACCCCGTTATGGCCCCAGCAAACCTATAGGTTGGAGATTGACTCAAATAAAACTTCTACTAATCCAAATTTTCTAGTAGAAGATAAATTTAGAGAAGAATTAGACCAACTAAATTACTTCCTAATATAAAATCTAATTTAATTAGGACTATGAAAATTTGAATTCGAGATACAACTAAATTAACATCGCTAATGATTTTTTAATGCTAATTTTACTATTATCAATGTTAAATTAGTGATATTTTGGTAACAATTTTTTGACATAAAAATGAGAAATGATGGTGATTATCATTTAGGCTTTGACAAGATTTTAAATTATCAGACACTGTTTGGTTCGGAATCAAGGTCGAGTTTAAATTCAAGATCAAGATTAAAGTATAAAAAAATAATCTGATCAAAATTTAGATGTTTGCATGCTAGTCTGACTAATAAATGATTTTAATTTTTTTTGGACCTTTATACCCTTAGGTATATTATTTATTGAAATTTGAATGAATAAACGTAAGGGTAGTATAGTAATTTAATTTTTAAAATAACGTAAAAATAGTTTAATTATCTTTTTTATATTTAAATGATAGATTGATTAGGACAGAATGATTATGATTCTCATCCTAATTTCAAACCAAACGCACCGTCAAGTTTCTTCCAATTTATTGTATATATCACCTGAGATAACAACCTCTTCTATCATCTCCTAATCAATCGCTTGCTTTGCGAGTTTATAATTTCTTCAAATTGTAGGGATATTTTTTGCAAAACATCAACTGAGTTAGCTTTATCCAGTAGATTAAGAGGTACTTTTATAAAATTTAAATTTAATTTGTTTATAAATATTTTGGATGAGGATTGATAAATGCGACCGACGTACTATGACAAGCATAGAAAGTGTTAAGCATGCTAATGACAAGCATCGAACGTGATTTGTTCTAGCACGCCGACCACCAAGTTATCATCTCAACATCATAAGTCGATGTTGTTGATAGCTCGCCGCTATTTATCTCGTCCGCCGGTGAGCCCAGGTAAAATCTTCCATTCAGTCCTGTTATCATCATTTTTAGATTTAGAAAGCATGCACAGGTACGTTAACTTAGCTACGAAGAAAACCTTTAACGAAAAATGAAGTACTGTGCTCAGAAAAGGACAATAATTGTTATTCGCACGGTGCATTTGATTTCACTTGGAATTCGCAAAACCAAGAGAAATCAAGAAACTTCGCTAAGTTTTTCAAATTTGATTGTTTAGTCCCATCAAATTACGAGAACTGAGAAAACACTCCAATTCCATATTAGTTCAATTTTAAATTGGCAATTTTGATTTAAAAAAAGTCGAAGTTGCCAATTTTGACCGAAAAGAAGAATTAAAATCAATTAAGTATTTTTTATCAGATAAAAATTATATAATAAATTAATAAAATGTCCAAAACAAGCCTACTCTACGTTCTCTTCCTCAGCCTTCCACTCAAATTTCCAAAACAAACACAATTCTTACCTAACGCAAACACTTTTATGGGAGTTCTAACTAAGAATTAAATCCACGGAGGAGATTGATGATGAGTACAACCTCTACTGGGGAAACCAATATGTTCCTTGAGCGAGAGGAGCTCGTTGGCTGGGGATTCGAGGTTTTATAATAAAAATTCAAAATTATAGATAATTATTATAAAACAAAAAATAAAAAATAAGAGATAAGATTATTTAAAACGATTTGAAAAGAATCTCTCTATAAAATAGTATTTCCTCCACATTATTGCAAATAAGTCTATATAAAATTATTTCGAATATATAATACCTAATGTGAATAGGTAATTTGATCTGTACTTTGAACATATTCGAAAGTTTGAATAGTTCAATATCAATATTAAGAATATAAAAGAGAAGTTCCTTTGAATGTTAGCTGTTGTTATAGTTTTTATTTGTCTTCTATTCTCTCAAGACATATGAAAAAATCTATATTTATATACTACACATCTATTCATAAAGTGATACTTCCAAATAATGCATTTTTCATGAATAGATACACCCAATCAAAATAAATAAACACATCTAAAAATACACAAACTCTCTGTAATTTTAATTTTAAATAATTTATATTTAAATATTATTAGATAGTAATATTTTTTGTAATAATGTCTTACTTGTTGGTTATTAAAATACTTCAAACTTATGAAGTTATTATCTACGCCTTATTGACTATGAAAATGCTTCAAAATAAATAAAGTTATTATTTATGTATCATTGACTATAGCAATACTTCAAACTAAATAAAGTTATCACATATGTCTCATTAGTTAATGCAACACTTTAAAATTTATAAAATTATCGCTTACACCTCATTGACTATAGGAATACTTTCAATCAAATGAAATTATCACTCGCATCTCATTAGCTATGAAAATACTTCAAAATCAATGAAGTTATCACTTACACCTTATTGACTACATAAATAGTTTGAATTCCATGGACTTATTATTTATGACTCATTAGCTATAAAAATACTTCAAAATAAATAAAGTTGTCACTTACAGCTCATTGGCTATAGATACACTTTAAATTTATAAAGTGATCACTTATGCCTCATTAGTTATAGAAACACTTATGCCTTATTGGTTATAGAAATACTTCAATGAAGTTATTATTTATATCTCATCGGCTATAGGAACGCTTCAAATTAAATAAAGTTATCGTCAACACCTTATTGGTAAATAGAAATACTTCAAAACTCGAAGTTATTGCTGACATTTTATTAGTTAATGGAAACACTTTAATTCAATAAGCTATCGCCAAATCTCAAGACTATTGAAAATACTCCAAGTTAATCCTAACAAGTTATAAGCAACACCATCCAATGGTACTATTGCCAATACTCAAAAGTATTGAAAACACTTCAAACTTTTCTCATCGGTTTTTCTATCCCATCGAATAAATGCCAGTAACATCTGTCAAAGACTGAGTCATGACCTATTCGAGTCAACATATCACATGGTCCAATGTACGAGAATGGGACAGCAACATACATCAAAGCTTTTTTTTCACTCTTCCCCTTTTTCCTTATTTATTTATCATTGTCATACCTTCCTATAATATAATGAGAAAATTCATTGTAAAACAAAAGTATATACTTACTTAAGTCATATACTATTTTTTAAAATCAATTGAATGGTTTCTATTTTTTCTCTTTTTGTCTTTATTTTATTTGTTAGATTTTTTATTTTAAGAGATTTTTAACATTATTGGAGTAATTAACAATAAAGATTTGCACCTATTGAAAATCAATATTCCTACAACAGTTGATAGTGCATTTTAAATTAAAATAAGTTTTGATTTATGCATCGGGGTCATTCCTAAAGTCTTCGCCACTCACAGACTGCCGAAATTGATCCCAGATGCATAATGAGATCCAACAAAATAATCCATCAAAAACAAAAATTGTAAAAAAAAATAAAAATCAATAATATAGCATTGATCATGCTGGATTTCTTCGAAATACTTGCTTCTAATGGGTTAGAATTTTATGCAACAAATAGTGATCTTTTATTATTTTATTTGATATTAGTTTAATTTTAAATTGGCAACTTTAATTAAAAAAAAAGTCGAAGTCATTAGTTTTGATACAAAGAGAAGAATTAAAATCAATTAAGTATTTTTATCGAAAAAATTACAAAACTAAATTGATAAAATGTCAAATTTAATTTGAACTTTCAAGAACACTGCATTTCTATTAATTTTGATCACTCGAATATAACAAATAAAAATTAAATTCCTATTTTTGTCAAATTTGATTATTTGAATTATTAAATTTGATCAACTTAATGTGTCAAATAAAAAATATCAACTTCTATTTTGATAAAAATGATTTGAAACAAATAATCAAACTTATGAAAATTCAAAAAAAAAAAGAAAAAATTATTAACAAATTAAATAACCGAACTTATAGAATTTCTATAATCCATTACTTCTATCCAACCCATAGAATCTCCATAATCTTTACTTTGATCAAATACAAAAATCAAACACAGCCATAGACACCGTGGCCCGCCCTAGCTAACACCCTTGCTGCTTCTCTCTACTTCTATATAGAGCCAGCCTACTCTACGTTCCCTTCCTCACCCTTCCATTCAAATTTCCAAAACAAACACTAATTCTTGGCTAACATAAACACTTGTAGGCGAGCTCTAATTGAGAATTAAATCCATGGATGAGATTGATGATGAGTACAACCTCTACTGGGAAACCAAGACGTTCCTTGAGCACGAGGAGCTCGATAGTTGGGGGTTCGAGGAACCCGTCTCCGTGTACTATGACTCGAGCTCACCTGAGGGTGCCAACACCTCGTCCTCCTCTGTTACGGCCAAGAACATCAACATGGAGCGAAACCGCCGCCGCAAGCTCAATGAGCGGCTTTATGCTCTTCGGAGTGTCGTGCCTATCATCACCAAGGTATTCTTGCTCACAACCTTCTTGGCTATGGTTGATTTGTATATGTGTTGCTAATTAATGGCTATTGTGCAGATGGACAAGGCGTCGATCATCAAGGACGCCATCGACTACATCCAGGAGCTTCAAGAGCAAGAGAGACAGATTCAGGCGGAGAAAAACGAGTTGGAGTTGGCAAGAAGAGCTCAGAAAGAGCCACTGCTTAATTACAAGACTGCATCCTCTGCCGATCCATTTGTCGGAAAAAGGAAGAAGATGAGGACTGAAAGGAGGAGATCACCCTCGAGTCCCGAGTCTCCGACCTCGCCTTCCATTGAAGTAATTGAGGTATATATTTCTCTCCTCTTTTCCTTGAGTGTTGTTACAGAGAGTGCATTTTTGGTGATTGGTGAGATTTGAATGGATGAGTAGGATGTTGCATTATTGGGTTTTGAAGTAGTCCGTGAGGATAAGTAGGAGGGTGTGCGCTCAAATAGAATAAATGGACTAAATTAAAATTAGGAATAATTACGAATAACTCCTATAACTAGTCTTAATTACATTTAATCTCCGTAATTTCCGTAATTATTCTCACTCCTCGTATTCGAAAATATTTACTCACATTTCGATTATTATTTAATCAAAATTTTGCCAAAAAAATTTCAATTTTACCCCCGGTTATTTTACACATACACCCCTAAAAATTTATTTTTTTATATTTGACCCCCGGAATTCGGACTTTTGCAAATAACACCCCGAAATAGCTCAGATTTACAAAAAAAGTCCTCAAAATTTACAGAGAAGTCTCTGAAATTCGAATTTTTGCAAATAACACCCCGAAATAACTCAGATTTATAAAAAAGTCCTCGAAATTCGAATTTTTGCAAATAAACCCCCGCAATTATTCCGATTTACAGAAAAGTCCCGAAATTCGGATTTTTGCAAATAACACCCCGTCGCGTGGGCGGGAGCGGAGGAGGAGGCCGGCGGCGGGAGCGGAGGCGGAGGCTGAGCGGGCGGGAGCGGAGGCGGAGGCTGGCGGCGGGAGCGGAGCCAGAGGCCGGGTGGGCGGGTGCCGGCGGCGGGAGCGGAGGCTGAGGCCGAGGCCGTTCCACCCCTGCGTGCCGGGGACGGAGGCCGAGGGCAGCGCGCCCGCATGCAGGGGACGGACGGCCTTGGCCTTGGCCGTCCGCGCCCGCATGCCGGCACGCCGGCCTCGGCCTCCGTCCCCGGCAAACGGGGGCGAAACGGCCTCAGCCTCGGCCTCCGCTCCCGCCGCCAGCTCGCCGGCGCCCCGGCCTCCACCTCCTTCCCCGGCGCGCGGGCGCGGATTTTTGCAAATAACACCCCAAAATTATTCAAATTTACAGAAAAATCCCTGAAATTTGGATTTTTGCAAATAACACCCCGAAATTATTCCGAATTACAAAAAAGTACAGAACTTTCTTATAAAACCCTCTTCTTCCTGTAGCCTTAAACGCATCTGCGCCGCCGCCGCCGCTCTGCTCTGCTGCTGCCGCCGTCGGTCCCTGCACAGCTGCTGCCGTCGCTGCCCCGCCGGCTCGCCGTCGCCGTCCGCTCGCTGCCCTGCGCCACCCACGCCATCGCTGCTCTGCGCTGCGCCCCCCACGACGTCGCTGTCGCCGTCTGCCCTCGCGCCGTTGCTGCCCCGCCGGCGAGAACAACGTCGTCCCATCGCTGCTGCCCTCCTTCGTCCTCAGTAAGCCACTATCTTGTTCTTCGTTGTTGCCCCGCCTCCACCTTCCTCCGCCGTTCCCTCGCGCCGTTGCTGCCTAGCCTCCACCTCCTCCCCGCTCGACGGCCTCGGACCCATCCACCACTCCCGTCCCTGCCCCTGCTCCCAAACGGGCTCCGACACCCCCGCCCCTGCCCCCAGACGGGCTCCGACACCCCCGCCCCTCCCCCATTGCCTCACTGGGAAAAGGTTAGAAAATTTGGTTTTTAATGCTTCAAATACATTTTTGCCTACTGAATTCGTGAAATACATGGAAAGGATTAAACAACTATCCATACCAGCTTGACAGTACATTAAAGAAATAAATGATTTTGCATGGAGTAGAAGTCACTTTGATTATTCAGTGAAATGTCATTATGTGACTAACAATATTTCTGAGTCATTTAACAATTTTATTCAGGATGGCAGGGAGCTTCTCTTTCTTGAATTACTTGATTTTATCAGGCAGAAGATAATGGTGAAATTTGGCACAAGAAAAAATGAAGGATCCCACTGGTCTGTGAAGCTAGTACCAAGAATAGAAGCTTTTATTAGGAAAGTTTCACAGGCACGGGGCGGATACCGTATTTGGAGGTCTTCTGATGATATTTCAGAGGTCAATGATCCTGCAGGCCGATGGATTGTGGATATAAGGCAGAGGATTTGTGACTGTAGGCAATGGCAGCTGACAAGAGTGCCTTGCGTTCACGGTATTGTTGCTCTCCTTGATATTCGGCTTGATCCTATTGATTTTGTTGATGACTACTATACTCTGGAGACATACAAAAGAGTATATGATGTTCCTGTCACTCCATTACCAAATAAGCAACTTTGGGTGTCTGTGCCAAATGCTCTGCAAGTACTTCCTCCACGTTCAAGGAGATAACCTGGTAGGCCTAAGAAGAAAAAGGTTAAGGATCCAATGGAAACATCAAGTAAAGCAATATATGCTTGCAGTAGATGTGGTCAGCTGGGACACAACAAGAGAGCGTGTAAAGAGCCTCTTGGACTGCAGCAACAAATTGATGTTTCTGGATCTAACAGTACTCAACAGTCAGTGAGAAACTAACATGTTGGAGAACGTGGCAGGGGAAGAGGAAGAGGAAGGTCTACCTAATGACTTCAAATTTTAGTATGCATTTATCATGTGAGTTTTTCTTTTAAAAACTTGACAATTATTTTTCTTATTTTATGTGATTTTGAAACAATACATTAATAAATGTCACTGTATTTTTTTTACAGGAAGTTCGTCAAATCTCTAGGATCAATTTTCATTGGGTAAACAGTCTTCTCGAAAATGATGATGATGTCATGTTGCTTGGTTATCATAACTATTGGTGCATTTTGTTTGCAGGTACATATTTCTGCTAGATAGACTGGGGAGAGTTAGATGGCAAGATTTTGGATTAGCGACTCAGGAGGAACTGTCATATCTTTTATCATCCACCTCTCTTTTGTTGAATGAGAAATGAGGAGTGTTATTTTAGACACTTGTTTCATTAATGTTATTCAAATTCCGATTTATAAGGAATAATCGAATGTTTCCTTTTTTTTGGTTGAATAATTGAAGGTTTGCTTTTGTTGGACAACAGCAGAACTTGTTATATTGTCTTGTGTCTTGAACTTTCTAGTTACTATTGCTATCTGATTACTTATTAGGCTATATTGTTTTAGCAAGCTGCAAGCTTCTATTATTGTTCTGGCAGGTTATATGTTATAAAATCTCATGAATGATTGTCATTAATTAGGAAGTGACTTTCTTTATAAATAAGTCCAAATTTTATTTATTTTATAAGTAAATTTTATAAATAAATCATTGAAGGTTTCAAATTTTAAAATTACAAGTTTCATATTGTACATTTACAAATAGATCTCTTGATTTTTTTTAAAATAAATCAATATTTTAATCATGTTTTATATTAAATTTTACGCAAAATATAGTGAAAGTTTAAAAATTTCAAATTTCAAATTACAAGTTTACTATTTTTTACATTTAAAAATATACCACCTTTAAAATTTTTTTTTATAAATACGTCCAAATTTTATTTATTTTATAAGTAAATTTTACAAATAAATCATCGAAGGTTTCAAAACTTAAAATTTAAAATTACAAGTTTCATATTGTACATTTACAAATAGACCCCTTGAATTTTTTTTAAATAAATTAATATTTTAATCATTTTTAATATTAAATTTCACGAAAAATACAGTGAAAGTTTAAAATTTTCAAATTTCAAATTACAAGTTTACTATTTTTACATTTAAAAATAGAACGCCTTTAATATTTTTCTTTATAAATACATCCAAATTTTATTTATTTTATAAATAAATTTTACAAATAAGTCATCGAAGGTTTCAAAGCTTAAAATTTAAAATTACAAGTTTCATGTTGTACATTTACAAATAGACCCCTTCAATATTTTTATTTATAAATAAGTCTATATTTTTAATCATATTTTAAATAAAATTTTGCAAAAAAGACATTAGTGTTTTTTATATTTATAATTACAAATTTAATATTTATAAATTAAAAAATAGACCCTTAAATTTTTTTTAATAAAATAAGTCTAAATTTTTTTTTAAAACTAATTTTTACAAATACACCACTCGCCGGACCATCGCCGGCCGGTGTCCGCGCCCGCGCTCTGGGGACGGAGGCCGAGGCCCGATGGCGCACCGAACGGCCCGCCGGCACGCGGCCGCGGACGGCCTCCGCATGCGAGATGGAGGCCGAGGCCGGCGCGCCAGCACGCGGGGGCGGAACCGCCTCGGCCATGGCCGTCCGCGCCCGGGTTTCGGCTCGCCGGCGCCCCGGCCTCCATCTCCGCTCCCGCCCACCCGGCCTCCGCCTCCGCTCCCACCGCCGACCTCCGCCTCCGCTCTCGTGGCCGGCCTCCTCCTCCGCTCCCGCCCGCGCGACGAGGTGTTATTTACAAAAATCCGAATTTCGGGGACTTTTCTGTAAATCGAAATAATTGCGGGGGTTTATTTGCAAAAATTTAAATTTTGAGGACTTTTTTATAAATCTGAGTTATTTCGGGGTGTTATTTGCAAAAATCCGAATTTCGGGGACTTCTCTGTAAATCGGAATAATTTCCGGGGGTTTATTTGCAAAAATTCGAATTTCGAGGACTTTTTTATAAATCTGAATTATTTCGGGGTGTTATTTGCAAAAATTCGAATTCTGGGGGGTTAAATATAAAAAAATAAGTTTTAGGGGTGTATGTGTAAAATAACCGGGGGTAAAATCGGAATTTTTTGACAAATTTTTGATTAAATAACAATAGGGGGTGCGGATAAATATTTTCGAATTTGAGGATGGGGATAATTACGGAAATTAGGGGGTTAAGCGTAATTAAGGCTGATTACGAAAATTATTCCTAATTATCCCTTAAAATTAAACAATTAATTTAGTTTAGACTATTCAATTTTCAGTTAGATTCGAAATTTTATATATATATATATAAACTAAATTGGTTTTGAAAGTGTAGAATGAAAATTCGCTCTAAATTTTTTAACCATAAAAGTTCATATTAAAATTTCACTCATCATGAAATCAAAATCTGTTTTTAAACTATTTCAATTTTTGATTGAAACTAAATGGAACCGAAAAAATCAGACTCGGTTCAATTCAATTTGGGAGGCTAATAAGTTCGATTTAATTTTAACTATTTGATTTAATTTATTTCAATTATATTTAACAACCGAATAAATTAAATACACAACCTTAGGGATAACAGAGGCTAAAATATTATATGCATGCAGACAAACGTTAAGTTCCTATCAAATTAAGATTTATAAGTAATATTTACTTTGTTAAATATATTTATTTAGATGGTTAATATTGAAAAAAATATATATATGATAACTAATTTTATTGTGGATTGATGGATCATGTTCAAGAATCTAAAGGCAACACACTAATTATTGAGTCATTATCATGCAAAATCAAGAAACAAATTTCAGATTCTCTTCTTTTGCAACGGATCCGGAGACAACACGTTCTACTAAACACTTGAGGCATTTGTCACATGGCGTTGTTGTGTCAGATTTCATGCTCTTTCTTCGCACGGGCTGCTTTTTAGATATTAGTTGGATTAAAAAAATAGGATGGTTTTTTTTTACCCCCTCAATAATTATTTATGCACAAATGGACTGTTGAGATAAATCTTTTCTCTCTTTTTTTATATTTAGATATTAGTTTTTTATATCACTCTGCTAATAAATCATATTTGAACGGTGTAGATAAGTTCAAATAATATTCACTTTTCTGTTGAATGAAATTGTAAATTTGGTTGCAGACAGCTGACATAGATAGTACACGATTGAAGAGGATGATTGAGGTTGCCATTGCAGAAGTTGACGCCCTGATAAGCCCCATGAGTTGCTAGCCGCTAAAACTAGTGAAGCTCTACTTACAAATCAATCTTTTCTTCCTTTTTTACTTGTTTCACTTTGTTAGTCAGTGTCTTCTATCGCACCCTATTACTGTCAGAACTCAATCTTCTCAAATGTAATTTAATAAAGTTTTACCAAGTTATAAGTAATTCACCCTAAAAATTAATACGATTAGCTTGCGAAAGTCCGTTTGATTGCAGCCAAATAATTCCTTTCTACTAAAAGCGTGTACGTGACGTCATGCATGTTTACGTGATAGGCGTTGACGTATATCCACCACGCGCTGCACGTGGAGGAAACTAGGATTCTGTCAACGTGGCTTTTGCTGCACGTCCTTTGTGTCTGCTCCACGACAAGCTACCAAATACTAAATTCAACGCTCGAGATGGTGGGGCTCAGAGATGGAGCTCGGATTCAACCGGAGAAGTTCGTTGCCACGTGGAAAAAGCGGGCCCCGCGTTCGCCATTGCCGGACGGTGCGGACCCATTTTCGCCATCCAGTCCGTCATTGTTGCAGCGATCGAATCTGAGCTCCCGCAGATGAGGTGGTACATAAATTATTTTAAAACACTGAAAACGTTTAGTTTGAAATGATTTTATTTTTTAATTAAATTAATCAATCTTAATTTAAAAATATAATTAAAGTAGACATAATATTTGAAAATAAAATTATTTTATTTTTAGTTTCAAACCAAACGAAACTTAGGACAACATAAGATCAGCCTCAAAACAGAGCGAAAAAAAAAAACACAATCCACGAGTCGGACAAGACCACAGATACAAGACTAGAACTGCAAAAGCTGATGTTTGCTTGCTTCCGATGCTACTTGGCACCTATCGTGTATGCTGGTAACTCGAGGGGCTCTGGGACATCAACTTGTGCAATGGCAGCTTCAATCATCCTCTTCAATCGGCTAGGGTCCATGTCATCCGCCTGTACTCAAATTCAAGCCACATAATTTATAATTATCTCTATCCAAAATAAATTCTATAAATAAATGATAAATCAATCATTTTTGACGGTTGTAGATTGTCTCGGATGTTCCCATCAAACAGGACACAGAGCAGTGAGATTTGTCCCCTTGTCCTAAAAATCTATCCACTTCAGATTCCCACTCCACACCCATCCACACATTTTACATCGACAATGCCACGCGGAGAAATCCATTTATTAGAAACGCAATCTATCTGGCCACGTTCTTTTTTCGCCCAAAACATGCCATGTGAAAAATGAGTTCCACGAAGTAAATGCAATTATTAGTGGCCAATACAAAATATTCATTTGCTTTGCGTGATGAGGAGATTCATACGGCTAAATCTGAATTGTTATACTATATGGCTGAATTGATCATTCTTTTTTTTGTTTCTTTTACCGAATGTTGACAACGTGGGGCAAATGATCCTTAAAAAACTTCTAAAATTAACTAATATATAAGGTTGACCATGAAGTGCTGAGGTCAAAGTTTCATTGTGAATGACTAAATAGACTCTGGTCAACTCTCTCTCTCAAAATTTTGAAGCAGAAGAAGAAGAATTTTACCTCAACGAGGAGAGTATGCAAGAGGCAGCCAGCGATGCAAGTGATGTTGGCAGTGATGATCTTTAGATTGAGAGACTCAAAAGCTTCACAGACTTTGATCATGGTGTCTCTCTTCTTGTTGCAAGTGATGCTCACCACCTGAGTCTTCTCTCCGAACTCGAACACTCTCAGCTGCAATTCATATCTCACCAATCACCAAAAATGCGCTCTCTATAACGACACTTGAAAAGAGGAGAGAAATATACACCTCAATTACTTCAATGGAAGGCGAGGTCAGAGACCCGGAACTCCAGGGAGATCTCCGTCTCTCAGCCCTCATCTTCTCCCCTTTTGCGACAAATGGATCTCCGTTGGTGAACGCTTCAAGCAGTGGCGGCTGGTTCTGTTCTTTTCTTGACAACTCCAGCTCATTTATCTCTACCTGAATCTGCCGCTCTTGCTCTTGAAGCTTCTGAATGTAGTCAATGGCGTCCTTGATGATCGACGCCTTGTCCATCTACATAGACAATACCCATTAATTAGCTGCACATACACACATCAATCAAATCCAGGAAGATTGTGTGAACGAGAAGAATACCTTGGTGATGGAGGGCACAACACTCCGGAGAGCGAAAAGCCGCTCGTTTAGCTTGCGCCGGCGGTTTCGCTCCACGGCAATGTTCTTGGCAGTAATGGAGGAGGAGGAGGAGGAGGAGGCGGCGCCTTCCGGGGAGCTCGAGTCGTAGTAGCCGGAGACGGGTTCCTCGAACCCCCAGCTGTCGAGCTCCACCTTCTCGAGAAACATCATGGTCTCCCAGTAGAAGTTGTACTCGTCGTCCATCTCAATCTCATCCATGGCCGGTTGTGTTGGTTTGGAGTTTTGAACATTGAGTAGCTCCATTTATATAGAAGAGAATATTTTGTCTTAATCACCAAAAAAATAATAGAAATTGACGGGGGGTCCATCAATCCGCGTAGATCAGCACGTGTCAAGAAATATTAATTGTTGTTTTAGGTATGAAAACCTTAAGGCACCGTAGATTTAGTATCAGTATCAGGATTAAGATGAATAAATTATTTTGATAAATTAATATTTTTTATTAAAATTAATGTTTTAATAATTTAAAATTCAAAAAATTATTTAATTTTTTATAATAATTTAATTTAATAATAATATAAAATAGGTAATATTAAATTTGAAATACACTGATCTTAATTCTGATCTGAAATCAAACCCTAATCCTGCTCGCTTCTCCTTTTTTTTGTTCTCTTATTTTCAAAATAATCCTTTTCAGGTTGTATTAAATCGTGGCTCCTGTCCAATCAATTTTGCGATTTTTTGACTAAGTAAAAGTGGACAAAAATGATTACTGTATATTTTCAATCTTAAAAATTAAAATAATTTAAATTTTATTTCTGGATAAATTAGTCCGAAATTACTTTTAATACCAAATAAATTTTTTTTCTATTTTTTACTTCCTTCGAATAAAATATTTAAAATAAATCACTTTCAGTAGCTTATAAAAATAAGTTAAAAATAAAAAAATTATTTTTCTATACTTTCATTGAGTTTCACCAATTGAACTGCCGCTATGTAAGTAATAAGAATTTTAAAAAATAAAGAAAAAAATTTAATGTAATTTTTTTGATTTTCTATATAAATGTCACATAAAAAATAATTTCTCTGACTTCGAGCCGCAATGCAAAGCTCGGTGTGAAAATTCTATCGGCATTCCTATGCTTTAGTCAAACGGTCAAAATTGTTCGTGTCCGATCCTCAAATTTTCTCTCTTTTATTCTCGAGGGTCTTTTTACATGAATGTCTCGGAGTTGCAGATTAGCCCCTTCAGTTTTTATAATTTTCTATTTCTCTCTATATTTCTCAGGTCTTTGGTGCAAAAATGTATTTCAACAGGTGACCAACTATATTCTAATATTAAACATATATGATTCACAAAAATATTGAACTTTTGAGGGGAAAAACGATAAAAGAAAAGAAAAAAAAAATGTGATCAGGCGTATCAAGGGGTTGTTTGCCATATCGTGAAAAGCTCAGCGGGGAATGTGCAAATAAAATGACGTCACTTTCTTCAGCGAAAGGCGTCTGAACTAGCTAATCTGACTCCATGTTACACGAGAGATGCAGATGCCGGTCTTCGCCACCGTCCATTTTTTTGGATATATATACCTTAAAAGCCAATTAATATAAAATGACTATTTTACCCCTATGCACAAATTAACGTTTTGAAATTATATTCATTTACTCTTTGTAGCATCTAACATGTTCAAGGGGTCAATGTTTCTAGGAGCCTTCAAAACTAGTGTGGTTTTGCAATAATTATATGTGTGAATAACATAAAAATTTCACAAGAGTGTATTCATAATTTTTTATGCATTTCCAGGGTTATATGCCGAAGAACACAATAAATTTTTTTTTCATAAGATAATTTGATTACAAGCATAGTAAATCTGTTTTGTTTTTCAATCTCAATGTTATTCATATTACATCCATATTCTTTCTATTCTCATTCATCTCTGTCAGACCATATCCCTTGATATCACAAAATTTCACAAAATTTGATCCAAAGACAACAAACCAGTTAAAGCTGTTACACTTATTTGTTGGACATGCCAAAGTTCTTGAATCCTCTTTGTCAAGCTCAATGCCTGCCACCCAATTTTGATACAAAGCATAGAGTTACTGTTTAGATTCCCGCATCTCAACCCCAAAGAGTGAACACTCTTTTATCATTGCTTTTGTGAGTCATAGAGAAGGACGTCAACAGAAGCAATCGTTTGTCAGCTTCTATTACAAGATCGTGACTTGCTGGCTCTGTCTATTATGTCCTTGAGCGCCTTCTTAGCTTCCTCCAAAGTCTCCACTCCATGATCGACTTCGAATGATAGCCTTTGAATGTTGAACTGCACAGACCAAGAATAGTTTCCCATTAAGAGACTCGTGGAAAAGATGACACATGTTGATCCATCTTTTTCCCATCTTTCTTGTTAATCTAGATTTAGAACTAATGTAAATGGCACAATGGCCATGATGCACATATAAGAACTCAGAATTGACAGTTTTTATTTCAAGCAACAGGAGACAGAAGGAAAAATACTCTTGATATCAAGAAACGATACTTCGAACCCCATTACAGGCCCTATTTATAAATAACAAGCATGGAATGTGAGGATGGACATTTTTTCAGCTCATGCTCTTCTTTCAGCAATTTAAGTAGAAGAATAAATGACACCTTCAACTGCAGAAATGGGAATTTAAAATGGAAGCAAAAGAAAAACCATCACGAGCACCTTATAATACTATTATCACCTTCAAGCTCAAGAAATTCTGACAAGGGAAAATTTTGGGAAATTACCCATCCAGAGGAGAGAAAATTGGTTCACATCCTACATGGGCGGTGAATTCATCTGATCAACTTGTCACATGCTAGATCATAAATGAAAGATATACTGCATAGCTGGTACAGAAATTTTCTATCTCTATTACCTCCATGGCTATCACATTTCTAATCAGAACCGCAAAAAAAATTCACCTGTTTATGCTGGAGAAGTTACACTTAATCGTGCTATCATGTAAACGGAAATTTTTAAAGCTGCATTTCCTAATTGCCTATTGATGCAAGTATAGGAGAACTACTGCAACATGACTTCTATTGTCAATTCTCAACATCTTTCCCTAAGAATCTCACAAAGTCAACAAGAAGCACAAAGTTCAATAAGCTAAACATTATGACTTTGCATTATCACCAGACTGACAATGGTTTTGGCCATCAATAAGAGGGAAACAATAAAAAGAAGGCAAAAAAAGAATTGGCAAAGATTTAAGGTTTTGGTCTGGTAAGTTACCTGTGCTCCCTGTCGGACCCTGATATCAGTGCCTTTACTATCTATTGATATAAATGCAGCATCATCTACCTCCCCTTCATTTGACAAGATTTTTTTGAGTGGCTTTGAGAATATTGCATTCAGTTCCTAAATCCAGTCAGTAAACATTTTATCATACAACTTGGACACAAACATTGTAGTAGGACCATATAGTTCCAACAAAAGATGCTGGAGAAAAAGACTAAACAGATCTTCAAAACATTGCATTCAAGATCTGTTTCCATGTTCACAATGGAGATTCTATCATGGAAAAATTAGCTGACCTTCAGATTTTGTTCTCCACCAACAGCAGCAATCTTGTCAGGCTGAAGGGCCTCATATTCTTTGACAGCAACCCAAGCAACAGTACCAAAGCCTCCAATGAAGTAAATGTCACTGATTGAACCCACAGGAAATGATCAGATTGTTATTAAGTATCCCTAAGAGTCAAGGCCACACGCTACAAGTATTTATTCAAGTATTTATTCATATTAGAACTGACTCAAGATGACCACAAAATTGAGACAAGGTTAGTGGATAACAGGAAAACCTTAAATGATCAACAAAGTAAATTTTATTTTCTATGGTAGAATATTTATGTGTAAGAGTGCAAGTTTCTTCTTAGCACACATGTTTATTTGTCAAACATGTCCTTTCATTTTTTTTGTTCAAAGGAGATTAATTGCACTTACTCATTTTTAAACTCATCCAATACTAAGTAGACAATATGTCCTGCAAGGTAACAGATCCAATTTAAGAGAAACGATAGGAGTCGGACAAACCTTATAGTCTCCATCCTAAAATAGTGAAAGTTACCCCATTGTTGGGATGACCATTGCTGATGTTTTGCTATAAACTGCTTATGGGCCCATTCCTAAAGTTAGAATAAGATAAACACATATAAGCAATGATATCATGAAAATTAACAAGCCAGATTACAACTCCAAGAACTTAGATATATTTTCATAGCAAGCAATCAGGAAAGAACTTTCATCTTAAGGCCACCAAGCTCCAAATGCATGTTACCCAACTTTGACCGTTATTTACCAAAAAATAGAAGTTCATTGCATATGAGAAACAATCACTAAAATGCTTCATAAGGTCAAAAAAAATAATTACAGTTCATCACATATCTAATGTCCATAGGGATTAGTAGGCATATGTTCATCATAAGATACAAGCAATGCACTACTTTTAGCTGCACTGGAACAAAATAGGAACAAATTTCAGATGATAATTGGGCTTTGAAGAAGATTTTGTGAAAACATAGAATAAAAAAATGATTCAACAATTAATATTTTCAGATTAAGACATAATTACTGGTTCAACTCTTAACATGACAAACAATATGTATTTCAAAAATACATAAAGAAGTTACTTTGATTAAATAATATTGCAGATCATGATATTTTCCATGTAAAGAATCCAATTTTTATATGGTCAGGGTGGTCTCTTAGATCTCAAAGACCAAAAGGAAATACCACAAGTTACATTGCTCCAAGATGGAGGGGATAGAGATATTTCACACAAACAAAGCTAGATTATGTATCAGTTGTCAATTAAGTGATGTTACTGATTGAGATTGTGTTATTCTTTGTTGGTGGTTACCATAAATACCAGGTGCACTGGAATTAAGTTTTGATATGTACATCATATGTTTCAGGAGGAAACCAAACTTCAAATTTCAGTTAGACCTAATAGACAGATCTGACAAATGAATCAAGTTTAAACCCTCTAAGTAGTCTCTTATTTAGTTGGACTAAGTTAAACAACCACCAATGATGCACAAGTGTAACAAGAAGAACAGCCCTTTTCAAGTGTAATAAATTATAATCAAAAGGTCCATGCATCAATAATGCTTCATATTAAAAGTAGAAAAATGGAGAAAATAACACAAGAAGACAGTGTATTGACTGGTTTGGACCTGTAACTCAGCTGGGAGGGGGACAATGTCACCAAATATTGTCACACGTGCATTTGATAATCCACTCCAGCCAGGTATCTGTACAAGATATTATCAAAGCAAGCACAAAAAGACTACGCAAGTTGTCCTCCAAAAATTAAAGAAGATACCTGCACAACAAGTGTGCACCTTGGATCTGCTAAAAGATTGCGTGTATGAATTGCCAGTGGTGACAGCGAAAAGATTGGATCTGCAGAAAAACGGTATAAAGATGAACTGAATCAGTTGGGATAGTTTATATGTTTTCCAAGAAAGATTTGATTACTTACGGCCCACTTCATCAGGCGCAAAATCAACTAATGATCCAAATGGATAATTGGCACGACGATGATGCATTCGAGACATTACAGTGCACAAATGGGCAAACCTAGCCTGCGTTTGGAAACCGAAACACTAAGAGCAACATAATAAGAAAAATAGATGTGTGGCTCATTAATTAGCATGCGATAGATAAGAAATACTTATGTATCATATGAGCTGTCCATTTTGGTGTGTACTATCTAGATGGTGGCCTTACTTGCTCCATAAGATTTCGAACAGCCAAGGCTGGTCCAGGTAAATCATGAGCTGAGGTTGCACTGTGTACCCCGCCTGAAATGGGTGTTCTGAAGAGCCCAGGTTTAGTTCCAGTAGTTCCACTTGCACTATTAGCTGGCATCACCACCTCTGGTTTCTCTGTGAAGTTCTTTCCATGGCTACCACTGTTGCTCAAATTAGTCTCCAATAGTACAAGAGCTATTGTCAGGAGATTTCATATAGCTTGTTTAATTGGACAAAAGAAAGCTTCTGAACGATATATGTTCAATCTTCATATATAAAATATTGAGATGATACTAAAATGCTGGTTATTCTTGAATAAAAAAGTTGATTCTGAAAAAGATAATAAAAAAATGGTGAAAAAGATATCGGTGTTCACTAATTTTTTACAATAGGCAGAGACAACCACTTGAGTGGAGAATTTACATGTGAACAAATCAGTTACATATTAAGCTATGGTAAACAACCAAATAATGCATATTTACATATATCTGACTTTGTATTTCAGTCTCAGTCCAGCCTACTTAACCTCACTCTGCATACAAAACACAAAAGATAATTCTCTCTTGGTCACTCAATTGTATAAAAGAGACATCTTTATTTTGTAGCCTGCATTCCTGTAGAAATCATAGGCAGCTATCAAGAATAGGCTAAATTTTTGTCACACAAACCTTATATGTTGTCTATCCTTTAGCTTCTGATATGCCTAAGTAAACTTTTGGGTAAACAAGAATGATAATTACAAAAGAAGCAACAGAATGAATTAAAAGAAAACATGTTTCATCATTTTGCTCGCCTCATGCATAGCCAATACAGGGTGTTGGTAATGTGCTCATTAGTTAGGTTTTTTCAAAGATTAAAGATACATATACTTACTGTCATTTAATTCTATTAATAGTATATGAACAAGCACAGAAGATAATCAGTTTATTGTATGATAGGGAATAAGCACTACCTTATCCAATACCCAATTTACAGTTAACAGTTACTGATAAAATTCTCCTCTCTGCATAATATAACCAAAGCTATACATATATGTAAAATTTTGGTGACATAGTAATAACAATTGAATTATTTGTTCTGTAAAAATCAGAACTTTTTATGAATCATATAATTAAAATGTCTGCAACTTTTTTTTCGCCATCTTCATTCTTAACCTAATTTTCACACTACTTAGATTTAATTGTCAAGTGTCAACTTCAACCTTGATGATATAAACCCCAAACTTAATTCCTTACGAAAAATGAGATAAAACAGAAGGAAGTTAGCGCTTTTCATAGTACATCCATACCAACACCAATAAAGTCTAAAGCTAAATTACTTTCCCAACCGTGCCAGCAATCAAAAGATAAAACCTTTCAGAAAAAAGAATTTTCTTTGAAAAAGACAATACTTTGAAAACAGAAAATATATTAACAATTTTCCACCTCTCCTCGCTTCTAACAAGTATTCGAGCAAAAACAGAATGAAAAAAGAAAAACTCACTACTCAGACAACAGCATAATTATGCCAACTTAAACTTTCCCACTCAAAAAAAAAATTATTTTTTCTCAACTCCAGCGATCAAAATCAGAACTTCTATGGAAAATACCTGGAAAAGAGTTAAACCCTCGTCGGGACCGATCCCGACCTCATTCTCCGCCGCACTGTCCTCCACCCCGCCGCCATCTGGGGCATCCTTGGCTATGGCTTGAATCCTACACCCGCTGCTGACAGACCTCAACCCACACCCGGAAAGCCTCAAAGCTTCGAAATCCCCATTTCTGAATACCCCAGCCGGAAAAATTGGAACTTTGGATCGATAGGAAACGCCGGAGTAGCGCGCCGGCGAGGGCTCCGCCAGGCGAGCGGGGAGGATGGAGCTCGAGAGCGCTTCCATGGCGAAGGGGAGGGCTCCAACAGAGAGACAGAAAGAGATGAGATTTTGTGAGATTTGGGGGGTGTACGTGCAAAGTCGCGAACTTTAGAAAGATATCATGGGATATGCATGTGCATTTGGGCCGGAAACGAGCAGGACTGAGTAGAGGCCCGGAAAAGCTTGAGAATGGAATGAAGATAATGAATTTAGGGCTAGGCCCAACCCAAGTTAATGGACTTGGAAGGATCTGTGGAGGCCAAAAATTACCGATTCAGATCACATTGAGCCTGTTTGACTTAGAAATAAATCACAGATTAAATCTTTAATGCTGACAATAATCCCGAGAGAGATTTAGAAATTAGACCAAAAACTAATTTCGAATTACTTGAATTACTCCCCAAAAATTATTGCAAATAACATCAAGCAATTTGACTTTATTTACAAATAAACCCCTCTTTTTTTTGGCGTAAAGTCAAATCAGAATGCTGACAACGACCACCCCCGTAATCTTGTTTCACCAAATCTGGATTTAGGGCTGTCATCGGGCTCGGGCTCGGAGTTTTCGAACTTCGGCTTGAACTCCGGCTCAAAATTTCTCAAAAAAAAAAAAAAAAAAAAAAAAAAACATAGGCCCAAGCTAAAGCCTGATCCTGGTCCGAAACATACAATGTGATTATCTCACAAATTGTTTCTCAATAAACCTCTCCTTTGAGATAATAAAAGCCAAATTATTTATTAGAATTTAATATAACTCATATAATTTTTTATAATTTGCGAAAATCTCATAAGCGATGTTTAATTCGGAAATTGGAAAGTGATAAATCTCAACAAACATGGTAAGTATTCTTGGCGATAAATATCGAGAATCTCATGAATTTTTATTTAAAAAATCACATAATTTTTTACGGTTTGGTTGAAAGAAAATAAAAGAAACTAATTGTAAATAAAATTACTTTCACTTATTTCTGATATTTGTTTAGTTGAAAATGATTTTTCGAGGATGGTGACCTACTTTTATACAATTACAATTCAAAAATTATAAATAAATTAAAATTTACTCTCAAAATTTTGATTCAAAGTCAATTTTAAGAAGTAAAAAATAAATAATATTTACCTTTATTCCTATTGCTTTTTGATTCGTAGAACAAGTTGCATGGCCTCTATCAAAACTAGCCAAATTGTTAGGATTCGCTCTTTAGTTCAACTCTCCGACGCAACAAGCGACAATCTGTTGAAAAGTTGTAAGAGTGTTAAATTGAATCAATATAGTGAACCGGATACCAAATCATTTCAAAAGCTTAATCTCTTGGACTATGAGCCTTTTTTATTATATGTATTGGACTCTATCTATCCAATATCTGATGTAAAATTAATTCATCACACATGATATTATAACAATCTTCATCTTTATGTGAGATTTGATCACATCAATTTTAACATTTTTAATAAAGAACTCTTTTACTCGATCACTTCCACCGTATAATTCATATTAATGGTTTTTTGTCTCATTCTTTTGATTTTTTTAAGAGAAACTAACATGTAACTCAATTCAGTTACATCATCACGGTAATTTCGGTCTTAAGAGTTTTCATAGTTTCGAACTTGAAATTCTGATATAACTTATTGAGAGAGTCGAAAAAGTGTCAAAACAGATCAAATAGTGGGCCAGACACTAAACCATCCCAAAAACTTAAGCTCTTAGGATGTAGACCTTTTTCACTATATATATATTGGATTATATCTATTCAATATTTAATATGAGATTAATTCATCACACCTGACATTATAAAACAAACTAAAGGAGAAAAAAGACGAAGAAAAAGAAGGAACGAAGAGCTCCCCCGAGGGCGACGTAATAGTGGTCGGGGTCGACATCATGGACATCTGCGCCGCCTACGAGCTCTCAAACTTCTACTGACGAACGCTCTTGCTCTAGCAGTTCGACTTTCTCCACAATCTTGGCTCCTCCCATGCTTAAGCTTGCACCATCTGGAGCTTTACTACTTGTTGAGTTTTAGGTATCTCGAACTCGAATTAGAGTTTGAGTTAAAGTAGGAATCCAAAGTTGGATTTAGATTTATGATTGATTTATAATATCAAGAGTTGTAATTAGAGTAAAACTCAGACTCAATAAGAGTCTATAAATATACTATAATACATAGGGCTTAGGAGTGGTGTAGTATTGAGGTTGAACTAGAGAAAAATAGAGAGAAGAGAAAGAGAGAGAGTGTCGGCTCTTGTATGTGGGTTTTTTTAGTGCTTTTTGGTGGTCTCTCGTGGTGGTTCCTCGTGGTATTCTCTTGGAGATCCTCTTTGAAGGTGGAGGCGTTGCCGAGCCTTGGTGAAAGAGCTTAGTTGAGTAAGAAATAGTGAAGTATTTCTTCTATACTCTTGTAAAAGCTTTTTCTTTTAATAGTGGATCTCTCGCTGGCTTATCTTGTTATTTTCTTTTATCTTGTATTATTTCTCGTTTCTTGTATTGTTTGAGAATAAGGTGATTCGTAACCTTCCGTTGCGAATCCCAATAATTGGTATCAGAGCCTAGGAGCAAACAACTAAGATGACAAAGTCCTTACTCGATGTAGAGAAGTTTGACGACAAGATAAATTTTGTCTTATACCAGAAGAAGATGAAATCATTTCTTACTTATCAAGGTCTACAAAAGATGTTAAAGGGAAAAGAAAAGAGACCGACCAAGATAAGCGATGAAAAGTAGGAGGATATAGATCAAAAGGTATTGAATTTAATTATTCTAAACCTGACTGATAAGGTTTTGTACAATGTCATTGATGAAGAGATGACGATGGACATCTGGACAAAACTCGAGAAGTTGTACATGTCAAAAAGCCTCGCGAACAAGTTCTATTTGAAACAATAGTTGTATGGATTGCATATGAGCGAATGTACAACTATATTACATCACCTGAATGTTGGAGAGCCGCAAGAGTGTCAAATCAGATCCATATAGTGAGCTAGACATCAAATTATTCCAAAAGCTTAAGCTCATGGGATATGAGTCTTTTTTCACTATATCTATTGGACTCTATCTATCCAATATTCGATGTGAGACTAATTCATCACACCTGACATTATAACAATCTCCCCCTTCAGGTGTGATTTGACAACATCAATTTAACACTCTTAATCAAGAACTCTTTTACTCGACAACTTCCACCGTGCGACTCATGTCCTAGCATCGGCCTTTGATGCTCGTGCCCTTGCCGGCCTCGCGCTTGCGCCCTCGCATAGGCCTCTGGCGCCTGCGCAGGCGCCCTCTCTCCGGCCTCACATCGGCCTCGCGCCAGCACCTGAGCCCTTGGACCAGCGCCTGTACCCTTTCGCCGATCTTTGCCATAAGACTAACATATGACTCAATTCAATCGCATCATTACGGTAATTTTGGTCTTAAGAGTTTGCACAGCTTTGAACTTGAAGCTCTGATACCACTTGTTGGGGAGCTGCAATAGTGTCAAACCAGATCCATATAGTGAGCCGGACACCAAACTATCCCAAAAGCTCAAGCTCATGGGATATGGGTCTTTTTTCACTATATTTATTGGACTCTATCTATCCAATATCCGATGTGGGACTATTTCATCACACCTGACATTATAACAATCTCCCCCTTCAGGTGTGATTTGATCACATCAATTTAAAACTCTTAATCAAAAACTCTTTTACTTGACAACTTCCACCGTGCGACTCATGTCCTCGCACCAGCCTCTGGCACCCGCGCAGGCGCCATCTCTCCGGCTTCATGTCGGCCTTGTGCCAGCACCCGAGCTCAGGCGCCATCTCTCCGGCTTCACGTCGGCCTTGTGCCAGCACCCGAGCTCTTGGGCCAGCGCCTGCGCCCTTTCACCGATTTTTTCCATGAGACTAAGATTTAACTCAATTCAATCGCATCATCACGGTAATTTTATTCTTAAAAATTTGCACAGCTTCGAATCTGAAGCTCTGATACCACTTGTTGGGGAGTCGCAAGAGTATCAAACCAGATCCATATAGTGAGCCGGATACCAAACTATCTTAAAAGCTCAAGCTCATGGGATATGAGTCATTTTTCACTATATCTATTGGGTTCTATCTATCCAATATCCGATGTGGGGCTAATTCATCACACCTGCCATTATAACACCTGAATGCCTTTAATAAGATTATCAATGATTTGCTGAAAGTTAATGTGAAGTTTGAAGAGAATGATAAGACACTGATTCTCTTGATATCTCTTCCTGCTTCATACGATCATATTATGACTATAATTTTTTATGGTAAAGAAACTCTCAAAATGAAAGATATGACAATTAGTCTTCTTTCTAATGAGAAAAGGAGAAACTCTTACATTAATATGGAGTTTGGTAATGGATTGGTGGCTTACAAAAGAGGAAGATTAATAGGATGTGGAGAAAGCAAGCAACGGTCCAAATCAAAATTGAAGGCGAAAGTACAATACTATTCATGTAAGAAATATGACTACATGGACGGTATTGCCCTAAACGTGGGAAGATAGAGTCCTTCAATATGGCGACGACAATAGCGGATGATACTTCTGAGAATAGTGCGGATGAAGACGTTCTTGCAGTATTTGCAGAAATCAGCACTTCTGATAAGTGAATTTTAGATTTCGATAATTTTTATCATATTTGCTCTAGAAAGGATTGATTTACTTCTTATGAGGAGAATAAGAAGAAAGACATTATTTGGTTGGGTGATAATCCAGCTTGTGAGATCGTCGGTGTGGGAACAGTCAAAATCCAGATGTTTGATGGAGTGATTCGTACTCTTACTGGAGTGAGGCATGTCCCTAAGATACGAAGGAATCTAATTTCACTTGGTGTACTGGACTCAAAATGCTGCAATTTTTCAGCAAGAAATGGAGTCATGAAGGTGACACGTAGTATTAGAATCCTGATGAAAGGTGAGAAGTGTGACAATGTTTATCGATTAATAGGAACACCATTATAGGTGGAGTTCCGATGGCTACAGTAGTGAAGAAGAAACATGATACTCGAAGTAATTTGATCGGAGATAAACGTTCTCCTCGAATTACTTTTACTATAACAACAAACACAGGTCATCCGAAAGACTTTCAAAAGTACAAGATTGTAGGTATGAAGAGCGAATTCGAGGTTGGCTCGAGCTCGCGTCTTGCGATTAGCTAAATAAGCTAGTAGCACAGGGGCATGGGCTGGATGAGAGATGACAGCTGAAGATTCGTGATGGTGGCACGCCTGAATTCAAGTCAAGGTGGAGATTATTGAGTTTTAGATGCCTCAAACTCGAATTAGAGTTTGAGTTAAAGTAGGAATTCAAAATTGAAGATTTATGATTAATTTGTAATATTAGGAGTTGTAATTAGAGTAAAATTCAGACTCAATAAGGGTCTATAAATATACTACAATACATAAGGTTTAAGAGTGATGTAATATTGAGGTTGAATTAAAGAGAAATAGAGAGAATAGAGAAAAGAGAAAAGAGAAAAGGAGAGAGTGTCGGCTCTCGTATGTAGGTCTTTTTAGTATTTCTCGGTGGTCTCTCATGGTGGTTTCTCGTGGTGTTCTCTTGATGATTCTCTCTAAAAATGAAAGCATTGTCAATATTTAATGAAAGAATTTAATTAAATAAGAAATAGTGAAATCTTTCTTATAAATTTTTATAAAAGTCTTTTCTTTTAATAGTGAATTTCTTGCTGTCTTATTTTGTTATTTTTTTTATTTTATATTATTTTTCGTTTTTTGTATTATTTGAGAATATGTTGATTCGTGAACTTTTCGCTATAAATTCCAACACTACTCGTCTCTCGTTCTCCGTGCTGCCGCCCTGTGGGACCAGGCCCAGTCCGACGGCGGTTACCGCGTCCTCGCCCCGATCCCTGACCTCGACTGGCCGACGATCGTGGCCTTCATGCTCTCGCTGGGAGCTGCAAGGCGTTTGTGCGGTGACGGCCGGAGCAGGCCTGTTCTGGGGAAAAAAGTGTCGGTCCTTGGACCAAGAAGTTAATTAAGTTAGTTAGCGGGAAAGCTTTGCCTATCCAGCCGTTGCATACAGGATTGTGTTAC
Organism: Trichopus zeylanicus subsp. travancoricus; assembly: GCA_005019695.1. Lineage (NCBI taxonomy): Eukaryota > Viridiplantae > Streptophyta > Magnoliopsida > Dioscoreales > Dioscoreaceae > Trichopus > Trichopus zeylanicus. The sequence goes on from RXID01022135.1 coordinate 167,649, forward strand.
TGGTAGGTGAAGGATGGATGGGAGGAGAAGCTCACGCCAGCGGCCGTCTTCCCGACGTTCGCGAGCTATGGCGAGCCATTCGTTTAAGGGACGCCGGTGCTCGAGTTCCCCGGTCTCATCAAGATAACATCGCATGGAGGGAGCAACTGCGACCCGGTTAAGAGGGAGTGGTTGCTGCCGGCGGCAGAGGCGGTGAGAGCTTGGATTGAGAAGGTGATGCCGGAGAGCGTGGAGGCCGGGGCGCGGTGATGCGGCATAGCTGCATGTACTCTGTGACGCCGGACGATGACTATGTGATTGACTTTATTGGGGGTGATTTCGGGGAGGATGTGGTGGTGGCCGGAGGATTCTCCGGGCACGGTTACAAGATGGCGTCTGCGATTGATGGTGGGGAAGGCGGCGGCAGCCGCGGCGGAGATTCTGCACTTTATGATGGGGAGGTTTGAAGAGGATCCAAAAGGGAATCGGAAGGAGTATTGAGAGAACGCATTAGTTGTTATTGACCGTTTCCTTTGTCTATCATTTCAGTGTCATCTTGAACAGGCATTATATGCTTGCAATTTCAATGAAATTTTCTCTGCAAGTACATCTCAGAAGTAGGATCTAACATGTCAAATAAGAAAGAAGAATTGATAGAAATCATAATTACCCAAAGGAATTGACAAAATTCGTAATTAATTATTTTCTTGCGTAAAATCAATGACATTTACTTTTGTATAAACCATACTCAAAGTTTTAAGTTACCGTTTTGCTTTCCATAAGTTTTGTCCATTTCAATTTCCACCAAATTACGTTTTATTTTTTATTATAGTTTGACTATAATTTAATTATAATTTGGCTTTTTTTAGATTTAAAAACTATAAAAAAATATAAAATAAGAAAATAGAAATTTTGAATTGATGATAAATTTTGTCATAATTTTACATCATATTTTAATTAATTTAAATTGAGTTTAATGTTTATGAAGTAATTTTTTTATATTATTATATTAAAAAAGTAAAAAAAAATTTTGAAGAAGTTTAATAACTAAAAAAATAGAAAAGAAAAACTTAACTATCTCATTTAGAATTAGCTTATAAAATTAATAGAATACGTAAATAATAAATAAAATATATTTATTTCAAAGACCAAAAATGTAAATTGTAAATTTTAGGATTCAAAAGTAAGTCTTGTAGAAATAAAAAAATATTTAAAATTTAATTATAAAACTAAAATATTATATAATTCAATATCAGTTACAGTTAAAATAGAATGTTCAAAAATTTTTTTTGAGCCTAACCTGGGAATAGAATGCTCAAATTTAAAGTTTCAAATAAGAAATTCTTTTTTTCAAATATAAAATATCACTTCCCATGTTGAATGCAGGTTTATTGAGTTAATGGTTAAAATAAATATTTTATTTTTTAATTTAACTATAGTTGATTTTTTTTGGATCAATTTGAACCCCAAAGACCTGAAATCTCATTGAAAATCAAGAGAGAAAATTATACATAATTATGAAAAATTTAAAAAATTATATACAATTTAACTATTTTTTAAATAATTGTACATTAAAAAAACTCTTTAAAATAACATATAAATAATAAAGAAACTCTATTAATATTGAAATTGAAACTAAGTTTTGAACCAGTCTGCACCCGTTTAGGCTGAAACTGTACCGAAACTTAAAAAAACCTTGGTCAGGTCACAGAACCAGTTTCTTCAATGTTCTTTGGCTAAACTATCACCGAAGTGCTTTCAGTACTCTTGGCTGTCCTTGATTCTGAATTTCCGAGTTTGATCGTAAAGTTCAGCAGAAAAGGGATTGGAAAATAACGAAAGACATTAACAATTTCAATGAATATAATTACTTGACACAGAACCGAATAAAAACGAGGAGGGAAGAAGAGAATTTCTTCACAAAAACGTTGAAACACTTCTTCTCCACAAGTGAAGTTTCTGCCACATATTCAGAGCCAAATTTGCTTCCTTGGTAGCATGTGAGAAGTCAAACTCATAGATGAAAGTTCTTTGCTATTTAACATAGATCACATCGAACTCTGGGTACCTGAAAGAGCAAGGTGATTCACGGTGCATGTCATGTCGTAAATAAGTAGGTTGTACATAATTATCTCAAAATTTAAGTGTCTATAACGATGCAAGGAGTGTGAAACTTATAGCTTGCTTACCTTGGTAGCATCTGAAAAGCCGGAAGGCAGAGCGAGTTTTGTCGCTGTGTCACACACATAGATCACATAGACTTAGCTTCCATAGCTGAACAGACAAAAACGGCATCAGTACAATATAGTGCTGTATTCCTCCACCAAATGATCTTCTCTGAAGTGGATTTGAAAGCGATCATCAGTCGAGAGAGTACCATTGAGCTCTCATAGAAAAACCTATATGGAAAGACTTCTTATGACAATCTAGAAAGAGGGAATCGTTGCTTCAAGGAGACATCATGACTCCAATCTGACAACCAAACAATAAACTAACTACTGTAAGAAATTTAGGGAACATGCTATTGATAATCCAGAAATATTCATGTCAGATCTTTGAGAAAAATGAAGAACACGGAAGCGTACCTGATTCCATTGGGTAGATTAAAGAAGGCTGAAACCCGAAAAAGTCCATTGCGCTCCGGCTGCGAAGAAGGTGAAGTCACCGGAGGCGGTGCTTAGGGAGAAGATGGCGGCGCTGGAGGAGTTAGGTTTTGGGAGAAGGTCTTCTGACTATTTGGAATTTGATGACTGATGGATGTCCAGGGTTTCTCAATCCCTTTTCCTTTATATACTAAATTCCACAGTCAAGGACCATACCCATAAATCTTAATGGGTTAACCATACCCATAAATCTTAATGGGTTAATTGTTAATTAGTCCATCAATAATTAATAATTAAACCCAGGAATTCTACACATTTACAATTTAGCCACCACACTTGTATTTTAGATGATAAAGACCCTTAATTAAATAGATCACCTCAATTGGGTCCTTATACCATATAATAGAAATATATACACAATAATTTCATGCAATACATATACGTCTACATGTCCTTATGCATAAATGTACATGATTTATAGTCCAAATTCTAACAATCTCCCACTTGGACTATATATAACCATGTACATATAACTTCTATTGCATATACATCTCTACATCTTTAATGTGTACACAACTAGAAAAGTCATCTAAACCGATTCCGTCCATTAGTCTCACTAACACAAGGACTAAAGAGGCAGTCGTTGCTATTGTTTGCAACTAAACCCACATTAATCTCATGCATCAATTTAACTAAATGACATAAATCAAGTGTGGATGTGTAGCATGGAAATTACATGTAATGTGATCTGCACATGCCTATTTCCAACTGGTCCAACTTTAACCAAATGACATCAAAATTCAGAGTAAACAATGAAAACTGAAAATAACTAAATAATTTATTAATGTTATGACATTAAGTACAGTACCAAGCATAAATAAAAAACACAAACTCCCACTAAATCAAATGGCATCAAATGCAACAACACCCATATTTGTAACATGATCATGAAAGGCCTTGGGTGCTAATGCCTTAGTGAGTGGATCTGCAATCATAGAGTTTGTTCCCACATGCTCAATACTAATGAACCCACTCTGAATTCTTTCCTTCACAACAAGGAACTTAATATCTATATGCTTAGATTTTGAAGAGCTCCTGTTGTTATTTGAGTACAAAACTGCTGCTCTACTGTCACAGTGCAACTTAAGTGGCCTTTCAATACCATTAACTATTTGCAGTCCTGAAACAAAGTTTCGCAGCCACATAGCTTGATTAGATGCCTCATGACAAGCTACAAATTCAGCCTCCATAGTAGAAGATGCAACGAGTGTTTGTTTGACACTCTTCCATGAAACTGCACCTCCAGCTAGCAGAAAAAGATAGCCAGATGTCGATTTACGACTGTCTTGGCATCCAGCAAAATCGGAATCAGAAAACCCAATGATGTCAAGTCTATCCGACTTCCCATATGTGAGCATTAAATCCTTTGTGCTTTGTAAGTATCTGAAGACTCTTTTGGCTGCTACCCAATGTTCTCTTCCTGGATTAGCTTGATATCTACCAAGCATTCCAACAATATATGCGAGGTCCGGACGAGTGCAAACCTGCGCATACATAAAGCTCCCTACCACTGATACGTAAGGAATATTTTCCATAAACTTGGAATCAATATCAGTTTTGGGACACTGGTTCAAACTAAATTTATCTCCTTTAGATACGGGGGTATCATGTGGCCTGCAATTTTGCATGCTAAATCGTTTTAATAGACTTTCGATGTAACCCTTCTGTGATAATCCTAAAACTCCTCGTGAACGATCACGATGAATTTGGATCCCTAATACGAAGGATGCTTCACCAAGATCTTTCATTTTAAATTGTTCCGAAAGAAATTTCTTGGTTTCTCGAAGCAGTTCTACATCACTACTAGCAAGCAAAATATCATCCACATATAAGATTAAGAAAACAAATCTACTCCCACTGAACTTATGGTATACACAATATTCAACAGGGTTCACTTTAAACCCAAATGAGAGAACAACCTGATGAAACTTTTGATACCATTGACGGGAAGCTTGCTTAAGCCCATAGATGGATTTCTTAAGTTTACAAACCAATTGGCTAGATTCGTTGGAATCCAACCCCTCTGGTTGTAACATATAAATTGTTTCCTCAATGTCTCCATTAAGAAAAGCGGTCTTTACATCCATCTGATGTAACTCAAGATCAAAATGCGCTACAAGTGCCATGATGATCCTAAAAGAGTCTTTCGAAGAAACTGGAGAGAAAGTCTCGTTATAGTCAATGCCTTCCTTTTGGGTGAATCCTTTGGCGACAAGACGAGCTTTATATCTTTCTACATTACCTTGTGAATCCCTTTTGGTTTTAAAAATCCATTTACAACCAATAGGTTTCACACCTTCAGGCAATGAAACAAGATCCCAAACGTCATTGTCTTTCATGGATTGCATTTCCTCACCCATGGCATTAATCCACTTTTGAGAGTTGGAACCATTGACTGCTTCATGGAAGGTGAGTGGATCCTCTCCCTCTAAGCCAATGTTATTATCATGTTCCTGAAGAAAAACAACATAATCATCTGAAATTGCTTTTCTCCTTTCTCTAGTGGATCTTCTTAAAGGCACAGGCTCTTCTTGAATTTGAGTATGTTGAGTTTGATCCACATTTTCCTCATGTATAATGGATTGAGGAATAACTGGATGATCTTGATGAGTTGGAAGTTCAGCATTGTCTTGGATTTGTACCAGATATTGTTGAATCATGTTAGAAATGAAAGCTTGATCATGATCAACAACTACTGCAGGAAAAGGAATATTTTCCAACTCCTCCTCAAACACAAAACCTTTAACATTATCTTCCCCCCCAAACTCAACATCCTCAAAGAATCGAGCATTTCCCGTCTCAAAAAATGTTCTTGTTTTAGGATCGTAGAATTTAAATCCCCGTGATCTTTCAGCATATCCTACAAAATAACTACTAACAGTTCTTGCATCCAGTTTCTTTTCATTTGGCTTATAAGGCCGTGCTTTAGCTGGACATCCCCAAACTCGTAAGTGCTTTAATACAGGTTTCTTACCCGTCCATAACTCATAAGGGGTTTTGTTAGCAGCTTTTGTAGGAACTCTATTGAGAATATACATTGCGGTCTTTAATGCATCTCCCCATAGTGAGTGAGGTAAAGTTGTACGACAAATCATACTTCGTACCATATCCTTAAGGGTTCTATTTCGTCTCTCAGCTACACCATTCATGTTCGGAGAACCCGGCATGGTGTATTGAGGAACGATCCCACACTCACTAAGAAATCTAGCAAATGGACCTGGACGTTGTTCACCTGATCCGTCGTACCTTCCGTAGTATTCACCACCACGATCAGATCTTATAACCTTAATTGATATACCATGTTGGTTTTCAACTTCGGCTTTGAACAACTTAAAAACATCCAATGCTTGTGATTTCTCATGAATTAAATATAGGTAGCCATATCGAGAGTAATCATCTATGAATGTGATAAAATATTGTTGACCATTCCAAGAAGCTGTAGGGAACGGTCCACAAATATCTGTATGTATCAAGTCTAAGACTTCCTTAGCTCTCTCAGCTCCTACTTTGCTCTTATTTGTAGTTTTTCCCTTTATACACTCAACACAAATATTATGATATGAATCATCAAGTTTTTCAAGAATTCCTTCTGACACAAGTCTGTCAATTCTCCTTTTAGAGATATGACCCAAACGCTTATGCCATAATTTAAAGGAATTTTCATTTGAAAATTTGCGTTTAGTGCCTTTTGTTTCAGTATTATGGGACTCACTGTATGAACTTTCTATATGAAGCAAATAAAGGTTGTCATTATCAGTTAAATGACTGGTTCCATACAACACAGAATTAAAATAAATATCACATTTTCTATTACCAAATGAACAAACAAATCCTTCTTTGTCCAAAATAGAAATTGATATCAAATTCCATCTAAAAGACGGTACAATAAATGTGTTATTTAATTCTAAATAAAAACCAGTACGTAATAACAACCGAAAAGTCCCAATGCCCACAACTTCAACCCCTTTTCCAGCCCCCATATAGATGTACTTCTCGTCATCATTTGGCTGTCGGGAGTTCAGGCAACCCTGCATAGATATACTTATGTGAGTTGTGTTAGCCGAATCCAACCACCAAGTATATCTAGGTACTGAAACTAAATTAACTTCTGAATTAACAAGAGCAAAAGATGTACCTTTCTTCACTCGCCAAGCGTGAAATTTGGCACAATCTTTCTTAAAATGGGAAGAGTCCTTGCAAAAGAAGCATTTCTTTTCCTTATGTCCCTCGGACGTATTTTTCTGCTTCTTTTGCAGTTCCTTCACCGCAACATCTTTAGTTTTTCTCTTCTTGCCTTTTCCGTAAGAAGGTGATGCCAAATGAGCACTCTCGGTTTTATTGTGTTTCATCCTGTCTTCCTCTTGCACTAAATGAGAAATGAGTTCATTCATTATCCATTTCTCCTTCTGACAATTATAGCTCACTTCAAATTGACTGAATTGCGGAGGAAGAGAAATCGACACTAAATGAATGAGCAAGTCTTCCGAAAGCTCTAATTTTAGTGTTTTTTAATTTTCCTGCAAGATTAAACAATTCGAGAATATACTCCCTTATGTTCCCGTTACCCTTATACCTCATGGAAACAAGTTTTTTTAAGTCTGTACTTGTTTCCGCCTTATCGCTTTTCATATAGCGCTTTTCTTGGGTTTCAAGGAACCTTTTAGCATCAGTCTCCTCAGACATAGTGTCCAAAAACGTCTCTGGGATAGCATTTTTCATTATCATAAGACTCAAGCGGTTAGAGCGTTCCCACCTCTCAAAAGTTCTCCTAAGAGGTGCAGGACGTGGCTCCCTCAATGCTAGGTCAAGTTCCATACATCCCAAGACTATAGTTACCTTATTTTTCCAAGTCTTAAAATTGCTCCCATTGAGCACTGGAATGCCATTGATATTGGCAGTGACAGCAGAAGCATTCACAAAGTCAACTGAAAGAGAACAAAAATTCAAAACACAATCAGCTTATAAAAAGAAATTAAATCTCATCTCAAGATACCTAGCACAATATTGAAATTAAGTCTTTGGACAAAATTCAATTTGCAAGTGGTACTCTTGGTGTGGCAATCAAATATTGACAATAAAGTCCTATCAAATAATAAGCCTTTTTTTGGACCGACTTATTACCCACATGGATAAAACCAAATAATTGTCACATATTTATTACCACAAATATGCTTTAATTTCGGCCAAATAATAACCTTTCTTTGGGCCGGTTATTACCCGCATGAAACTTCAAGTATGTAATGTCTGCTTTAATTTTGTCCAAATAATAACTTTCCTTTGGGCCGGTTATTACCCGCATGAAACTTCAAGCATGTAATGCCTTCCTAATATTTTTTAGTTTAATTCAATCTACACAATAGAGGTTACTTTGGCAACATATTGCTTGAACCAAATTAAATTAAAAATATTAGTAACTGAATCCATCATTTGAATTAAACCAAAATCATAATCAATTAAAACTAAACTTAAATCAAAACCAACTTTAAATTAAATCAAAACCAAAACTAATCATCTTCTCCATCCTCAAATCCTAATCCGCTGTTGCCGCCGCCGCCGCCGCCGCTAGGCCATTACGCCGTCCGGCCGCCCCGCTGCCACGCCGCCGTCTCCGCTGGCCCACGGCTGCCGCCTGGCCACTGCCTCCGGCGTCGTCAGATCCGCGCTTCCCCGCGCCTCTGGTCGTCGTCACCTTGTGCTGTCGGGCCAAAGCAGGCACCGCCGCAACCCAAGTCGCCTGCGCAGCAGCATGCCAGCGGACCCGCACGCCGCCGCAGCCCGAGCCGCCTGCGCAGCAGCATGCCAGCGGACCCCGGCCTACGCGGTCGTGCGCACGCCACCGGCCGCTCCCGACGGGTCCGTGCTTGCCTGCGCACGACGCCCGCTCGCATGAGCGCCGCACGCTGCCGAACCGCACGCCGCCGCCTCCGCTGCCGGCCGCCGGAGCACAGCGGACGATCGGGGGAGAAGATGGAGATTTTTTTAATTTTTTTTAAGTCTAACACTAATTTTCTATTCTCAAAAACCCGACATGAAAACTGGCTCTGATGCCAATTGTAAGAAATTTAGGGAACATGCCATTGATAATCTAGAAACATTCATGTCAGATCTTTGAGAAAAATGAAGAACACGGAAACGTACCTGATTCCATTGGGTAGATTAAAGAAGCCTGAAACCCGAGCAAGTCCATTGCGCTCCGGCTGCGAAGAAGGTGAAGTCACCGGAGGCGGTGCTTAGGGAGAAGATGGCGGCGCTGGAGGAGTTAGGTTTTGGGAGGAGGTCTTCTGACTGTTTGGAATTTGATGACTGATGGATGTCCAGGGTTTCTCAATCCCTTTTCCTTTATATACTAAATTCCACAGTCAGGGACCCCACCCATAAATCTTAATGGGTTAACCATACCCATAAATCTTAATGGGTTAATTGTTAATTAGTCCATCAATAATTAACAATTAAACCCCAGGAATTCTACACATTTACAATTTAGCCACCACACTTGTATTTTAGATGATAAAGACCCTAAATTAAATAGATCACCTCAATTGGGTCCTTATACCATATAAAAAAATATATACACAATAATTTCATGCAATACATGTACGTCTACATGTCCTTATGCATAAATGTACATGATTTATAGTCCAAATTCTAACAACTACACCTTAGTTTACTGGAGACATGAAGCAAAACAGGTGTTTGTCAAGGCAATGGGAAGAAATTGTGACTACAATACCTGAGCAAGATAACAATACAGGTACTGAAGAAATGCAGGTCTATTCCATGAGACTGAATTCAGTTCAAACTTTTGAAGAATTTTGCAACATTCAAATAGAGAAAATAGGTTGAACAAATACCTACGGCTCTCCAAGCAAATCAGGTCCAATCCATTAAGAAATGACAACATGAGAGACACAATCTCCAAAACCCCCATTTTTACTCACAAATTCAAAATATTTTCTCAGCCATAACAGCCTTGATGCTACATATCTCTCCCTTCAGAACATGAACAAATAAAAAAAAATCTTCTCCACTGCACCACCCAGAACACCCTTGTTACACAGCCCTCACAACCCCGAAATTAAACATGAACAAGGGGAGAGCAAGCCATAGAAGATATACAGCAAATCAATAAGAACAAGAACAACACAAATTCTTCAAAGGTTGTCTTCTGATCACTCCCAAACACTAGGATAAGAAGCAAAGTCTAGGATTGATGTGTATATGTACATGTGAGTGCTACACAGGAATGACGTCGATCTTGGAAGTGTCCTCACATCTCAATACTATCCCACCGAGAGTAGCTGGTAACAAGCAATTTTATCCCACTGGCAACCCATTGAGATGGGTTCTGAAGGAGGAACAATCATCAGCACATTCTCCTTCTACTGGACAACCCCTATTATGGTTACCGTGCTACATTCTTTGGCATACCTACATACAAAGTGATATGCAGTTGTCAGCCCAGTCGAATATTAATGAAACAGGGATTTTATTCTAATTTTTCCATGTTCTAAAGACCAAGGCAATTTCATGAATAACCCCCTGAAATTAGCTAATTATAGAAAACAAGCAGCTTCTGTTTTCATCAACATTCAACCCCCTCAGAATTGGTACCATGAATATTGGTTGAACATTCTTTTTAGAATGTTGGTTTTGATGAATTAATTTATCCTTGTATGCATTTTACAATCTTGCAAAGGGGCCAGATATATGTGCAAATCATATTCTGATGTTCTGCGCCACTGCAATTAATTTTGAAAGCTTCCAGGTAGTTGCGGAAGCTTCTCCAATGAGTTTTCAATGTCAACTTCATCACCTCACCTTTGAGAATTCCAAAGGTTCTAACAAATAATGAAGTCAAGCAAGCAGTGATCAGTTCATAATTTGCTGTCTACACTAAACTAGACTCTACCAATCTGTGCTATATGCAAATAGTCTAATTCGAAGGCATTTTTGTAATTGCAGTTTCAGGGGTTCATTTATGAAGATAATTGTTCTCTTCTCAAGACAATGAAAGGAAAAATAGAAAGAGTGCTTTTTTAGATATCCAAATTTTGGTAGCAAAAGGAAAGGTGTATTCAGATTACCCTTCTTTCAATCTCATGATGCGGTCATCACTGGAAAGGTTCCTTTGTGCCAACCACCTGACAAATTCCGAAGACAGGTCCTTGTTCTTCGGATTGATGTAAACCACAGCTGGCTCGTCAACATAGGGTGTGACTCTTGCACCATTCCCTGCTTTGACCAAGGCTCTTAATCCAGATTAAAAATCAGTTATGTAGAAGTCAACCGCATGCCTCGGCCAGGATTAAGAAACAGAAGGTCAAGATGTTTGCATCAACTTCATGAACGCTATAAAGGAGAAACTACAATTTTTAGTTTTTTTAAGCCGAACCAAGGTGCAGAATGAAGTAACTACAAAAAATACTAACATAATTAGTGATTCAAAGTCTGACTTTGAATCTCAAAAAATAGCAGAGTTGAGGATGACAATTTTAGCTTTCTGACCTCTAATGATCTGAGACCCAGGTGAAACGATGGTGCTCGGGATTGGCAACCTTTGAATCCAAACCTCTATTCATATAAACTTGTGGAAGTGTATACACATCTGGGGACCTTCTTAAATGATGACTCAAGTGGAACATTTCCACAGGTAAAACCTGAAAGAACTCAAACATTATAACTTTAGAGGATACAAGAATTTACTAGTCAGATACAAAGGATGTAGGAATATAATTATATTTGATATACTGATCCAAAACTGGATAAGTATTCATTGTCTACAACTCTGCAGTATTGTTCGAACTTAGAGCAGCAACTTACCCCAGAGACCTTTATATTGACTATCTTTTGCAGTTCTAAGTTCAGCCAGTAATAAATTATTTTAAAAATTTAAACTCGCGATATATAAGTTTTTTCATTGTCTATATCAAATTTTATTTGTTCAATTATTTGATATATAAACTCTTGATCCGATCACATTAATTTTAATACTTTTAATTAATAATTTTTTATTAAATTAATTTAAATTAATACTTACTAAAGAACTTCTAATATTAGCCAATAAATGACACTCACAACATTTTTCAGGAGCTCTGTGTCGTGGACCGCGGTAATGCTATTTTTCTTTGTCTTCATCCCTTGTAACTCGGGGGGCGATTGGATTTTGAGTGTTTTAATTGGCTGGTTGTTCTGTTACGGAAAGTTTCGATCTTTGTGTTTCTGCCGGTGGTTTTTGGTTGGGGTCTGGTTCTATCGGATCAGTGGGGTGTTCTACATTATAGTACGAGAAAGAAATGTTGTCTCTCATTTGTATGTTTGCGGCACGTGATATGCACATTTAGTTTTGTTTCTAATGGAGCTATTAATAGTAGAAAAAAGTTTCTTTTGGTTTCAAAGGAGACCAACAATGAACCAACTGGAAGAAATGTGTTGTATCTACTAACGAAAGATGATGACTGAAACAGGACTTGAGATTTTGATTGAAGTTTTCGGGCAGCATTTCATCACTGTAGAATATGATGGACAAAATTTCTAGAAGATGTCATGAATTGTGCTAATCATTCCAATTTCTTATGTAACACATTATTGTTTTGTTTGTTCAGTTTCCCCTGTGGTTATCCGCTGTGGTTGTCCGCAATGATCTCAAGCTTTCGGTAGCATGGAAATTTTTAAATCTTTAAAATAATTTTTAAATTTGTTTTGTTGCAGCTAGTACTAAGTGACCTGGAGACGGAGAGTTGGGTCATTGCAATGCACAAACACTTGGAATGAATGCGCTGTCAATTGCTGCCGTGCCTTGTTTCTGATTTCGCCGGCTGCTTTCCGACTCTCAAACAAACCAAACAACTCCACGCCCTCCTCATCACCACCACCGCCAACAACCTCACCTTCCACTCTCTTCTGGCCACCAAGCTCCTCCGCTCCTACGCTGCCCACCACGACGTTCCCTCCGCCGCCCTCCTCTTCGACCAAATTCCCCACAGAACCGTGCTCCTCTGGAACTCACTCATACGAGCCCATGCCCGCCTCGGCGACTTCTCCCGCTCCTTCTCTCTGCTCGCCAGCATGCGCCGATTCGGCGGTGCCAAGCCCGACGGCTATACCTTCGCTTGCATTCTTCGCGCCTGTGCTGAGAATTCGGATCCTGTTGGAGTTGCAATGCTCCATGGGAGCATGTTCTCTGCTGGGTTCGTCTTGGTTTCGATTAGCAGCACCGCGCTTGTGAGTGCTTACTCGAAGACGGGACTGGTGGATGATGCTTATCGCGTGTTCGACGAAATTCCTGATAGAGATTTGGTGGCGTGGAATTCGATGATATCAGGTTTCGCTTATCTCGGGAACCTGTGCAAATGCCTCGAGTTGTTTCGCCGGATGCGATGTGCTGGTGAGAGACCGGATGGGTACACGTTGGTCGGTCTTGTTTCAGGTATTTGGGACTTGGACTTGGCTGGATTAGGTGAAGCGATCCATGGGTTTTGTCTGAAAGTAGGATTTGAATCTAATAGCCATGTTAGGAGCGTGCTTGTTAGTATGTACTCAAGGTGCAATTGCTTGGAGTCGGCTTCTCAGCTTTTCCGGAGTTGGCCTGAAGCTGACTTAGTTATTTGGTCTGCGCTCGTGACTGGGTATTCACATGCAGGGAAAGGTGAGGAAGCAATTGGCTTATTCAGAGAAATGATCAGTAGTGTTGCTGTTAAAGCAGATTCTATCTTGATTGCTTCTGTACTATCAGCTTGTGCCTCATTGCCATCCATTGGACCCTGCAAAGAAGTCCATGGCTTCGCTTTGAGATGTTCCATTCATTCAGATATTGCAGTTTCTTGTGCTCTCATTGATGCATATTCAAAATGTGGCTTTGTGGATTTGGGTTTTCGTGTTTTCAGAACAATGTCTAACAGAACCTTGGTTGTGTATAATACTGTGATGTCAAGTATTGGTTCTCATGGACTTGGAGCTGAAGCTATACAAATATTTAAGACAATGCTAGATGAGGGCCTTAAGCCTGATAAAGCTACCTTCTCGGCTCTCCTTTGCGCATGCTGTCATTCGGGGCTTGAGATAGAAGGCCAGATTCTTTTCAAGAGAATGCATGATGAGTTCAATGTGGAGCCTGAGATGGAGCATTATGTGTACACAGTGAAGCTACTTGGTATGGCTGGGCAGTTGCAAGAGGCTTATAATCTTATTCAGGCCATGCCTATAATGCCAGATTCTGGAGTTTGGGGTGCATTGTTATGGGGTTGTGCTGTTCATAGAAATAGGGAGTTGGGTGACATTGTAGCTCTGAAGCTCCTTGAGATAGAACCAAGGAAAGCTGCTTACAGAGTCATGCTTTCCAACATCTATGCTGTTAATGAGGAGTGGGGAGACGTCAGCACTTTGAGGAACAAGATTTGGAAAGAAAGCTTGCAGAAAATTCCTGGCCTGAGTTGGATTGAAAGTTAAAATCTCTAGTATGTATATTTTTTTTATACTGTTGGAACAAAAGAACCTAAGTTGTTCTTTTATTTAGAGTTTCTCGTGGCCACAAGTGTCCTGCAATTCCATGATCACCTAGATACATGGATGACAGCAATGTAAAATGTCAAAATAGCTAATGAGGAATACTTATTTTTGATTTTCCATTTCGGACTTGAAGTTATTATTCTCAATTATCTTATATAAAGTATGCAGAGATTTGTTCCTAAATTATCGCTACTCAGTACTTGAAATTTCATAGCAATAAAAATATCTTAGCATAGTAGTTACATTTCAAAGTGACTGTGGGGGTGGTGGTAGTAGTAGTAGTAAAATTTTGCTGGTAGTAGAAGTGTCAGGGATTGTATTGTAATGAATCATATTAATCACAGCAGAATGTTTCCAGATTCTAGGATTGCTTGGTGGTAGCCAGTTACAGAATCACAACTTGTTGAGGAATTCTGATTTAATGTCTTTGAGCTATTTATTGTTTGGACTTGAAAATTAGAATAAAATGTTTGTGAGATTGGAGTGGAAGAAGATTAATTGCTTACTAAGTCAGGTTAGTGGAGTAGAACACATTTTCTGTGAGCTGTTTGGAGATAGAGTGCGAAAGACACTTTTGGTTGGATAGGTCCTCAGTGGACAGAGTAAAGTTATCTGAAATAGGTTATTCTGTATGGATGTTTTTTAAGAACCAGTTAGTAATATTGTTCAGCTTCGTCTGTTGTAACTGATTGAGTTATTAGAGATACAAGATTTTGTTGTGTTCCACTGGTATTTCTTTCCTCAGACTCCATAAAACATTTGAGAAATAGTCCTTTCCCCCTTCCGAGCTTCCATTGCCTGCAAACTTTGCCTCCTCATTTATCTAACTTAAACAAAAAATGTTAGACATTCATGGTCCCAGGGGCATTCAGTTGTCTGTAAATATCTGATATTTTTGACATACTGTTTTTTATCATATTGCCTATATCAGATTTCTTTCAAAGAGAGAATCAGGTTTCTTAGAGAGTTGAAGTTGGGTTATATGTTTATTGCTATGTTAGGGTACGAACATAATGCTCGAGTAAATCAAAGCGGATTGTGATCTCTTATGGTTATGTCACTATGGCAAATTCTTGGTATTTTACTGTGTTGTTGTTTTTCTTCTAATGTTTTTGCCATGCATTTAATATTTATTGCAAGTGCATAATTGCATAATATGATGCTTATGGCAATCATAGCTTATTTAGTAGGATAATAAATTTCTGAGCAACCCTTATTGACAGTGATGAACCATCAAGCTATTCATCTACTGTCATACTTTAGGTTTGTCAACTTTCTGGACTGGCCCTAATGTCTCTTCCGTCTAGCCATGAAAATAACTAATCTAATATCTGAGGGATGGGTTGTGCCAAAGCCTAGCTTTGTCTTGCAAGGACCACTATTCATAGCACAAGCCATGCTGGGGCTCAGGCATAGGGAAACACATGCATGCCCCATTGGTTTACAGCCCTACTGACAACATTACTATCTTCCAACCATTCTGAAGTAAATGTGAATGTGTTGTAGATGGTTTTTCTGTTCTCCCAGAAGGTAATTATTTGAGTGGTGGAAAATGGGATGCACTAGATTGAAATTCTTTCTTTTCATTGGATGATGCAGCATTTTGAGATTGTTTAAATTTGCAATAGTTGAAATAATTTCATATGTATACCATTTTCTTCTCCGGATTGGGGTGCGTTTTTCATTCATGGGTGGTAAAGAAGAGTCCTTGTGGAAGCAGATAACGTTTAAACTTGCTGATCAAAGGTGTGATTTTTCTCTTTTTCTTGTTGAGATTCCCAAGCATAAAAAATGTCATAATCAGATGAATGTTGTCGTATACTTCAGAATTGACTTTGGCAAGGCACTATTAATTTTCTTCTCTGCTATTTTACTTCCTTGCAGCATATCAACAGCCAAAGCTGGAGGGTACTTGTCAATTCAAGATAGTCATGGGATTCTAGAGAAGAGATTTTTAAAAGATGACTTCTTTGACTCTCTAGATAAGATATGTATTTCCTAATGAAGATGGGCAAGGATTGGCATATCAATAGCTAAAAAATTCTTCAGGTTTCATGTTTCTGTTCATTTACTGTATGGCCATAAATGATTACTGGGAGCAGCATACTTAGTCTGTCCAACGAATTTATGTAATTGTCCACTACTACTTGAAGTGAGGCCGCTTAGTTCAGAATCAAGTGTTTTGCATTTTGTATTTATGAACATTTTAGTGTCTTAGACCATGAGGTCTGAATGATTTACTATAGGTTTCCTTTGTGACATCTATTTCAGAAACTTAAGTCATTTCATTTCAATATAGAAGATTATACTGGATTGCCATTTAATTTCTGTGGTGGATATGTTGGTTTCATTGGGCAAACCATTAGATTCTTGATTTAAAATTTTGAGTCATTTTAATTTCTACAGGGATGATTCTCTTGTTAGAATATATGGCCTAGTGTTTAGTGATTGCTGTAAAAGCCTATCAGGATGTTCTGCTTGAAACCTCTTCACTGCATGATTGAGCAATGTCCTGTTATTTTCATGATGCTGCAAAAAATGGTAGATCTGAACTTGTTTTGTGTAGAAAAGTGTTACTGAATTTTAATGTGGTGAATGCTCATGCTAACAGTGTTTTGGCAGTCATATTGAGATCTCAAAGAAAGCTCAACTAGTCAACAATGCTGTTTTTTGTGTTGTTTTTGTTAACTGTGATGTTATATGTTATTGCTTTTAGTTTTTGTGTCAAAAGACCTGTCACATTCAGTTTAGGAAGTATAATTAGGGCTTGTTTGTTTCATTAGACTTTTAAATTTCAGGGACTTTAAAATCTCTGGAACATGAAAATCCAGCATTTGCTAAGTTGGACTTTCAAATCCAAATCTAGCCCATTAGTCCAAAAAAAAGGTCCCACCAATTTGGCCGGATTTTGAAGTGCAGGACTTTAAGAGCTCAGCACATGACATCACATGTTGCACTCTAAAATTCGCTTTTTTTACTTTTTATATTAAATTACAAATAAACTCCTGAAATCTTGTAAATTTTTTTTAAATTCTATTTTAAAAAAATACAAAAGTAGTTTTTTAATTTGTTTTTTGTTTAATGAAAAGTCTCATGCAACAAACACTAGATTTTGAAATTCAGATTAAAAATCATCCAAATTAAACACATCATTTGAATTTGGAAATTCGTGGACTTTAAAATTTCAGGATTTTGAAATTGCAGAGATTTCAAGGTCCAACGAAACAAATAACCCCTTGATGAAGTTAGATGATATCTAACTCACCATTAAATATTATATCAAGCCTTAAAATAACTATTAAAATTTTCTGTAATTTGGTCTACAACTACTATATTTTAAAATGTTTAACTGCAGTTTCTGTTAAATCATTGGAGTGCTATATGTACCTTCTTTTTTTGACAAAACTGCTGATGATAAGCCTGCCACATTGTGAAACACTGATTTCTAGGTGTGATTGGTTGCTATGGCTTCCACTGCATATATTCTGCAATCTACTGTGGCAATTTTTTTCCTTTTATCGATCACATTGATAAGGATTAGTTGTTGTGCTGGTACCATTTTGCAGGTATGTCTTCAAATAGAATGCGGTGCATCATCCAATGTACATTATTCAAGGACTCCGGATGCTTGTTTCTTCTTTGCTGATAACCTTATCGCAATCGATCACTGTAATGGTGATGTCTGTCTTCTTGCATGAAGTTTGTCACTTGGATCCTAAAAGTAGGGGAGAAGTGAGTTTGAAGGCAAAATCATGGTTGGTTGAAACTGAGAAAAGGCTTCTCAGATTGAAGGCTAAAACTTCAAAATTGGATAAGCAGAATCTGCCTACAAGATCATCTGCCCTATGCAACCCAGATTTCATTGTTGAGAAGTCAATGCATCAATATCTTAAAGATGTCCAGTACTGTCTGAAGTTCATAAGGGACGGCGAAAGCTATGAAGTGTGTTTGACAACACAAATGAAGAAGAGAGTTGATAACATCAATGCTCTGAGGCTCTACCTCAATCTAAAAGACCGAAATCCAGCCCCTACACTGCCCGGCTTACATTTGGAGAAGAAAATTTATGCATCTGTTGTTCCTCTCCTGAAAGATTTTTGCGGTTGGTTGAGTATGGTATATTGGAGGCAAAGCCAATCAGGGGCACTATTGCTCATGGTAGAACAGCCAAAGAAGATGATAAACTAAGATTACAGCTGCAATTCAGGTGACTTAGTAAACTAGCTCTCTAATGAACCCCTACAAAGATCTTCCTGTTTTCTTTTCCTTTTGCTTCTTTTATCATTGTATTTGTCATTTGGCAGTGAAAAGGACCAGGCAGAAAATCTAGTGATCATTGATCATCTGCAAAATGATCTGGACGAGTCGAACCAGGCAGTGTGCACATGCCCCGGCTAATGGAGACGGAATGTTATGCAACTGTCCACACTATTGTCAGCACAATCCAGGGAAAGAAGCAGTCAAATATAAGCTCAGTTGAGTGTGTGCAGGCTGCCTTTCATGGAGGTTCAATGACTGGGGCCCCCTAAGCTGTGGTATATGGAACTTCTCGATTCTCTCAAAAGCTGCTCCAGGGGCATCTACTCGGGCTCCATCAGGTTCTTTTCATACAATCAAAGGTTTCGACCTGAGCATTGTGAACTGCATTGTTGTTATACACAAAGGAGAAGCTTCAGTTGGAGCTGGAGGTGCAATCGTGGTCTTGTTGAACCCAGAACATGAGTATGAAGAAATGATGTCGAAAGCAAGGGCTTCAACCAGTGTTGTTGAGGAGTGCACTAAAGGATTGGATTGCTATGGAGAGATATCAAGATGACTAATCTGTGCAGAGACATCCACCTCAAGTTACTTGATACAATTCCTAACATTACAGAGTTATATGAAATATTTCATTGGTTTTTCACTCTTACAACTATTTGATTCCTTCAAAACAAAGGGTGTGCAAGATTGTAATAAGAAATTTTGAAGATGGGAATATTCTTTTATTTATTTCCATGTTCATTGTACTTTACATCAATTGTCAACATTGTAACAGAAAATTTACCAGGCTGGAGACGATTTTTTTACTAGAGCTTTTTGCTCCTGATGTTGTTGGAACTCTCAAACAAGGTTTGATAAACAGTGAGATAAGATCAACTATTTGAATTGTCATTGTTATGCATGAAGACACAAAAAAAATCAATAATCTGTTGATAGGTATTGAGAAAACTTTCTGAAGTAACAAAAATAAGTATAAAATGCTCCATTTAATTTCTTGGTAGCAGAAACACTGAAAATTCATAATCTGTTTTGGATATTTCTTCTGTTGATTTCAATTTGACCTAAAATTTGCTTGAATGTGGGTCAATATTGCTCTTCTAGTTGTGGGTTAAGGGGTGGTTAGTCAGCGTAGTGATACCCATGTTTTAATTTAGAGGAGATCATAGGTTCAATTCTGGGGACCCTACTTGATGAAAGGTGATAACACATTTTTATGATCGCAGGTGAACTGCATGCCAGTAGAGCTTGCCTCTGTTGGAGGCAACTGAGGATAGACTGGGAAAATCTGATATGGTGCTCCAGTACATCACCTCGACTGATCAATTCGGCTAGTAATTAAAATATAACATTTAAAACCACATATGCTCCAAGTATATGTATGTATTACAATCCTATTTATTTACAAATATAATTTGGAATTTATTATTATTATTATTATTATACTGTTTAATATACAGGGCTTTCTGTAAACCACAAATTCAATGAATCTTGCTTATTGATTTTTATACTACGAGTTGAAATTAATAATTGAGATTTACTTATTGACACAACTGATGAATGACCATCAAATCTCATTAATATAAAAATAATACTGTAATTTCTATTTTCTTTATTATCGAGATCAAAATAAAAAATAGTTTTGATTAGAAATTACTTGTATTATTATTATTAGTAAAAAATCACTATTATTATATTATAAATTTACAAAAAATTATCTCAATTAAAAATATTCAAAAATATTATATTTTAATTTAACTTAATTAATTAAATTTATATAAAAATTTAAATTGACTTTATCTAATTTTGGTTCAGACAATTATTAAATTTATAAAGGACTGATTATAAAACAAAAAGAAAATCTAAAATCTAGTTTTGTCAAATCGATTGTCTGATAATTAAATATTTTTAAAAATTTTAATTGAAATAAAATTTTGTAAAATTATAATATAAAAGAGTTTTTTTTTACAAATAGTGATAATGTAGTTTCTTATTAAAAACTATAAAAAATCAGAAATTATGATCCAACGGTGGCAAATGTGGAAAGATATTCTAGGTGGCGGTTCAAAGATTTCTTACAGAGCCTGATTTCCCAGGCCAATATAAAACCCGATTCAAAACCGGGCAACAGGTCTGGTTTTGTGGAAAAAATCCAGGAGTGCGCTCCATCTTCTGCTCTTTTTCAAGCCCAAAGGCGGCACCTTTCGCCACCATATGGTATATCCGATCCGGCAAACTCTTTCTTGTACAGGAATTTTGCATCCTGATGCTTTCGTTTGTTAATTTCCTGATTAATTCGCTGTGTTTAGATTGTTTTTTCACTCGATGCCTTGGATTATGTTGTTTGGTGGATTCTTTCTCCTGGATGTCCATTACTGCACTGTTTCTTGGATTTTCTTGGTTCTTTATAGTATTAGGTTATTTTAGGGTTGTGGCTCGTCGGCAGTTTCAGGTTAGGGTTTCCTGATCGACAGAAATTGTTTTTGCAGCAAAGAAAGAATAAACCAAATTGGGGCATAATTTGTCATGCTAATGTCCCAATAGATGATGTTGGAAAGAAGCCCTCTTCTTTACATGCATCAAAAGTGGAATTAGATCTCCAAGTCTCTGATGGTCATAACTGTGATGTCTGCCACTATAATTTAAGTGATGCATGTTTTTTGGAAAAATTGGCATGGGAGTGTGGGATTGGCTAGGGGAAGGGTTTATGTATTTTACCTTGTAGAAGTGTATCCATTACAAGAAAAAACATATTTTATTAGAGTACACAATAATATCTTTTGTGTTTAATGTTTCTTGTGATCGTTCTTGTTGATTGATGAATGAGTTATCTCCTATTTTGAATTTTTTCCTAGTGATTTATCATGTTATATAGTTGATTCCCTTGTCTAGAATTCTTTTAGAATCATGTTTCTTGGAATTGAAGTTTTTAAAAAGGTCTGGATCATGGATGTTTTTGACTATGTTTGATAGTTTCATAGAAGTTGTATTGCACTTAAGCAATGTGTTAGAAATTGGATGATCTTGACTCTGATTTTGTACTTGTGATGCCCAATCCAATCTCGGCTTTGAATCGGGTAGCAGCTGATTGGGATCTGATATCAAATGGATCAAGTCTGGATTGCCTTTCCATCTGATCCATGTTGTAACTTGAGTTGAGATGTGGGTAGGCACAGTGGCTTGCACTATTGAGTCTTGACTCTCCTTTGCCACCATTGCTGCTTGTTGACCTCCATCACTGCCTGCCAGCATCGCCTCTGCCACTCCTCTTAGCCACCTTTGTCAGTCTGGTACCTGCATCTGCCACCTTTCTCTCTTCCTCTCTCTGTTCCTCTTGTTTCCATGCTTCATTCAAATATTTCTCTCTCACTGGGTATGACATAAACATAGAATGTCTCTTTTTTTAATTTTCCATTGCCTGAAGTTTTCTGTAATAGTTGTTGATTTTTAGAATTTTCCAATACCAACTTTGGTGAATTGAGATTGTACAGGTTTGATATGTTTTCTAATCTTGATTTTAAAGATCTTGCTTAAAAGGACATTTAGAGTACCTCTTGAGCAAAGTCAGCCTGTGCATGAACTCTTTTTCAAGGACATGTCTATCTATAGAATACCCCAATACATGTGTTGGATATCCAAGACACCAATGCTTCCTTCTGTGACGTAGCAACAAGCGTGGTAGACGAGGAAAACACCGTTACCTCTATTAAGAATTCCTTGAATCCATAAGGAAGAGAGAAAATTCACTAAAGTAGAACTTTATTGAGAATAAAAGTTGTTCCCCCCATCTATAGAACTGAAGGCCTATTTATACAAATACCAGAAATCCAATTTGAGTAAGTTTCTGACTTCTCAAATCCTAAACTGAATACAACTTAATTTGAACCCATTAATTGGGTTGGTAGAAGTTCTAAATAAGTTAACTTACGAAAATAAAATCCTAAATAAGGATTTATCCTTCCCAAGTCCTAAACTAAATAGGAGTCAGCTCAAAATTAGTTTTGGGTTGGTAGAATCCGAGAATAAGACCTAAGACATCATAATGAAGAGAATTTAAATATAGAAAGGTACTAAGTAAGGTAAACCCTAAGTTTAAATAAAAGAGTGAATCAAATCATTTGTCATGGCTCCTTGACTTCTGAATTAGCTTTTTTTGATATTTCTGAACTTCCTTTGAGTGTCATATATCATCCTGGAAATGCTAGTTCTGGAGACTTTGTTGGAACTACTGATTTTTATTTTCTTTTTCTAGAAATTTTGTGTTATAATGACAAATTTTCTCCAGTGTAATATGTTTTACTTTTAGTTATTGCTGACACAAGCATATTTGGTTTGAATGTACTTTTGGCAACTTATGTTGGGTTTCCTCTGCAGTATATTAGGCAACAGAAAATGAGGTTTAGGATCTAGTTTGTTTCTTCCGCAAAAAGTAGTGGAATAGTTCCATGGATCTGGTGGAAGTTCCAGAGTTGTGACCTCTGTCTGTGTAGTGGGAGAGTGGAGAAACTTACGTCCTGCACTTGTTTCTCTTCAGTCTTTTCTTTTTAATGGCTTCTGCTACCAAATACCCAATTTAGTCCCAAAAGTTCTAGGTAAACTAAATAGAAGGAACTCCCACTTCCAGCATTTCTCCAAATACTGATTGACCAAACACCATGAAGTGCACTTTTTACTACCTTTGAGCTGATCAGATGCACGCTTAGCACTTGGTTTTGATCTTTGAGCCTTTGTCAACTGAAGTCTTGTATGTCTGGAAAATTTTGACTTCTTCATCTTACAAAAGAAGTCCACTTAGTAAGTTGTTTGGAAGCTCAGATCTTTTGAAAAGAGTTCTAGATTTGAACTCCACCAGTCCTTCCCATACTGATAACTACACACACTGTATATTTCACTATTCTAACCACCCAAATCTAGGGTTTAATGACATGTGTACCTAGCTCAGATTCTTAATCTTGTTGTTTCTTGTATTTGGAGAATGCCAATGACCTCATCATTAGATGTTGACTATGCTGTAAAGCTTCAGAAGCATATACCAAAAGATGAATACTAGAACCTAGCTTCTAAGTGAACGCTGCATTGTGTACAAAGATATAGCTAATTGTTTAATTTAAATTCACAAGTTGTACACGGCATTGCCAATCTAGATACAAGACTTTCTTTTGTTTTTTTTCAACTGAGCTAATAATAATCAATCAATGTGCTTCTGGCCTTTTCCCTCACAAAATCTTCTTTATTTCTTTATTCGGTGATTTTTTTTAAAAGAACTATTTATTGATCTTAATAGGAACCAGTCCAAGTAGTTTTTCTGGAATGTGCTGATGAATGTAATGTGCTTGACTAATGAAAAATTCTACGAAGACATAAATTGCAGGTCTGTAACTCAGCCAGGATATATTGGTATCACAACAGTTGACTTATCAAATAAGAGTAAACTCCTAATATCAGCAGATTGTCATATTTTGCATCTGGACACAAGAAACTTCAAAAGTAGATTTGCTTTGTTATTGGATAGCAGAAGTCTCTGATTTGTGATGGTTATTGCTGTGCTAACCACAGAAGAGCCTTACCTTCAGAGTGGTAGAAAGTAAAATTTCAAAAGTGTATTACTAATCTATTGATGGTCAACACTATGTGCGCTAGTTCTGCACCTACAAGGGAACACTGTGTGTACAAGAGGAGGAAACTGCCGCAGAGTGCGTTTGCATTTCTATCAGAAGAAAATGCTACATCAATTACAAAAGAAAGTTCCAATTACACTTCTACTATAAGCTTCGAACTGGATCCTTTGTCAGTGAAAAAAGATGATCTCGAGAAAACTCCTGTGACTTCTGCAGAGGTTTCCACAGATGCTACAGACATAGAATATCTGTTAAGTACTGAAGACCACCACCCTAGGGAGCCCAATGATATTGCCAGCAAAGAGATCAATTGTAGTATTTCAAAACCTGTTGCTGCCAACTCTTGCTTGCATAGAGCAAATGAATTGCCTCCTATATCATCTACAGGTGACTTTCACTTGTCAACATTAGAGCACTTCTCAGTTATACATGACACCTGTTCATCATCCAAGTCTATCACAGAACATTGCACAGCTTCCAAACAAACAGAAGCAGATGATACCGGAGAGTGTTCTTCAACAGAAAATGTATCTGGAAAATCATTGGATGAATTCACTTCTGCAAAGGATCTTTGCATTTATGTGCTTCGGAGCCATGGGTTGCTCGATGATTCATGCAGGGGCAATGCAGTGGCTTCTGTGGATGTCCTGGGAGATGTGGATGAGCAATTCATGCAGTCATGCAAAATTTGTGGTATTCCAGAAAATCCAAGAAAGATGCTACTTTGTGACCTTTGTGATGAAGCATTTCATATATCTTGCTGTATCCCTAAAATAAAAAAGCTGCTGATTGATGAATGGTATTGCCTGCCTTGTTTGAGGAAGAGACCAAAGACCTTCCTGGTTAACAATTCTGGGAAATCTTTTAATAAGGCTGGTGGATCATCAGAGGGCACTGGCGGAAACCCTATATCATTCATGTTGAGTGACACTCAGCCATACACAACTGGTGTTCGAATTGGTAGAGATTTTCAAGTGGAAGTTCCGGAATGGTGTGGTCCTGTTTCAGTGTATGCTCTGCCAATACTTTTCATTTTTTTCTTTTACAAGTTTTTACTTTTAATCCAGACTAAATGTTCATTTTCATAGAAAATTCTATCAATCTATGTGAAGCATGAAAATTCTGTTTTGTGATCTTTTGCATTAGTTCTGTGATGGCTTGGTGCTTTTTCATGTCTTGCATTTTCTTGTCATGATCCATTTAGATTATATTTTCCTGTTATTTTTTTGAAGTGTTGATCCTGTGTTGGGACCAGAGCCCTTATTGCTATATTTGTGTGGTAGTCTTATTTTGATCTTTAATATGTGACTTTTGGTTTTCCATGAGTTCCTAACTGTTATGTTAATAAGGCTTTTGTTTGTTTGTTGAAAAGCTCCCACTAGAGTAGGGGCTAGGCAAGGACCTCAATGAGAAACCCATATTGTTCAATCAGCTACTGCAGTGTCTCAAAGCCATGATCTCTTCTTTGGAAAGTAATGCCTCCGCCATTGTGTTAACAGTGGGTTTGACTAGGCTTGTGTTTTGTTAACACGCAAAAATAGGCTCACTCCTTAAGGGCCTGTCTTCTGGAATTTGTTTTGGTCAATTACACACAACTCCTTGATTTCTTAAAGATATTAGGTATAAGTCCTGGACTACTTATGCATTATCCTCAATTACTTTTTTTATCAGTTTACCCTTGTTAGTCCTTAAAAAACTGCAAAAGACCAATTTGCCTATTTTGTTTCATGTCCATTTGCATCTCCTTATTTTACCTCTTCCTTTGTCTCCTCATTCTCTCTCTATGCTCTTCTCTATCTCCATCTCTATCTCACTAATCACCTTTCCTGTCTTTACCTCCATGACTAATAACCAAAACCCTCAATTGTCCACTTAAGGCATCTTCTTCTCCTCTGCCTCCATCCTCTTCTGCATCTCCCTCTCTGATTCTGCCCTTCCTATTTCATGACATCACCGTTTGAAATCCATTTTCCTTTCCACATTGTCTTTCATCACTATCTCTGCTCTCTCTTCTCAATCTGCATCTCTATCTCATTCCTCTCCCTTATTTCATTTGCATTACTATCTCCAGATCCATTTCTTCTGACCAACACTTGTAGTCATCTTCTTACTTATCTCTGTCTTTGTTACTGTCTCTATTTTATTCTTCTCCATCTCTATATTCATTTCATATATTGTTTATCATCTGAAGGATAAAATGAGAAATAGAGATAATTTACAAGGCATAAAATGAATAGATGGGAACATTTTGAACTAACAACAGTATGGACATAGATAGGGTGTTATCTGTGACCGAATAAAGGAATTGAGGGAGGCAAAAGTGAATATCAAAATGGCTGGGGGTTATACTAACATCATGAAATTTCAGGGAGTTATTGTAATGAACCATTTTTTTATGCCATATAAGTGGATATTTTGGTGACTAATGTTCTGAATTTTCTTTTCTGTAGTGAGAATGATTACTTTCGTGAAACCTCACAATTGGATCCCACAGAATTTACAAGTCTGGAAGTAAGACAAAGGCATCTAATGTTTAGTCTTTCACTTCTTTCTTGAGTGTGTACTGATTGAGTCATCCAATATGCTAGGCCTGGAATTATAAGCCATTCAATCATAACTCTATTGGTAACTGGATTCAATGTCGCGAGGTGATATACAATGATGCAAATGATGGTGAAGGGACTATATGTGGAAAGTGGCGCAGGTAAGCTGATCAAATCATGCAGGCATAGTGAAAATATTCAGCTACTTATGTTTATCATTTGTCATAAACTAAATGGTTTCACATTTTGGATAAATCTCTTTACTCCATACTTATCAGCAGAAATATTTTGGTAGAAACAGAATGATGGAAGCAATAACACAATTTAGAAATTTGCCAAAGGCCGAAGTCAGCTTATGATTAGATGACAAATGTGTTAAAGAAAAGAAAATAAGGGTTAGTCCTCATAATGGGCAGAACTATACAGGACTCGATTGCATCAGAAGATGCGGTCCAGAAGCCCAAGTATTTTGGGTTCATCATAGCTATTAGATTGTAAATGGGTCATGAGTAGGAGTTTAGGTTTGTCTAAATTTGCTAGAGTTTCTGTAGGTATAAAAATCAACATGTAATTTTAAGATGAATGAGAATTTTTTTGCTCTCAGAGAGATTGATTGCTCTTATCATTGAACACAAACAATAGTTTTGCTCAAAGACAAATTCTACATTCAGAAAATTAACATGGTATTAGAGATTTTGTGGTGGTGAAAGAGCAACCAAACCATGACTATGATGGAGGAGAAACTAAAAAATAGATAGAGAAAATCTACAAATTACCTCTACCAAACTAAAGAAGATAGAGAACTATCTCCCATAGGTAAGAGTAGTAAAGATTTATTTAAGCTCCAAAGAAAAGCATAACTTTCGTGTGAAGGAGTTATCAATAGAAAAGAAAGCCTAGGATCATGAAAGAATGTTATTGTTTTTAACCAACCTTAAACCCAAACATAAGAAGATTACTAGTTCATTGCTAAACCTCAAAAGCCATGTGAGAGAGACTGAAAGGTATGTATGGTAGTGAGGATAATATATGTAGTCTTTGTATTGTATAAAGAAATTTTAACTACCAAGCAAGAAAGAAAAAAACTGAGTGAGTATTTTGGGATTATGAGTAGACTATGAGATGAAGTGAAGTATTATTTTTCAGTCAAAACAGAAAAAATAAGAAGAGAAAGAGCAGTTGAATTTCAATTTTATAAGCAATAATGAGATACCTTTATTGAATCAAGTATATTGCAGATTGCAAAGAGGCACAATAGTAGTGTCAAAGAGAGACAATATTAGAGATCTCAACCATAATTTTAGAAGAAGATCACATTTATACAAGAAACAACAATATTTATAACATTAACTACAATGGAAAACGCTGAAAATTTATAAGTGACAAAGGCAAAGGAGGCACTATAAGAGGTTGAAATAGAGGAAATCCTAATCTCAAGTGCACAAATGTGTAAAAATTGGTCACTCAATAGACAAATGTTATTTTGTGATTGCCAAGTGAGTATGAGCCAATAGTGCACAAAATCATCTAGCATACTCAGAGCAACGGGGAGGACAAAAATTAAACCTAATAAGTGAGGAGCATATGATTATATCTAGAGAGGAGTATAACAAACTTCTCCATTATACAACCAATTTGTCTGTGATCACCAAATCACTGTCAACAAGCTAAGGAAGCCAACATACACATAAAAATTCCTGAATCATTGACTTAGGTGCCTCATACTCTATGATAAGTAAGGCAGAGTTAATTACAAATATGAACCACATGTCAACACAGAGTATGCCTCTTTGGATGATGGAACACCATCACAAATTGTTGGTTTAGAGAAAATACATATATCAACTGTTGACCTATCATTAATATTATTTATTTACAAGTTTTTAGTTAATTTATTATTGGTTAGCCAATTAATCAAGAAACTGAATTGTTGTGTAATATTTTTTTTACTTGTTGTGTTTTTAAGACCTTACAATAAGAAAGAAGATTGATAGGAGCATTAAAGACAAGAGACTTTGCTTTCTTGACTTTGAAACACAATATCCAAGAGTTTTGTTGTCACAAGTAGAAGATATCATCATATGATATAATAGGTTTGGCTATTTCTCTTAGAATGTACGTAAGTTTTTATTTTCCAATTTAAACTTATTAAGTAGAAGACATTGTTTGTCCTGTCAACTAGCTAAATATCACATATTTGTTTATATTCCAACAATTAATAAAAATCAATTTTTATCTATTTTACATTGTTTACAATGATATATGGACAACCATGAATTAATCCTTGAATGAATATAACCCAATTTGAGGAAGGGTGTTAAAAAAAAAATTAAGTTCAATCTCCATAATAGGCCAAACTATACAAGACTTGGTTATATCAAAAGATGTTATTTAAAAGCGCAAATACTCCAAATTCATAATAACCATTAGATTGTAAACAAGTCATGAGTAAAGCCCAAAATAGAATTTAAATAAAAGTCCAAATAGGAGTTTAAGTTTGTCAGAATTTGTTAGGATTTCTGTAGGTATAAAAATCAGCATATACTCTTAAGATGAATAAGAATTTTTTTGCTCTCAAAGAAAGTGATTGCTCTCATCATTGAATACCAACGCTAGACTTGCTTCTAGATTTAGAAAATTTAACAAATTGTGTTGGAACAATAGCCTTAATAAATCTTGTTAGTTGGTACCACAAAGTTCTTCACCATTCTCAGCACTTTCAACATTTAGGGTTTAGGTCTGTTTGGAATCTGGATTTGCCAAATCTCCATTAGAATTGGGTTTTCCATAATTTTTGACCAAGTAGGAAAAGTTGACAATACAAGTGTTTGGTAGTACTTTATATTGCTCCATTTACCAATGAAATGACACAATTACATTGGAAAATGTAAGAAGGGGATCTCGACCTCTTCTTCTTTTCTATAGAAGAGAGGTCCATTTCCTTCAGAAAGTGAAAAAAATTGGGAGTGGAGTAGTGGGAGTGGTTTGGATGTTGGTTTCTTGGGGTTAGTGAAGTGGCATGTGAAATACAAGAGGATCTAGTATCATCTATTCCTCATTGTGCTTCTTGCCCTTTTTACACATATGGAGCCCCATTGATTGATGTTGCATGCAGAAAGTGCCTTATTGTATGAAGGTCCTCTCAAAATTATGTCTTCAGAGGGTTTGACTCACCTAGTCTTGCACTTGCACAAGAAGAGAAGCAATCTCCATGTTTTGAACCTATGACACCCCTGTTCTATAATTTCCTAGATAATCTATGTAAAAATTCTGTTTAATTTTCATGTCTATCTAAGATTTCTAGTCCTTTAATCTTTCTAGTTTAGTGTCTACCAGAAAGTCTCTTGGGGAGCGTTTTGTTTGATATGATCTCAACTTAGTATGACTAGTGGCTTTAATCATGCTAATTAGTCATACTAATCGGTCATACTAGCTAGTAGGTATTTGGGGTTAGTATGACTAGTGCTATACATACGAGTGTTATTTTTAGGGTTAGTCATACTAATTAGTTATACTAGCTAGTAAATGTTTGGTTACAAAACACAAATAGGCATGTGGTGATCATTTCCTTAGTCTGAAACCAAACGCTCTCTAACTTCATTGTCTAGAAGCAATAACACCATTTAAACTTGATTTCCTTATATTCCACCCATGGTAGTCCATATATAAAGCATATCTCGTTCTATTATGATATCTTCTATTGATAACAGGTACCAAGTCACGTCTCTAGAAAGCCAGCTGTTAGTCATTGATAACAACCACTGAAAATTGAAAATTGTTTCTCCTAGACGGATCCCTTGTCATACTCTTGTACGAATGGGTCTATTAAAATATGCATATTTTTAGGATGCCTCCATCTATTAGGTCAGCTTTATTATTTCTCATATCCAGGCAAGGAATGTAGGAAGATCTTGCAATTAATATCCTTCATCAGAACACCAAACGTAGTAGACCAATTTAAATTGGGAAATATGAAGAATAATATTTTATTATTTGTTTTATTCCTTGATATCATATGAACTGCATGTGATAGAAATGAACTCCTCTTGGATTTTATTTCAGGGCGCCTCTTTTTGCAGTTCAAGCTGATGATTGGGATTGTTCCTGTTCTGTTACCTGGGATCCAATCCATGCTGATTGTGCTGTTCCTCAGGTGAATGATACATTGCATGTCACATAAATTTTCCTGAGAGTTAATTTTGGACTACAATCTGATGAGATTAGGCTTGGAGAATTTGATTTCTTGCAATTCTAGAATATGGTTGTGTAAATGGTCAATTCCTTGATCCACTGATGAACTTCTTTGTAGGTCTGGTGTGGCTTGATGTGTGTATAACCTTGTGAAATAGTCTTTGGGTGTAGTCATTCTATAGTGTAGATTAACCTGCCCAAACATTAAATCCTGCAGCTATTTTTCATTTGCTGTAATGTGTGGTGACCATGTAAGCTGACTGCAGATATTTTTGTCTGAAGTTACAGAATTAAGCTTGTGTGGCGTACGGTTGGATTGAGGCTGGCCACAGATTAAGCTTAGACAAGAGATTTATAATTTCCATAAATTTTGTATTGTTTAATAGAGGCTACTGATTAAATATGTTGGTCCATAGTTTCTTGTGGAGGTAAATATCATAAGAATAATAATAATAATAAAAGATCTAACTGCTTGGTGGTTGTTTTTCAGTAATAATTACTCTATGATTTGTCGACAAAGAAGAAAGCAGACATAAAATTTCAAAGAAAAACTAAGACATTAAATTTCAAAGAAAAACTAGGGGTGCCAAATTGTTCATGAATTCAGTAGTGCTGAGTAATAATGACAAATCTAAAGTTATGGGCTTTCTGTCCCTTTAGCATTCTACTAGTTACTTACAGCATTTGGTTGTAGTTTTCTTCTTCGTGCACTTTTTTTATTCCCTTAGTATTATTTCCTCTGCCTCCGAACAAACCATTCAAATCTTCTACTAGCATATAGGAATTGCACTGTGTCTGGTCAAATAGTTTTCTTATGTACTTGAATGTGTGGTACCAAAAACATTCTGTACACTCCTGATTTTTTCACTCCTTGTTCTTGTGCTCATGTTGCCATCATATATTTATGTGAATTTGCTTCTGAATGTTTTTTGACATGTATGTTCGTGAACTAGGAGCTCGAGACAGATGTCATTCTTAAGCATCTGAAGTATATACAGATGGTATGTTTTATCACTCTCGTGTTGAAACTTGTTTCAATAACTAATACATCAGCAACCATGTTCCTATTTTGATAGTATTAGAATCTTTGCTAGATTTATGTCTTATGTTTTCATCTGTCTGAATATTCATCACGTCTCTTTGCACCTTTTTCATAGTTCCTGTATGAGCAAATCATCTCTAACATTTGCAATAGATTGCGGAAGTGATCTATAATAACCTTGCTATTAGATAACGAAGTACACACTTTATTAAAGCTTACCTTAACTTTTTCATCACATTCTACTTAGAGATGATCGAGAACATGAGCCTCCAATGTACTTGTCGATATTATTTTAACATACTAATATGGGTTTTCCCAGAAAAAGTTTTCCATTTTGTAATTGCTAAATATAGATAGAAATATCTAAAACAGACCAAATTTTAGGTGACCAAGGGCTTGAAATATGCTCCACCTTAATAAGGATCAAGGTGTTACCATCTCTAGGCCACTTTCTTCTGATTGATATTAAGATGGAATGCTGGTTGACCTGCTTTCCAGGCAAGCATTACTATTTCAGTGGTTGGATTGATATATATGCCATGAATTAAGAGAATCCAAGCTACCTAGTGCTTTTCAAAGGACTCTTTACATATATTTTTTGTTTCCAACACTGATCACTTCAATTTCAGCTCACGGCCCTTATATTGTTAATGGTGCGATTGTTGTTGTTGTCGCTGCTGCTGCTGCTGCTGCTAACAATTTCGATGAGATATATGTAGAGAGAAGAATATAAACAGTTGGAGATTCTGAAATAGCTACTTTTAAGCTACAAAAAACACTTTCCATTCTGGAAACTCACTAGAATTTTATGTAGCTACCTAATATCAAATTCCCTGACACATGGGTGCTAATTTAATTCACCCCTTTTACCAATTTTATAATGTTTATTCTTGTAGCTAGTGTATAAGACTCTTCAACATTTTGAGAACTGGCCATTGGATAAGTTGGAACCCAATAAACCTAAAGATTAAGATGCAATACAAATGATCAGTGTGACTAGTTTTATTCTCCTTTTCTTTTTAATTACCGATATTGATATTTATTCTTATATGCAATCAAATATGTTTGCAGCTGAGGCCTCGACTGGCCAATAACAGATGGAAGTCTGATCAGAATAAAATATAGTTCATGGATAAATGGCATTAACACTTTGCATGGCGATGTGCGGCATATGTGAGGTTTGTTGTACCTTTCTTCAGTGCATTTTGCACCTCTCAATCATATCATCGAAGGGATAGCATTCTTCTGAATCCTGCCACTCTTGTTGTATCCAATATTACTTGAATTGGGCAATGTCAGAATATATTACCCCAATGTGCTTGGTTTTGTAACCAGTTATTGCATGCAATAGACAAATATTTTGTTTCATTGATTTAGCAAAAGCCACCTCATTTTAGTGGATATATTCAGGGAGATAAAAAAAATGATGTGATATATCTGAGGAAGTTGATATGAAAAGACTCCTTTCAGAGTTAATAATGTTCTTGGTTGTAGTATTTACGTAAAATGTTCTTGATTGTAGTATTTATGTAAAATAATCTTTTAATATTCCTTGGATTTTGATGTCGAATGCAATTTTTCTCCTCCAAGCTTGGAAATAATAAATCATCTGACAGATGTAATGCCAACATTTAGCTTTAAGAATACTTTTCACTTTTTGCCCATAAAATGGATGATCTAGAAAATTTTCTTCAATGTATTGTGAAAATCAGAAGGCATTTGACAATTTTTTAGTTTATAAATTTCTGTTGTTTCAATTCATAAATTAATAAAAAAAATAAGACTTGCAACTGGATAAGAGTTGCGATGGGAACTTTTTTCTCTTTTTTTGGTCTAGTATTAAAGGTGATCAGATTTGACTTGAGAAAGGGTATACCAGGGAATATAATTGGAATATGCCTGTTTTTGCCAACCATTTATTTCATTTTGCATTAACATGGTTTTTTATCATTAAAAAAGTTGTTTGTATGCTCCCCGTATTAACATTGAACAGCGACAAGTAGTTAACTGTTTCCAGAAAGAACAAAAGACCAATGACCTAACAACTCTCAGGAGAGTTGGCAACAACATAATAAATAAAGAAATTGTGGGCTATCAACATTCTCAAGAGAAAATAAAAGAAAATAGTATGAGCTAAGCATCCAGAATGTATTGGTCACAGCATTTACAAACAAAAAATAATGCTTACTAGATTTGCAGGAGCAAGGTGCAAGCACTGAATCAAAAGTCATTGCCTCAATGTATCACGATGGAGGTAGAATAAGCACCATCGATGCATGTCGCAGAAATTGATTTTTTCACATAAGAAAAGCATCAACTGTACCACTGGTACATTTGTATATCCTGATTCCAAATGAGCAAAATCAAGGGTAACGGAAATATTTCAAAGCATGTACATCTAAACCAACTATCCCTTTCATCTGGCTAGCCTTGTTTAATTACTACACCATGCACAAAGAAAGGTAACATGCACACAGAAAGGTAAAAATTGACAGAAAAAGATAGCATGAGTTCCATCAAGGGTTCTCCTCTAGTAATTCACCACATGTGCTGGTTAGGTGCCTTCTGCTTCAACTCAGCTACTGGAACAAACATGGTTTGTTCGCCTGAAATGCTTCTATCCGATAAAGAACCATCATCTTGGCATGCCAATAATCCCTTTTGCAGCCTTTGAAGCCTTTCTTGGACCTTACAAAGTCTCTCCATCTCATCCAAATAAAGCTTTTGCTCAGCAGTAATCTGATTCACCATAGAAATATTCTGTCGTAAGCAAGGTTTACTTCCCCAACTAGGGATACTAAAAACTGCAGCACTGGTGAACCATGGACTCAGCTGCAATACAACATTCATATTAGATTGAAGGTTTTATATCAAATCATACAGAAATATCAAAATTTCTCAGGACTACCTGTTGTAGAGCCAGCTCCTCTGACAATCTCTGTTGCGTGGTGATACAGGCTAACTGATTCTCAGGAACAGAGCTTATCAATTTCTGCAGCAAAACCAGATATCTTGGTTACTAAATACAAGAAGTTTCTGAAACAAGTAGGGAAACAGTTGCTGAGGATGCTGGAGAAGATACATTGGGCGCCTGTGCTTTTTCATCAGACAGTGGACTGGCTGTACTTCTTTGATGCTTGCTTGATGGTGTTGGTAGTGATGCTCGATTCTTTCTTCGACAAGACCTCTTCAATTTTCTGGGGATGCAGAAGAGGGAAGACAATGGTAGCAAATAAGTGTTGTCCAGTGGGACTATGTCACTACTGTGTTTTGTCCCATCTTTTACATCTACATTTCTATTATTCATGTAAAGCTCTGTGCTTATTTGATCCTGTACCCAATGCATAAACAAAGGCCAAGTCAGAACACAAAAAAATCTTAAACTAGTTGCTGCTACCTCACAATAAAAATGAGTGGTGCAAATATAGAATTGTTTGCATGTTTAGCTCTGATAGAGCTTAAAATTACTTGTTCTTGTTCCTGTATCATAGCGAAAGCATTAAACCCAAAAATCCATATGAAATTGGGAGTATGGTTGTGCCTGTAAAATTATAACTTGAAATTTTGAAAAAGAAAGCAGCACTTGCATAGTATAGATAAGCTTCCATGGAAAGTCTTTATTTTCCATAGCCTAGCATGTGCAAAATCCTATATACATGTGTGTGTGCGTAACTATAAGTTTGATAATTCCAAGATGAGGAATTCTAAACCTCACTAACAATTATCTACAGAAATAAAGAGGCACATGAATTACCTTTCTGCTTTTAAGAGCAGCATATCGTGCATTTCTGAACCACCTGCTAACCTGCAAATCAGGAAGACATTTGATCAATTTTTATTAAGGAACCACATCCAACAAGTCTGCCAAATTTGAAGTAACAAAGATATTAATGAGCTACCAATGACAACGGTAGCTAATGCTGGATGTTCAAGGTAGTACTGGTTGAAGCAGAATGAATATGAGGGCACCTAAGATTAACTATAGCGAGGCTTGCCAGTTTGAACTCGCCCACCTGAAACAACCCACAGGTGCTTGACTCTTCAATGCCAACCCTATAAACGAGCTACAAATGACAACCTTATTAATGCTGGATGTGCAAGTTAGTATTGGTTGAAGCAGAATGGATCTGAGGGCACCTAAAGGTTAACTATAGTGAGGCTTGCCAGTTTGATCTCAATGCCCACCTAAAACAACCCCACCACAGGTGCTTGACTCTTCAATGGCAATCCTATTTTATATTGTAGTCCGGTACTAGTCATCCAAAAATGCAACTCCGTATCTATTAGAACCTAAAAGATCTCAACAACAGTTGAATCAATCTTCAGGGTCTAGCACACTCTAGTTGACTATATATCAGCCAGTGATAAGACATTAAATAACAGGTGTTCCTTCACTCAAGGTACAGAGGATACCAATAAGGTCATGGACTATCTTAATTACAGAGGGTGGGGAACAGAAGACTAGCCACTTGGATCAGGATGCTAACATCGATCGGAGACCACCTGAGCTAGATAATCATTACAGCATTCAGACATTCAAAAGATCTGGTTAAACTCAAAAAATACTACCTCCATGAATTTTCATATTGGATTCTTAAAATTTCAGAAAGAATTTAATGCAGCATGCTACAGGTTTCTTGTTTATTCTTGGCATGCCATTAAAGGAAAAAGATGCATACTTTGTCAGATGCAATTCCCAACTGCTTTGACAGGTTCTCCTTGGTGCTCCTTGAAGGAAGTTCATTCTCAGCAAACACTTGGCGAAGCTTCTATACCAGCATAAGGGAAATGGATTCAAATTATCAATGAAGCTTGGCAAGATAGAAAAGAACATAAATGGTTCAACTGCCAAAAATTAAAAAAAAAAACAATATATGACATGCATATAAAGAACTCAAACAAGAATTTGAAACTTGCATTGTTCCTAGTGAGAAAACAGCAAGAATTACTCATCATCTTGGCAGTCTTTATGCAAATATTCACCATATCCAACGAACCAAAAGGTTAAGTTTGAAGAAAATTCTCCTCACAGCCTTCATCTACTATATAGTCTCCCCTCCACTACTCCAACCATTGTGAGATGAGCAAGACGCTTAGTTAACATGGGCATGGTTCCACTCCATTTAGGGGAAGTTAATCGACTTATAGATACATAAGACCATGCATGCTTATTTACCAAATGGGAACAAGCAATAACCCAAAATCACAATATCGAGGTCAACGGGTTTCCTTTTGTTATTTTGTGGAGTGTTGAACACTATCAGTTTCATTTTTTATTTTTCCGTTGGCGTACTACATCTTTGATGTTTTGACATTAATACCTGAAAAGGCATTTCTTTCGCAAACAAACATTAACCCAAAAAGGGAAGATGTCTATGACATGCAAGTTAAGTTTAACCAACAAAAATATCATCAAGCAATAAGGCTTTGAAACTTCTATACATGTGTTCATGTGCTTCTGTGAGTGCATGTGTGCATCCTTGCTTGTGAAAGAGAGAGAGAGAGATGCAAAAAAACAACGGAAAAATGTGCAACAGTCTTGGACTTTCTCAAAGTGCAGCCTATATGGCTTGGGAACGTGGTGTGTGTTCCCTACCACATTGTATAGCACGGTTCATATACGTCACCAGGAGTGCATACATGTCTGCACATATTACTATGCAACTACTCTACATATGCAGTTAATTCTATTTTCCAGCTGTTTCTACATTTTTTGTTTTTTTATTTAGTTTTATAAGCCTTGCAATATTGTGAAAAATCTTTATATGTAATTTTTAATATTTTTGAAATTGAAAATCCCACATGCCAGTCCATATGGCATATGCACTATGTTGTCCCTTGACTGCTTGCACACAACACATTTTAAAACATCAGTAAAGACGAAACTATTAGAATCGGATTTTCTAGTTGATTTGAGCAGAGCCTTCCATCTTGACAAGATTGTAGAGAGAGAAAGAGAAAGAGAGAGATCCTTTGATGGGCATGCTGTTTTGCTGTGCTTGCTTCCAATCAGACTGCTAAGAAGAGGTTTGTTTAGGAAACAACTTTGAAAACAAGGAGCTACTTCAAACCTTCAAGAGATCAGGACAAGAAAATACTAAATAAGATAGAACAGTCATCTCTAGATGGCAAATTTGAATGACAAATTATGAGAACATCTGCGAAATAACTTGAACATTTGCTTCATGATCTATTTATACTAAAATAAGCTGCTGCATTTCACACAATATTATTCTTCAAAGTGATAAATACTCAGATAAATAGGTTAGAACAAACTCGCAACAAAAGACTAAAGCTTAATTACCTTGACTGCATCAGCAGGAATCCTAAAAACTGGCCTCCTATCACAGAAGCTTCTTTCTTTAAGTTCTCTATTTGAACATCCATCTTCATTTGCACACGTAGCAATTGTAGCTGCAGTATCACCATCTGATTCTGTCCTCCTCCACTTTCTTCTATGAGGGCCCCAGTCTTCATCTTCACTTTGTTCATTCTCAGCTAGATCTTTCCCAAACATTTCCTAAAAAATTGAGACAGAAGCATTCCTTCAACAGACCATAAATACAGTATGCTCATGGTGGCAGCTAGGGGTGTAAACGAGCCGACCGGCTCGGCTCAGTTCCAAAACTAGTGAAGCTCGAGCTGAGCTCGGGAAATCGAGCTCCAGCTGAGCCGGATTGGCTCAAATATAATTCTTTAGAAATTAATTATTTTTTAATTAATTTACATGAAAATATTTTTTAAAAGATCACAAAATTATGAAAAAATCAACCACAATATCACAAATTACAATTCGTAAGTTATAATAAAAAATATTAAACCTAAAAATTTATATAATTTTTCAGAAATTAATTTTTTAATTAATTTATATTAAAATAAGTTTAAAAAATATATAAAAATATAAAAATATCAACAATAACATCACAAATTATAATTCATAAATTTATAATAAAAAAATATTAAACCTAAAAATTTTATAGATAATACTAATGATATATGTAGTTTAAAAAATTATATATATTGAAAAAAATCATACTAATAAAATAACATCTAAATATAAAAAATTATATTAATTATAACATCATAATTAAATAATTAAATATATATTATATATTATATGTTATATGTTATAAATTATATTTTTAAAATTATATTTTTATATATTAAAAAATAAACGAGCTCTTAGGTCTAGTTCAAGCTCGGCTTATTATAAAAGAGTCAAAACAAATCAAGCCAATTTTAAGTCAAGCTTGAAATGAGCCGAGGCAAATTCGAGTCGAATTTGAACCGAGCTCAAACTGTTTGTGAATTATGAGGTAAATTGACATCCCTAATGGCAGCAGTGTGAGAGAAGGCATGCTTTAATATATACACCATTGCAAACAAGAGAAACCCAACAAATCAGTTTGCTACTTCCAACACAAAGCAAATAGTGAGACTAGGGTAGCTTGCAAAAGTGATATATGATTCAATTTAGGCAGGTCAATAACATATTTCACAGATAAGAAAAAGGGCTCATGCATGTTGATTGCCATCTATGTATGTTGATTGCTATCTATGTGCAAAGCCCTCGCATAGGCAATGAATTTGACAGCAATTATATCACATGTGCACCAGCTATCCAGCTTTCTTATTGTAATCAAATTGACAGAATTACTTTTAGATATATCTTTTCATTCTTTCAAAGCACCAAACACTTTCTTGTTACAAAGGTAAGGGGTAGTAAGGGCACCAAAAAAATGAAAAATTGGTCCAATAAGAGATTTAATAGCTTCCATACAGAATCTGTAAAATTTGTCTCACTTTCTTCCACCAGATCCAGCTGAAGGAAATTTTATCTTTTCTTAAATCCAGTGTGCTGAAACAACATTTAACACAAACATGAAAACTGGTAGATAATCAACTAGGCAATCAAAACACTTTGCAGAGTTGAGCAAAACTGATGGAAATATTGCAACCAAATAAATTGCTGAAATTCATCATGAATATAACTAGAGGATGGATATGAAAATACACTCTACATCCTATAGCTCTAGTAAGAGTCTCCTACTATATTTGATACTTACGTCATGAAGTTTCTTGTAGTCAACATCCTTTCTCTGCCTCCGTTGGCATGTAATCTCAGGGTCACTAGTCTCATCAAAATCATTGCTGACTACAGAAAACAAAGAAATTGCTATTTTCACCAGAAATGACAATATCCTCTATCAGTACTGTAATTCATCCATCTATCTGAATATAAGCTACCTTCATCAGCTGAAAAATGTAAGCTAACTGATGTACAAGCATCATCAGAATCACTATCTTCAGATACTGTTCCACTACCATCATCGTCAGTTTTTTGGGGATAATAATCCTCGTCATCAGAGTCTTCTGATGGCCAGTCTCCAGAGTGATTAAGATAGGCAATCTCACAATCAGGATTAGTTGCTTCCTTAAATATATCCTATCAGAAAAAGAGTAACACAATATCCAATAGATAGATTAGACGCTTACTTCAGCTTCATAAGGTTGTACTAAGACAATAGTTACTACCAAGTACAAACCTCCAAACCGTTATTCACAGTGAAGCAGGTGCCTAGATGTGCATTAATCAACTCCAAAATTCCCATCTTGCAGTCACAAAATTTGCAAAGCCACCTTTGATCTCCAGCACGAGCTTAAGGCAAGTGAACCCAAGTAAGTTCCACGAATATATCAACAAACTATCTTTTGGGTAGGAAAAACTGAAAAAAGGAATATAGAAGAAAAAGAAAGCAAATACCAACCAAGAGGTGTCAGATGGCCCATAATAGAATAAGCCTAACAAAAAAAATTGCATTGTAAACACAAACACACACTCAGGGCCGATTGCTTTGATTAGGTATGGGAAACTTGAGGATGTAACAAAATATATAGTTAATTCAACCCCAATGAGCTTTCAAAATTAAGTCCATATGATCTAGCATTTCTCACTAGGAAAAAGGTTAATATATTCCTTACAAATCTGAATGCTTCTCTTAATTTCATTGCCTTTTATCCCTCTCCACTAGGAAAATAAAAATTTCTGAGTACAGGAGAAATCAGCCAAAAAACAAAAGATGTCTCTAAAAATGCAAGGAAGAAATACTTTAAGCAATGATATTCTAATGGCTACAATTACAAAGCATAGCACAACAACAAAGTACCAGTAGAAAAATCATTTCTTCATAGCAACTTCTAAATAATACCAGGATATTGCAGTGAATATTGTAGACATGCTTACTTTTTCCCGGCGCAGGTTCCAAACATTTTTGATGGAAACGACGGTTGCATTTTCCATCACATAGTATGCTATCACTATCTGGAAATTCTTCACCAGACTTACATTTTGCACAAAATATCTGGGGGCAATAGGTAATCATATTACTATGCAAGACTATGAAAGAGAAAAAACAATTTCTAACACATTTATGAAAAGAATTGAAAAGATTTTCTTCTTATGTAGTAAGTCCAAAATTTTTTGTAATAGAATATTTAAGCCCAAAAGTTGATTCTTACATACAAGCTTGTGAAAATCAGATCCATCTAGATCAACTCCAAAGTCTTCTTTGCCTCCTTCATAATTAAGTAAATCAAGTTGGCGAATCGCATCCCGAATACCGAGCTTACATTTTAATATTTGCTTTCCAGCTCTTAACAATTCCATCTCCGGCTTAAGCTTTTCTCGACTGTGAAAGGAATTGTCAGAAGTCTCCATAATGGCCAAATTTCTTAAAAGACACATTTATTGTATTCAGAAGACACTATAACAACCATATTTCTCAAATCAAAAGATATTCTGGTGAAAATCTGCATGAACTAAGTTGCAATATAGTAATACAGAAATACAGTAGAAGCTTCAATCATTGCAAAGCCAAAATCACAGCGTCAACGTAACTATTTCAAAAAATAGTACTTCTCAGTGGTAGTATAAAATGATGATCTAAACTCATCCATTGGTATACATCCTCATCACCCCAGAATCACTTTCCTCTCCTTCCTTCATCACATCATCATCATTCCCCTAACTGGTCAGCCATTAGTCTTAACAGGTCTCATAGGTCTCATAGGTCTCATAAACTATGATACAATAAACTACAATAGTGGGCATTGATTATGTGGTGTATTTAGTGCTGTGAGACTGAATCCCCTGTTCTTTAATCAGTAAATTTCCAACAAGATATACTCAATACACATACTTCAGTGATCCATAGTATGTGCAAGTCGTAAAAGAAGGTCATAGCATTATCTACAGATACTTCCAATGATTGGACTATCATATGATTGCAAGCCTTCATGATCGTATACTTGATGGTTAAAACCTCAAAAATTATCACTCTTTTACCTTCATATTTGAATCACTAATAGTCAGCAAATTACTACTACAATTTCATATTTGATGATTAAGTAGGCAACACCAAATGTCAAGCCACACCTTCTTAACAACTTCACAAAACATACAAATTGTCTTTTTCTTGACAGTAAAAGTACTTA
The DNA here is from genome assembly GCA_005019695.1 of Trichopus zeylanicus subsp. travancoricus. Taxonomy (NCBI): domain Eukaryota; kingdom Viridiplantae; phylum Streptophyta; class Magnoliopsida; order Dioscoreales; family Dioscoreaceae; genus Trichopus; species Trichopus zeylanicus. The sequence goes on from RXID01022135.1 coordinate 209,941, forward strand.
ATAAGTGATAAGAAAGCATAAATAGAAGCAAACATTTCCATAACAAAGTGCAAACAAGAGTTTCAGGGCTAACTTTTATAAGATATTATGTTTCTGGATATGATTCTATGCTCTGTAACATACCTCTGGCCCTTCCAACCATCTCCCGAGTATGCATCAATGAGATTCTGTTCTTGCTTCATTTTAATGAGCAGATACCTGGCTCTCCTTTGCAAGCGAGAGGCTTCATCTTGAATGGCATTATTTTTCTTCCTCCTCTTCCTTTTCCTTTTACAGATTATTTCAGATGCACCATTTCCATCTGCATTCTTCCACTTCTCTTGCATAGTAGTTGTCTTTGCAAGGAATTTTGAAGAAGACTGGCATTTAGGTAATCTCAGATCAGACATTGTCTGCAAGGTTAGTTTTGGTTTGCCACTGAGAATGCTATTCCTTGCTCCCCTTCTCTTTGAATGAGTTCTTGGTTTTACTCTGCATCTCTTTTTGTAGGAAATCTTGCACTTCTTTGGGCTCTGTGGTGAGGAATTCAGGTTAGAATGGACCCCCTTTCTAATGAGGGAAGTTTTTCTGGATGCATAGCAAATCAGCTTCTTTCCACTGGTCTGTATTCCTCTCTCTTTCTGAATGTAGTCTTGAATTCTCTCATCCATCTAATGACTCTCAAGTTTGCTAATGGATATATCAATATCTTGGAGCAGATCAGTCTCTGAAACAGAAATAACAAAATATAAAAATAAAAATTAGAAAACACATGAAAATTTAAAATTTACAAAACTGATCATCAACTTACAGTAAAGGAAAATCACCGCTAGAAAAAACATATAATCACTGGATTCACTTGTGAAGCCCAAGAAAGACGTTCAGATTGCATTCATCTTCATCATCTTGCACAGATGATGGGGCGGCCAACATTTGGAAATGGTTATTAATAATCAGGGTTGCAGAAATGTCAGAAAGAATAGAACCCTTCTTGCTTTCAAAGATTAATCACGTCTACCCTAGCAAATCCAGTGTTCAAATTTATCAGAAATTCCAGCCTACACAGTCCATATCCTCCTACATTACTCATCAGCTCTCCATTCATGTACGACATTTGTTGCTTGATAGATGGGATTCAATCCCTCTAACCACAAACCCAATAATCATCTAAATAGCATGTAAAAAAAGAACCATGAAAGGAAAGGTTTGAAAAAATGCATCTACGGCCACCCGATTTGCCAATTTGAAAGGAAAACTTTTAACAGAGTCACAATAACTAGAAAAGAAACGAAGAGACAAAATTGAGCCTCTTTCCTTGCATGTTTCATCCATCAAGATCCGGACTTTCTCTCAAGGAACCACAAATTCAACTAAAAATTACATTTTTTTAAAACCCCGCAAGGAATTCAAGCATTTACGCATCAAAACGGTCGTAGCATTCCAACCAAATCCTTCACCAAACAATGAAAATCAGTAGCCCATCTTTCAGACAACCATAACAAACTTAGAAAAATTCCAGCATTCCAGAGAAAACTCAATCTAAGAACAATCCAAATCCAAAATTTAGTCATCCCAAACGATTAAAAAACCGAGTTTTAGAGACCAGAAGCATAGAAAACTATGGGGCAATGCGTCCATTGTGAAAGCCAAAATTGTGAAAGAAATGGAGGAAATCTCGAGACGAAGGGACTGAGACAAATACCGAAGAGAAACTTGGAAGGACTTCCGGTGCTCAATTCTCCGGTCGCCGGCTATGAAAATTTTCTTCTTTCTCCTCTGAATCCTTCGTATTTCTCGTGTATTTAGTGGGGTTTATATCTCGAAAAAATATATATTTAGTGGGCCCCAGAATGAGCTTCGTAGCGGGTCGGATCTTTTAAATCGGATCCTGATTCGGAGCGGAATTTGTCCGGAATGATCAGAATCATCTGAATCGGCTGATCCGAATGCGATTCAACCTCCAACAAAATGTGTCTGGTTCTTGTGTTCAGAAATCCAATCCGAAGACAGCCACATTCATCAAATTTTTTTTTTCGTAATTCATGTGTTTGGTTGGGGAAGATATGTTCCAAGAATTTTCCATGAGTTGTAGATGAATTTTCATATTTTTGCCTATTTTGGAGCTTACATGGTGATTTAACTGGTTAAAAAACCCAATTCCAACGACAGAACTCCACAACAGTTGGACTGGAGATTAATAACTTGCTAACTATTTGATTGCACTTTAAGATTACTGTAAATACAAAATCACTCCTGTTTTTGACAATTGCTCTCATTTTAAGATGCAATCAACTATTAAAAATTGTTAGAGGTTTGACGCTTCATTAGCGTTTAATCTCCCATGGGCCATCTTGATCAGAAAGGTCTTATGGGTTCTCACAGTTCGTTTTCAGAGGACATTACACGTAATTATAACTTATAGCGACCTGCATCAGTTCAATTATAAGGGCATCATATTGGAACATCGTCTAAGTTCCACCTGTAGAGTTAAAAGCAGTATTCATGCTCAGGCCAGCGAACAGATAAGAAGCAACCAAATTCTCAGAATAGAACGAATTTTAGGAGAATTACTATTCTCAATCAAAAGCAATTGTGCTCTGCAATTAACAGGTTGGATTTATCCCAGAGTAGATCTTCTGAAATTATTCTCATTCCTCCCTTTAGAACTCAAGTTTGTTCCCCAGCTATGGAGTAAAGCTCAGATGTTAAGAGGACATATAACTTATGTTTAGCAAAATAGGTAATTTTAAAATCCATACAGAAGATCACGGCACATAAACATTTTTATTGTTTAGCAGTCCATGCTGCAAAACCATGTTCTTCGCTTCAATGTCTGGAAAGGGAAAAAAAATTTCACCAGAGCAACACCAATAAGCACCAAACCACCAGCGAAGGGCCCTGAGAAAATAAAAACACCAGAAGAACAATTTAGATGTTATTGAATTGTTTTAAATTTTTATTTTCACTCTATCTATTGAGAAAAGTTATTGGAAAAAACCATAACGAAGCACAAATCAAAAAGACAGCAAACTTCTAACCAAGAGCAACAATGGATGACCATTATTTTCAGAAATAATTAACGTGAAGCACAGTAATGCTGTCTTGAAAACTAGCAAATGAGACCACTAGCCCAAAAGAATGACAGCAAGGCAAGATTTAATGTGCAACTAAAAGAAACAAAAGCATGGATCTTCCAACTAACACATGCTAAAAATAAAGAGATTGGTATTTCTCGGTAATATGCAAATTAAAAAATCTTTCATACAGCAAGAAGCAGAGAAGTGCCCGTTTATACCTCCAAATTCCATATGAATTGGGGTTTTATAGGATTTTTTTCCTCCATAGGAAAAAAAAATCCTATGAAGGGGTTTGGCGCCATTTTTTGATAAGCCCAAATTCCTATGAACTCATGAGGTTTCCTATGATTTCATAAGAAAAATAAAAAGAGTTTCAACCTCTTTTAATTAATAATGAATCTTGCATGTGAGTCAATAATCTTGTATGCATGCAACTCCCTAGCATTCGTAATCTCACCTACTAATCATAGGGCCTTTTATAGGTAATAATTGCATATAACCCCAAATCCTATGCAATTTTTCCCTAAGTATCCAAACAGGCCGTAATTAGGAAAAATATCCATTCGATTTTTTTCCTGTAGAATTTGGGTTGCATGCAACCCCACTTCCTATAAAAAAAAATCCTATGATTAGTAGGTGAGACCATTAATGATAGGGAGTAACTTACATGTAAATCCTATTCCATAGGAAAAATAAAAAGAAGTTGGACTTCTTTTTATTTTCCTATTTAATCATACAAAATCACATGATTCTATATGAATTTGGGGTTGTCAAAAAATGGTGTCAAACACTTCCATAGGAATTTGGGGAATAACCAAATGGGCCCTAACTGAAAAATAAGTGTTAACAGAAAGAGACAGGAAAGCATTGATCTGATAAAGCAAGAAAACCTCAGAAAGCTTTCCTACATTTGTACAGACTATCCAAACATATACCAAACTATGCATATATTGAATATGTGTATGTCTTGGAATTTAAAGTTTCCTTATAACATGTACTGCATCTTTCAGTTTTGTGACATCTTTGTTACCTGAGCTAAGGAAGACGTGCAAAACTTCGACATAAATATTGACATTGTCTTAGGTAAGCATATCACCACCTATAAGATGTCATGCCAGACTGATTAGAGGAGTCATCAGAGGTCCAGAGGAGACTATCCACATTCAAGAATCACCAAGAGATCCACCAAATGAAACATGCCTAATGGCTCGCAAATCTAGTGGAATTCTTTTAACACCCAGCAAGAAGAAACATCAAGGAATAAAGAGAGAAAAAAGCATGAGTCAGAAAGAGATACAAATTTACTTCTGGTTGCAATCACCTCTGGAATTCATTTACAAAGCTCACTTTATGAAAGAAGTCAAGACTGAACAGTCCCATGTCAACAAGCACAACATCACCACAAGTTACAACATCCCAACACTCTACTAGCTTAATATTCAAATGATCAAGGACTTAATTGGCTAATAGTGAATCAGTAAGCACTGCAGCAAACTAAGTTTATATTTATGGAGACACAAATATTTGTAAAGTGCTAAAAATATGAGACAGATGCAGCCTCATATGTGCATGTAGCAGCTGGGCATTAGGTTATGCACATGTATAATGTCTTAACTTCATGCAATAGGTTTAGTTAGATATGGCACATGCCCTACATTGAACCAAATATTTCCTATAAGCCAATGTTGTTTGGACAGAAAGAAAATTTTGAACAGTAAGGAAAATGTTAGCATATCTGGGAGAGGAATGAAAACTTTCATTCTTCTGAAACATAGTTACTTGTATGACAGAATTGGCCCCACAATATATCACCTTGCTCCATCTTCCTTTGACCAGTCCATGAAATGCAGTTTGAGCTCAAATGCATGTATACAGCTACAACAAACTCCATATTTTATGTGAGTTTACATAGTTTCCTACTTTTTCAAATGTCTACTAAAGTTGTCTTGAGCAATCACTTAATTAACCAAGTGGAGAAGCTAGCATATCATATGATGGTGCTTACCTTAAGATAGTTTAAAGCATAAGTTTAGTTTCCTCAATATTTAAATTGAGCTTCTCTAACTTTGTTTGGAGAAAAAGAAAGTGTAATTATTTGAGGGCCTGTTTGCATAAAAAAAAACATTGGAATTTTTCCCATAGGATTTGGGTGTGCATGGAACCCCATTCCTGTTGCAATTCCCATGGATAGTGGATGGTGGTTATTAATAATGGAAAGGAAGTTGCATGCAACCTCCATTCCATAGGACAAAATAAAAAGAAGTTGGACCTCTTTTGATTTTTCCTGTGGACTTCCCAAAGGAAATTGGGGCTCTTAAAAGTTGGGACCAGAAATCCACATAGAAAAGAAAAATTATCAAGGAAAAAGATACATTGGAATCTCCACTTGCATGGAATTTAGAGGCATCCAAAAATAGGCCCTCAAAGTGCTTTTCATTCCTATGGATTGGTTGCAGTTATCAATTGTTCCTTTATCATAAAGTAAATCTTTTTGCTATTGTGATACCAGTGGTAATTTCAGTCATACAGTATTAATATCTAGAATAGAAAACAACATAAAAATCTCAATGTGGAAATGGAAAAGAATTCAAGATAAAACATTTCTTTTCAATGTGTATAAGTGCATGAAAATAACCTAATATAGAAAATATGTTAAGGATATTGGTCAAATCCAGATTTCTAGTTGCATGATAGTTGCATGATTTAGACAATGCAGCTTAAAATATCTGTTGAAAGAGTTGTCCCTCTAATATGCCACTGAGTAAATCCTAAGGAATCCAAATTGAGGATGCAAGGACCTCATATTCCACAGCTAACCTATAAAATCTACATAAGTTCATCAATCAACTGAGCCAAACATTGAAGTGACCATCCAACAAAGAGAAGATATTATCCATGAACAGCCATAGCAACCAAAATCCTATATTTTTTTATCAGAAAGTCATCTTCACGAACAAGCCTATATTTGGGACGAAGCTAAATCCCTAGAGTCCAAAAAAGTTCCAGAAAAATCCATCAAACATGCATGGGATTCAACCAGCATCAAAATTCATTAAAGAAAACCCAAATTTCCAACTTTTAATCAAGATCTACCAAGAACATCTTCAATAAGAGGTCTAACACATTTGGGATTAAATTAGATCCATACAATCCAAATAAAAAGGTGCAAATAGCAAATTCATAATCATCACCAAAAACTTTCAGATCATTTCAGTTCATCTAACACGCATCCGATCTAACCTCTATAAAAAAACCATTAAAAACCCAAAATGTCAACATGCAATCGAGATCTACGACGAGATCCAGGTCAAACTCACACGAGAGGGGGTCCGAGGGCCGTCCTAGTGGCCGGCGGCGTGCTGCTGCTGGTGCTCTAGGTGGCGGCGCTCGTGAGGGAGCGCGACGAGGTAGGAGAAGATCATCCCGCCGAAGCAGACGTGGAAAAGCGGCTCGACGGAGCTGGTCTCGATGTACTTCTCGATGTAGCGGTCGACGGCCTGGTCGGTAGTCTTCTTGATGTGCTCCCAGGTAAGCTTCGGCTTCAGGTACCCCGGCAGATCCCTGACCTTCATCCCCTTGATCTCGTTGTAGAGCGCCCTCATCGCCATTGCTGATCGATAGATCGATCTGAATGGGTCCCCGAACTCAGAGCCCTAGTTTTTTTAATCTTCCGATGAGTTCTGAGGTCGATGACAATTAAAAGGGTTACCATCAAACTTGCTCCTTATTTTTGTAGCGAGGGAAAATTTCCTATTATCTAAACATTTCCTCCGTTAGTACCAACAGTTAGTCTTAAAATTAACCATTTATAATTAAAAAACATATAAAATTTTCCATGGTATATAATTAATTTTTATTATTTAATTATATATTAATTATTTTATTTTATTCTTATAATAAAAATAAAGAAGTTTTAGAAAGCGAGGAAGCTGAGGAGAGAATGACACTACAATTTTTCTTCAAAAATTACTTTAAAATATAATAATATCTTCACAATCAATTTTATCTTTAAGAGTTTCTCTTTCTTTTATTTATGTATTACACTTATGATTTTATGATGTTTAACATGACCAAGATGCTCTGTAAAGCGCATTAACCTTTAGTTTACCAACTGGTTCTTGGGATGACAAATACTTACTAATTTGGTAGCGAAGTACATGACTAAGGAGCATACATTCTTACTAATGAGGTTGACATTGCCCCCACGACAGGCTACAAAAACCTTGTCATGTGTTGTTTTTTGGGGAAGACAAAGGTTGGAATTTAAGTATTTATCGAAAATCATCAACAACGAAAAAAATCGGCTAGGTACTCTATAAATAGTACAGTTTCTGAAGAGATAATGACTAATGCTTAGTTATATATTACACTATCATTGCTAATCTCTATCCTAACTTGAGAATCAAAACAACCGTTGTTAGAAAGCTCCCGACAATCTTCTTCACGATTCTTTTTTATACAAGACGATTAGTGGGTGGCCTAATAGATTGAGTTCTCAAGAAGCTATATGAACCAAAGCCAATCTCGAACCGGGCTCTATCAATAGTGGTGTTTTCATTGAGATATGTTCCAGCACTCTTATCTCATTCCAATTTTGGAAAGTTCTCCGATCATATCTTCGACGACAAGGGCATCGACTTTTAAGAATCAACATGGGGGCAAATTGTTCCTATGCCAGTGAAATCATATAACTCTTCCAACAGTCTAGCTCGACCAACTTATTGAGTCAACTCAGTCCACTCCCACAATAAGAACCTTAGAGAGTGCTATTGCAAGCCATCCTTGAGGTGCCAATAGCACTCCTGAACTTGATGAGTCGACAAGAGTTTCAAACATTGATTGTCATAGTTCAGTAAATGATGCAGATGTTGGAAATACAGGCTCAAGTTATGCAAAATTTGCAGACTCAACAATTGCAAAGTCATGCTTAAATGATGTAAAACCTCTAAGCCCACTATACATAGCCTCAACCTCAAGCCCCATTTCAAGCCGAGGCTACAAATCAACACTACAAGCTGCATCCACAGGCTGAAAGCTAGTAGCATCTTAGCATGAATCATTAGTCGGGGTATGAAGCCCCCTTAGTGGGAGCCTTGCTTCGGCACCAAGTGTCAAGGGGCTACGGAGGACAAAACCTCACTTATGACTTAACTGATGAAGCTACATACCATACTCATGTTAGTTATACCTCAGACATAGTCACGAAATCCAAGGGAGGACACCTCACATGTAGCTCAAGGAGTGTCGTACGCACCAACCTATCCTCATCATACAAGGTTTGATACTCCCCTTATTTCTAAGATTGCCTACTCTCAGGTATAATCAAAGTTTCGCCCACCACTGTATAAGGTACACGATAGCTCCAAGAATCCTATTGATCATGTGTGCACATTCTAAACTGCTATGATCCTTCATGGCACATGAACTCTACCAGGTGGAAGACATTTCCCATGATGTTTCAAAGACTAGCTCGGGCAGGATATTATGAGCTGCTGAGGTACTCGATTACATGCTTTAATGATTTACCTAATAGATTCATAGAGCATTTCATTTTTTTGGTGTCTCAATGAAAGAATTATTCCACACTCTTAACTTTAAAGTAATAACAAGGAGAGAGATTGAGGAAGTATTTAGCTCGGTTCAACAAAACTCGACTAGGGGTCTTCAAACTTGATAGTTCCATTATTCTTACTACAATGATTAACGGGATAAGACAATCTCGGGTAGCCTATAAAATGACTTGAAGACCTCCCAGAATCTTGGTCGAGTTCATTCAATTAGCCTGAGAACATATCAACATCGAAGAGGTCATGTCAACCAAGAAAGAGTCTGAGAGTCGCAATAAATATAAGAAAGAGACTCGGGAGAACAAATCACCTGGACTAAAAAAGCAGAAAACTGAGCGTCGAGAGCATCGACAAGAATTCTAATCATTAAATAATTCAAGAATAGAGGTATTGGCCCAAATAGAGTATCGAGGCCTCTTAAAGAAGCCTCAATCAATTACTTCAAATAGACTATATTTGGACAAATCAATATATTGCCGATTTCATAAGAATTATGGTTATGATATCAAGAAGTGCAGGCACCTCAAGGATAAAATTAAAAGGCTCTTAAAAGAAGGACACCTAAAATATTTCATCTGATGAGGCAAAAGAGCTAAAAAAGTGTCGGCCTGAGAAGATCAACGTGAGGTTCTCCTTAAAGGAACTCTACTCCCAAGTTGTAAAACTCATCGATCAAAGGCTATTTTAACATGATTCTCACAAACCCATTGATGCAAAGTGAAGCCTCGGCTTCAACCTACAAATGTTGAGCCATCATTGAAGGACAGGAGGATTGTGAAGAGGTCAAACGGCAGCATTACAACCTCGTACATGTGGACATAGTATTCTCGACAAGAGATTTACACGGTATTTCAGCTCCTCATAATGATGCTCTGGTTATCTCGATGATTTTAGATGACTACTTCACACAGTCTATCATGATAGACATAAGGAGCTTTGCTAATATTTTATTCACTTAGGCTTATGATCAAATGAAGGCCAAAAAAAAGCAAAAGCATGTGGGATCAATTCCGGTGGTCTGAGATAGCGATGACCCCAGAAGCGACTTCAAATCATAAATCAAAATGCACTATCAGGTGGTGTGAGAATATTAATTTTCAATAGGTGCAAGTCTCTATTATTAATTATCTCGATAATTATCAAGAATCTTCTAAAATAAGAAACCTAACTAATGAAATAAAGTCATAAAATAAGAAGCAAGCATTTAATTAATTTTAAGAAATAATATATAGCTTAAGCAAAATTATACCATCACTTTATAATAAATTTTAATGTCGAATTATAGAAAATATAAAAAATAAAGAAAAAAAAGAGTGGAGAAGAAGTTTTAATATGTGTTGCATCATGCTCCTCCTAGTTGGACCACATGACGTCTGACTAAGATCAACTTAGTTTTTGGCAAGTTTTGATGACATCATCATCTAATAAGACGTGAAAGGGAATCAGAAGAGTTTGAAACATTTCCAATAGTTTTGAGTTTCGACAATAACTTCATGATTTAAATTATTTTTGTTAGCCAATAAAACATCAACAATAATTTTGTTTGGATTTTGAAGTATTTTCATAGCCGATAAGGTATAAGTGATAACTTTCTTAGTTTTTAAAATATTTTCATAGTTGACAAGACGTAGGAGATAATTTTTTTAATTTTAAGTATTTTCATAGCCAATAAAATGAGGCAATAACTTTTTTAATTTTTGAAGTATTTTCATAGTTGACAAGGTGTAGACAATAATTTCATAATTTTGGTAACATTATCAACAAATTATAATGTTGGGTATAACTTTGAGAATTGCATCGTTAACTACTTTTAGGGTTGACTAGCTTGATGGGTACGTCGCCGACTATTTCTGGGGTTGGCTAGCTTGAAAGGGTACATCATCAATTACTTCTGAGGTTGATTATCTTAAAAGGACATGTCATTCACTACTTATGAGGTTAACTAGGTTGAAGAATACATCATCAACTGCTTTTGAGATTTGCTAACTTGAAGAGTACATTATCAATTGCTTGTGAGGTTGACTAGTTTGAAGGGTGCGCCATTAACTACTTGTGAGATTAACTAGTTTGAAGAGTAGGTGCATCGTCAATTGCTTATGGGATTGACTAACTTGAAAAGTGCATCGCCAACTGCTTCTAAGATTGACTAGCTTGAAGAATGCATCATCAACTACTTGTGGGGTTGACTAGCTTAAAGGGTGCATCGCCAACTACTTCTGGGGTTGACTAACTTGAAAGATGCATCATCAACCACTTGTAAGGGTTAACTAACTTTGAAGTATGACTAATGGTTTTGAACGTATATTAGTTGACTTCATTAACTTGATGGTATCACCAACGACTTAAAAAATTCAGTATACTTTTGAAATGTAGCCAACAATTTGAAGGATATTATTGGTTGACTTTGTTTGAATAAGGTGTTGTAGCTGACTGACTAAACGAGTTCAAATCTACCTTAGTTGAGTTTGATTTAAAGTGTTGCTAATGCTTTTTGATTGACTTAGCTTAGAAGATGCATCGTCAATGACTTTTGAGGTTGGCTATCTTGAAGTATAACCAATAACTTCAAACATGTTGACAATTAACTTTTTTATTTTGATAGCATCACCAACAGCTAATAGAGTTGGATATAGCTTTAAAGTTTTACTAAAGACTTTTGTAGCACATCCAATGAGACTCAATTTGACCTTATTTAGTTTTATTTAAACTAATCCAGATTCAGGTTAGGAGACTGATATTATCTTTTATTGATAGCCTTGAAGTATTGCTAAAGTTTTAGCACTCCCAATAAGATTCGATTTAACCCTAATTAGGTTTATCGAGCTAATATGGTTCGAGTCTGAGTTTAATTTTATTTAGCTTGAGTCGAGTTTAACCTTGTATTGGGCTTTTATAGAGTCTGGGTTTGCTGGACTTTGGCTCAAGTTTAAGTCAATTTAATTCAACTTGATTTTAGTTCAGACTCAACCTAGCCTAATTTTCGTTTGGGTTTGACTTTGATTTAACCCAATTGGAGTTTAATTTGAGCTTATTTCAATCTAAATTGGGTTTAATTTGAATTCAACTTTATTAAATTAACTCATAATTAGGATTGGATTTGAGTTTAGGTTAACTCAATTTGGGTGTTAATCCATTTGTTTGATCAATTTAGGTTCATTTGAGTCAACTTGACTTTGGTCTATTTGTTTTGGCTGAGTTCAATTTTAATGTGATTGAGTTACTTTAAGTAGTTTAATTTAAAGGTCGTTGGTTATTTATGATAATTTTAGGTGGACATGTAGCTCGGCCTTAAATGTGCAAACTCGAGAGCTAGTTTAGATACAAGCTCGAAAGTTAGTTTAGAAGTGTAAATCCAAAGGCTAAATAGGTGTGAGTCTGAAGATTGACCTAGATGCAAACCCAATGATTAGCTGAGTGTGAGCCTAAAAGCTAGCTGAACTGTGAGCCTGAAGGCTAACTTGGATGCGAGCTTGAAAGCTGGCTAAGTGTAAGCCTAAAGACTATTGAGTACGAGCCCAAAGACTGGCTTGGATGTGAGCCCGAATGCTGGCTGAATGCAAGCCCAAATATTGGCTGAAATGAGAGCACGAAGGCTAGCTTGGATACTAATTTGAAGGCTGACTTAGTGTGAGTTCGAAGGCTCACTTGAATGTGAGCTCGAAGGCTGACTAAGTGCGAGTTCAAAGACTGATTGAAATGCAAGCCCGAAGGCTAGTTAAGTGTGAGCCAAAAGGCTGGCTAAAATATGAGCCTGAAGGCTGGTTAAGGTGCAAGCTCGAAGGCTAGCTTAGATATGAGTCTGAAGGCTGACTGAGGTGAGCATGAAGGCTGCCTAGGATACAAGTCCAAAGGCTGATTGAGTATGAGCTCGAAGGCTAGTTGGGTGCAAGCCCAAAGGTTAGCTTGAGTGTGAGTGGGAAGGTTTTTTGAATACTAGCTTAAATGCAAGCCTGAAAGCTGGCTAAGTGCAATGAAGATTCACTGTCTTTATAGCCATCTTCAAGAAGACTAAGGGTGGCCGTGGTGAGGTCATGGGTTCGTCATCTTTATCGCCATCTTTGAGGATTGGTGGCTTATTGGATAGCAGTGCTGCCAGGACTGATGGTTTTAGGAGATACTGCTTAATCTCATCAAAGGCCTGTTGGCAGTTTTGATCCCAAATAAATAGACTGTCCTTTTTTATTAACTTGAAAAAAGGCTTGTATTTTTTAGAGAGAATTGAAATAAATCTTCTTTATGTATGCGAATCAGCCTTGAAATGACCTCAAATATCTTAAATTATTGGGTGATGGCATATTTAAGATAGTTTTGATCTTAGATAGATTGATTTCAATCCCTCAATGTCTAACAATAAAGCTGAAAATTTTCTTGATGATACCCCAAAAGCATACTTCATAGGATTCATCTTTAAATTATATTTTCTAAAATGGTCGAATACCACTCTTAGGTTTTGGACGTGCTTATCTTTGGATTTAGTTTTGACCATTAGGTCATCCATATAATATTCCACTAACTAGTGCATGAAGTCATTAAAGATATGAGTCATGATCCTTCAATAAGTGGCACTTACATTTTTGAGCCCAAAGGACATCATCTTATAGCACTAAATGCCAATTGGTATCTTGAAGGCCGTATGTTTCTCATTATTAGGATGCATTTTGATTTGGTTATATCCTAAAAAACTATTTATGAAAAAGAATATTTCTAAATCGATCGCGTTGTTAATCATGATTTTCATTATTGGTAATAGAAAAATTATCTTTTTGATACACTTTATTCAAGTCCTTGTAATCCACATAAATGTGAATTTGACTATTTTTTTCTTGACTAACACGATGTTTTCTTCGATCAGTTTCTTTGTTTTTTCTATCACCTTCTATTCTAAATCAAGTTTTATCTTTCTAAGTACTTGTTTGATAAGCGAAACCTCGAGATTGATAGCCAGCCTGTGGATTGTAACTTTAGGATCTAGTCTAGCCATCTCCTTATTGCTCCATATAAAGCAGTCAATGTACTATTGGAGTATTGCTTTGAGCTAAGTTTGGCTTTCTTTTGAAAGTTGAGTATTGATGAAAGTCGACTTGGGTCATCTTTTGAGCCGAGGTTGATCTACATCAGTCCATCGACTATGGCTTGCCCCTAATCCTCAAGTTCTGATGGAGATTCTTTTGGTTTGAGGATTATTTCTTCACCAAGTGATTCATAATATCTAATAAGATTTGGTGAAAGTTTGTCTAAAGGTATTTTGGCTGTATCATGTCCCTTTCTTTTGGTTTTGATGAAATTCTATCGAGGATGTTACCTTCTTGTGACATCTAAAAAGTCATGGCCTCCTCAGCGCATGTGTTAGGGGGTATTGATATTATTTGGTCATCATGAATACCGAAAAGAGGTTCAATGGTGATCATAAGATATGTGTGAGCATTTGGGACAATATAACCTAGTCCTTTAGTGTCCTTCCTTCCTCTTCCAAGAATGTAAGCACATCCTTGGAGTAGATCCCATAGATTTCTGAAGAAAAGACTCTTTCTCTTTATTTGTAGATGTCCATAACTAGATTTGTTGATTATCTGACAAAGTTGGTGTAAGAAATACTAGGCATGACAACCGGTTGATGGTTATCATTATTCGCTAGATCTTCAATCCCCAAGATTTCATATATGCTTAGAATACAAGAAATTGCCTTGTAAAATAATATTTTCTTTTTACTTTTGCACCATAGAGGAATATAAAAAGTTGTTAATTCTTTCACGATATTGATGCTCCTCATCTAACGATTTAAATAAGTCTCTTGAAATTTTAGTAACATGGAGAGTATTTTTCATTTGACCTTTATTATCATCTTCATTAGAAGTATAACCATCCAAGTAGACTTATAGGGCTTCTTCATGTGAAGGGACTGGATCAAAAACACTTCCTAGATGAGAAGAAGTAAATATCATGCTAATAATCTTTTGCTTTACTTGACTGATGGTAGCAAATCTCCTATTATTGTCAGATCTCTGATAGTATTTTGTATCATTATAATGCACCTCATGAATATCAAAAGAATGTACATCTTCATCAATTCGGTGTTCTTCACCATTCTCAAAGTATTTGAGTTATTGATGTAGAGTTGATGATATTACTTTATTTTAATATAACTACGACCTCTCTAGTAGAGCTTTATATGATGCACCAATATTGATGACATAAAACTTAGCATCTCTCATCATTTCACCTACTTTCAGAGGGATGGTTATAGCTTCTAAAGCTCTTTGACTATTCTAATTAAATCCTTGTATGGTTATAATCTCGAACGATAGTTGACACACATCCAAAGTTAGAACTCTTAGAATTTGAAGTGTCATCAAATTAACTGAGGAACTTGGGTCAATTAGGATACAATTGATCTTGATCTCATCGTTGTTCTCTATGACATACAACAGTTTGTTATAATCTATTATTCTAGATAGCAAGTTATTATTTGTGAAGGTAATGGTGGGAGTTTTGCATGCACATAAAGACTTTCATTCTCTCCAACAATGTATGCTTGATAGTTGACCGAGTTCTGCAAGATGTGCACTTGTGTATTTCGAAGTTCTTGTGACATCATTAGGGTATCAAACACCCTAAGCATAGTAGGGATCTTCTTAAGATAAACCGCTATATTGTATTTCACCTTTTTGGATGCAAGTTTAATGTGTGAAAGCTCAATATTCTCATTTATTTGAATTTTTTTCTTGTCCTTGGGGATATTCTTATCTCTAGGTATTAGAGTTTTTCTCAGAGATAGCACCTTTCTACCTCAGAGTTATATTTGGTTTTCTCTTCTTTGTTAAAATATGGTATTATGAGACCAATAAGGTTTGTCTTTGGAATCACTCTCGAAGCTAATTATGTGACAGGAGATAGTAGGCCCTTGCCCCTAATCAGTAATTTCTTGAATATCCTTGGAGAACGTAACTATCTGATAATCATTCTATTCAACATCAGAATTGAATACATGGGGTTTTCTCGTAGAAATGCCTTCAGAAATTCTTTGGATGAATTTTTTTATTTTGTTTGCTGGTATAACCTTTTTCAGAACTTTATATTTAGAATGTTTCTTCCATGGATATTTAGATCGGCTTGATTATGGATATTTAAATTGACTTAATGCTGGAGAAGGATGAGCCTTAACATTAGCTTGTTTGATCCTCTCCCAGAATGCCTACTTTTTCCTTTGGCACTTACTGGTGTAGAGCCTTCCGAGATGGTCATAAAGTTACTCTGAGTCAAACATGGGGTTGTATTGATCGTTTGTGCCTTATACGCATAATTCCTCTAGAGTTGGCAAACGCATCCTTCCACGGGCTCTAGAACTGGGATTTCACCAAATCTAGTAGGTTGAGCATTTGTTGTTGGATTGCCTAATAGAGGCTGGGATAGTAGCTCATTGGTGTCCACATTAGATGTATAAGTTATCATGCGACAAGAGGTCATAGACTTAAATAACTCTTTTCGATAATGTTTAACTTTCTTGACCTGTCTCTGGAGTAAATAGCACAAATGATCATTCAGATTCCAGGGAGGGACGGTAAGTGGTGTCTCACCACCCTTATGAAGTCTCTTGTGTGACTTTGTCTTTTTTGCTAACACCTTCTTTATTCTCTTGACTTTCTCATAAAGTATGGTAGTCGTATTTGTTATACTTTTCATGTGGTCAGTCATAGCCTTCATATACTCGTTCAGCATTTGCATTTATCTCCTGACAAACTTCATGTTAATTGTAACTAGCTTTTTCATAGTATCTAACTATAATTTGAGTGTGTCATAGTCGTATTCACAGGCAAATCACTTTTTAAAATAGTTATCTCGGAAGCAGCTCTCAAGGAGACCTATGGGATTTCTCATTTTATCAGTGAATCTATTTGTTTCTTCTTGGCTTGCATCTTAAATTTTCTAATTATTGAAGAGATGAGGTATGGATCAACTAGGTTGTAAATCTACAACGGTAAATATGGCAGAACATATTACCACCGAAAGTTTACTTTCTTTATTTTCCGCATTAGGATTCTCTAGTAAGACTTTGAGTTTGTCAATGAATAATTCCTCAAGATTTTTTTTTTCTCCTTGAACATATTCATCTAGAATATCGATGTATTCTTGGATGACTGGTTTCTTGATATCGTATTCATTTGGTTGAACCAATTTTTTTTCTTGTTTTTGTTTTTTCTTCTTGATGCTTCGAGCCAGTGAGATAACTTGCTTTAATGAGGCTTTCTTCATCACCATCCAGGCTTTTTACGGTTTCTAGTCATTTCTTCATCATTTTTTAAAGACTTTTTGAAATGTACACATTCCATAAATGCCCTTATTTAAGAGTATGTTATGCTTCTTCTCCAAAAAGAATCTTAACAAGTGGTTCATGATCTTCGAATACAGTAATATGATTGATATATTTAGTAGGTGTTTCAAATAAGATTACCTTTGAGAGAGCTAGTTTGCCTTCTCGATATTACTTCTCGACCCAATCCTTGAATATATAGCAGTCTTTAATAGTATGTTCCAAGACTCTATGATAAAGATAATAGTTTGGGTGATCTATTTTATTGGTCTCGCCTAGTTTCTTAAATTCTGACAATTGGAGGTCTAACTTCAGGAGATCCTAAAAGATTTTAGCTACTCTTTCTTTTTTGAAAGAATATTTCTTTCTGACTTTTATTGAAAATCATTAGATCATTTCACTTCTTCATCTCCTCCAAGAGTTGGTGGTTTCTGAGAATTACTCTTGTTCATGGTGGGATTCAAAGGTTTTTTTTTCCATTTACTGTGAATGTAATCCTCATATTTTTAGAAGGCTCTCCACGCTTTATCTTATTTTTTTTCGACTTAAAATTTTATGAATTAGATAAGGTCGGTGGGCTAATTTCTTTTAGTTTTTTAACTTGCATGATGAGGTCTTGGAAGATAATGATAGAAGAGGTGCTCAGATAAGATGATATTCATTCTCCCCTTATGTTGCCAAAAACTGGGTTTACTACTTTAAATTGACTAATAGGTTATTTACACTTGATGTCGAGATTTCTCCGCTATATGATATAATTTAGAATCGACTCATTATCATATTTTAGTGTTGAGACAATATTTGCTATAGTCACTTTATTGCTAATTTCTTCGAACCTAATTCGAAGAACCTTTTTCATTTGTACCTAAGTTTGTATGGATTTGGATTACAAGCTAGCATATCACTCAAATACTATCCCTATCAAGTCTACTGAAAATTAGCGGAGTAATAACGAGGAATTATTACTTGAATTTATATACAGAGTTATAAAGTGAGTTATGTACTATTTAGGATTATCTATGCCTTTAAATTATTTAAAATTAAACACTATATAGCCTTTGGGATATCACATTCGGTCGTGATGGTTAGGTATAATTTGTTAGCATCATTTATCCTATCTATCTTACTTTTTTGTCTCGATTATGCAGCTATCATTTTTGAATCTGTTGTTGTATGTATACTGGGAGTTCTATATTGTCATAAATCTCTGAAATCAAATATTGGGTATCTCTTGCTGAAGGAAGTGCTCAAGAAAGACCTATATTTTCATAGATCTTTTCTATGGGAGATGCACCTTCTGTCATTTTTGCTACTTGAGATGGTTATTGAGATCATTCCAATTTATCGAGCTTCTGACTTATTTATAGTATCACCTCCATCAATTTCATGACCTTCTTTCGAGTTTTATCTTTCCTTTATCTTGCGGTCTCAGTTGTTCTTGTAGTGCTTCTATGGTCACTTTTTGATTGGAGTTTTCAACTATAACTAAGGTTTCTATTAGGACATAATGGTTCGTGTTTTGAGGATCAAGTTTAGGATTTGTGTTGAGATTAACTTTTCATATCAGTTGAGTTGTCTCATTCAAGAGTTTACTCAGAGAGCGGATCGCCACATCTTCTCTTTGGCATGGTAATAAGGAATAGTCTATAAGGGCTCTCTCCTCTTGGATTTCTTCATCAATAAGCCTCACTCAAACAGCTTTCTTTCAATGTTTGCTAGTTGGGGTGCGGACTTGCGATCTCCCTTTGCGAACCCTCATGTTGGGTTGTAGATTTACGGTAACTCTTGTGGTTTTGTTTGGTGATTTGCTCCTTTACTACAGTCTTAAAGTAAAACTGTGTCTCTTATAATTTGTTTTTACTCTTTTCCAAGTTGCTTAATGTAGCAAAGGAGTTGAAGATAGAGATAGTAATGACTGACTTTATTCGAATGGTAGATTTTCCAAATCGACTGAAGATTCTAATAACTTTTCATTTACTTGTGACAGTCATGATAAGATCTTCTCTCTCCATGTCTGTATCTAAATTTGCTTTTAATTGCCATACGAGCTGAGTGAAGACGGCTGAAGATTGAGATTTACTTTGGTTCTAACATTTGAAAGGCTGATATTCTTTGTACTTAAAGGTATGACTTTTACCTCTTTCTTCGAACAGTCCTCATTAGAAATCATAACATTGGTATGTTTTTAATCTAGTAACAAAGTTATGCTATAATTTAGTGCATTTATCGAGTTATTTCATCTCAAGTGCCTTCTCATAGATTAAAATATAGCTGACTTGGCAATAACGTTGGAACGCTACACACTATCATCTTGCATGTTGTTAACAATTTTTTTGTAAGAATACCTTTATAAAGAAGGCTAATTGTATGTTTTCCAGTGGAAGGATGAGCAGACATGTCTTCCATTACATGCAGAATTGAGCATATAACCCTGTAAGAGTGACATTGGCATGTATATAACTACAAAACCACATTATCATTTGTGAAAGACGAGTAGGCTTGCAAAAATGTACCTTTTGTGTTTCATGGTATAGTTTATCTTTGGGATCTAATTGCAAATATATCCCCAAAAATGTAGCGGGTGTCCTGGACAGAATTATGTTCTCATATCACAGCACTGGGAATAAGTGGAAGCTGACGAAGGGGGCATGGAATGCAAATGAAGTGTTTTTATTAGCATATGTAAACAAATTATGTGGTGACAACAGTGAATAATCACCTAAAGCGACGTAAGATATTGGTTCAAAGTGATTCATGAAAAAAAAAATGAAAAAATTTGATGCATTGAGATCACTTAGCTGATTCTTAGCAGAAGAGTTTATTGGGAATATGGGAAATACGGGAAGATGTATTGCAAAAAGGTACCATACAGAGTCATACCTGGGATCTACTAAGGATGCGTCTCGGCGAGATGAGGGGATCACAAGATCGAAATGCTTAGCCTTGCCTATTTGGCTCTTATTGTGACACAAAAATGTAATGGCTTTTGTCAGGCATGAACCTTGGTGCTGTATGATTTGAAGGCGATGAGCCTTGCTCATCTTTTCTGCAGACTTTTTGAAGTATATTATTTTGACATTGGGGACAAAAAGAAGAATTTATCGCTATTGAAGTTGCAACAATGGAAGAGAAGAATCGATTAAATACAAATTGTGAGTTCTTGGCTCATTTCTGTTATAATTATTCCAGTAGTAATACAAATTTGAAAGGTATATAAAGTATGGGGACGAGGGTCTTTTTCTGGGTAATACTTGAGAAGATTTTTTTTCAAGAAAATTTAATGTTTAATTTTGTGAGATGTATACTTCAAAAAATTTAGAGTATATTTATCTGTTGTTATAAGATTCGTGATTAAAAATTCAAAAGAGAAAAAAAAAAAATAGCGTCATAAATATCCCCGAAACTCCTGTTTGAATTGAAGAAGTAGAGAAAGCAACGCACGCGTGAATCTCGGAAGCAAACGTTTGCGCGGTGGGAAAATATCATAATTTCATGTAACACCTTGAAATTCTGCTAATTCCAGCTCAGCCCTACACGGTGGGCTCCAAAAACTTTGAATTCGTCTCAAGAGGGTGCTTTATATGGCAATCGAATGGACCGGCGAGATCAGCGGCCAAACTTTGACTGCTCTGATTGAATTGAATTCCAAGCAATTAACAATGAAAAAACACAGTGGTTGCCTTGTGGCTTCCACTGCAGAAATATCAACACCTATCCAAAAGAAAAAAAATTTAAGAAACATGTTTTTTTGTACGTATATCCCTGAAAAGTTGCAGAACTGGGAACAAAATATTCAATAAATTCCTATAATTTTGCTTAGACAAACAATAGGCCAAACTTCGCAAGAGCATACACAAAAAAATTGGATGTTCTTGCTCATCAACTTGGTTCCTTGCTCCTTGAAATCCCAAGTAACACCAAACTGCAAAAATAAAATATTTCCATTCCATATAACTTTAAGAGCAAATAAAAAAAAATATACCAGAGTCCAAATTGTTTGAGATGACTATCACACAGTCCGGTTCCCCATCAAATAGGAGATGCAACTCTAGCTGCAAGTTTATTCCTGGCATTAGTTATGTACATTGCGGTAATACAAGAGGTGCAGAATTATTTTAAGATCGATTGACAATAAAAATCTCGCTCATAGTTTCGTACTGATATATACACTACTAGGATTTGATTTCAAGATATTGGAGAGGACAAGGCCCAGAACTTTGATTTTATTGCTAGGCCACAGAAGAATGATACTTACAATTTGTATAAAATGTGGAATACAAAAGTTCAGCTCACATCTCAGATAATAGGTTACTGATTTTCCGAAGCTCCTTTATAGCTGTCATTGCCGTTGCCTGCCCTTTGCCCACAAGAATATTGTTTGATATGTTCTCTAATGTGCCAGTTTGGCTGCGGTCTTGTTGGAAGACTGACTCAATCACCTGCACAATTGAAAAATATGAAAATAGAAAATAAGCATCAGAGGAGATCAGGCTCTCAATTTGATCAGAATATGCTACCATTAACGGACTCCATTCCATTCTCCCAGAAGAAATGTCATTGAAAAATGAGATCCGAATTTATACTGCATGACTGTGCTTTTTGCTAGTTAAAAATGATAGTAAATTTTATAATGTAAGGATATAAGAAACAAAAGATACCTGGATATTCTCAAGCATTGACTGCCCGAGATTCTTCAAATTGTTCATCATTTTCTTGTCTACACCTTCTGTTCTGCCACTAACTGCATACGGTTTGCAGTGTCCATCAGAAGTTGTGCTGCTTGAATCATTCCTGCAAATGTTTCCCACAATGGAGGATTGTTGTGCCTCATTTCCCCCTTTCTCTGGGTTTCCATCACCGGTTCCTTTACCAAATTTCCAAAACCATTGAAATCTACCAGAAAGTGGCCTTCTCTCCTTCAAAACAGTAGCATGTTTCTCAGCTTTATCAACATCAGGTCCAAGTTTATTAGTAGAGGATGTAGCCTCGATGTCTTCAGAGTCTCGGGAAAGAGAATTATCCTCCACACTGTAGCTGCAAGACTCATCCAAATGATTGACTTCACTGTTATCAGCAATAGATGAATTTGAGGTGACAGTACTTCTTTCTGAATCATTTTCAAGGTCATTATGCATGGTATGATGACTGGTTGCAACCGAGACTACTGTGTTCTCTCCACTCAAACATGAGCCTTCAATAACATCTGAACTATTTTCCAAGTCATTCTGCTCGGAAGCTTCCTCAGAGAAATGCTTTCTTTCATCTCCTTCAAATAAGACACTCTCTTTGCTAGCTGAAACCTTGTCTTCTTGACCACATTCTGCTTTCCTGATATCAGCTTCTGTGTTTATTTCTCTAGAAAAATCATCCACTAGGCTACGCCTTACAGGTAGTCGAGCATCATTTTTCCGATCAATAGTCTTCGCAGGAGAAGGATCTGATTCTGTCCTGGATAAACCTAATTTTTGCACAAGTTTACCCTCCATTAATACTTTCGGGAATGAATTAACTTTGCCTGGCTTTTGGAGCGCTTCCTCCTTATTCATCACCCTCCATTTTACTTCCCAGTAGCTATCTGGTAACATAGAAAGTGGAGAATTGGGAGAGACCGAACCAGATGAAAGACTGAAACCTGTTCCTACTGCTGCTTTACTTGTGTCAGAACTTTCACTAATGGAAGTTGAGATGTTTGCTTCAAGAGCAATGACCTGCAATGACTTTGCCTTCTTTATCAGCTTCTTAACATCTATATTCTCAGGGAAGTTTAACAGCCTCTGAAGGCAGGAAGTTGCATATTCGGTGGCTAGCAATGAAGATCGTAGGTGCAAAAGCATAGATACTGCCATTGCTGCAATGAAAGCTCCTCGAGGAGAGCATAAAACCTTGAAGTGGTAATCTGAGTTAGTTTCCACAACCATACCATTGGTTGAAGAAAATATTTCATCCCAAATTACCAATAGATCCTCCAGGGAGAACTCCCGTCCGAATAGAACACGCAACCATCGGAGTGCAAAGTACTGGGGCTCGACACCAAGTTCAATGAGATGACTGTGAAGCGATGAATCAACAACTGAAAGCAAATGATACAATGCAGTTGAGGCCTCAATCACAGGTATTGAGCTATTACTGGATCCAGTGGCTGGAGATGAGGAGAAAAATTCTACCATTGCAACGACCCCATGACCTCCACTCATTAATCCATCAAACATGCAGTAAGCATCATGTTCCATGAATCTTTCAGATAATATAATACCCAACTCGCCTTCTGCCCCATACGGATCACTCAACATAAGAATGTCTCTCGTCTCAGGGTCAAGTTCCTCTAGGGAGCAAGGGCTAGCTTTGCCTCCCTGATCATCATCCTCGTACTCATTTTTCACCGCAGCAAGCCAATTTGCTGCCCTTGTGAATCTGTAATTAGTACCCAGGTCACTGTTCGAGAAAGATATCTCATCAAAGTTGTCATTAAAATAGTCCTCATGGACTTTTCGCACTTCAGAGAGATGCTGCACATCAGCTTGAAGTACATAAAGCAAGGGAGCTAATAGTTCATGCATACCTGTAACAAAATAAGATGAGTCGTTTAGGATGCCTGTAACAGAATTATAGCTTATAAAACACAGAAGATGCAGACAACCAGGATTAAGTGACATTAACATAGTTTAGCAGAATAAAACCAACCCATTATGAGTTATGAAGGAGGTTAGAAAGTGTACAGAGCTGGAATCTTACCTTGTCTATATCCATATTCTGGGTGCCTCAGACACCACATTAGCAATATCCTTCGCAACATGGCCTGGCATGCAGATGTCTGGAAGTAGCTGCTATGTTCAGGATACAAGCGCGAGAGATCCTGGTCAACCATTTTTTCAAGCTCGGCATTTCTGAAATAACGACCCCATGTGCTATCTGAAAAATAGTTTGCAATGATATCAACAAAAGATTAAACTATGACAAGTCTAAAAGGCATAATCATATCTGAAATTAAAATTACTAAAATCACAACCTCAATTTTGGCAAAATACAAATTTTTAGTATGAAGATGGACAAATATGCAGCTGCAGACTTTTTCCTTGAACTTGGCATGAAAAGAAGGACAGAATTATCAATTTGAGCTTTGCTTACAAAAATCATCAAGGTAAACAAGCACAATCTCACTTCAGCTTTCCTAGTAAAGTTTGATTCATATATTGGATCATTGATAAACTTCAAGGTACAAGCAAATCTACCTGGGTTCTGTGACAGAGGATTATCTATGATAAGATCTGGAGAATTAATTCCATCTTTAGAGATATGTGGATCTATTAGAAGACGTCGCCTCAAGCTAGCATACCTGTGAAGTAAAAATGTTCCTATAAATTAGGTGAACGGAGAGAAGTCATAGCAACCAGTGTGTAACTTGCAATTGGCAAGATGAAGTTTATAACAAGACAAAGAAAAAGAAAAATCCCAAAATGCTCTATGTATCTTCACAGAGCAACCAATAACTATAATTAAATCCAAGCATTCAATGAAAGGAAAACTAGCACCTCACAGAACAAAATCTTGTAATATTATCAACCACAAGTTATTTAATCCTTGAGAGGCAATATGACTCCTAGATCAAAAGCACACTACAGCCCTATAAGTCAGAGTAATTGAACAAAAACAAAAAAAAATTGGATCCACCACCACCAAGAAGAAGAAGGCATTAAAGAAAAGAATAAAGCAGAGGAAATATTAGCATAGTCTTCAAGCAAAAACAGTAACAAAAACAATACCGGATCCAACTGAATCAAATTTATCACTAAAAATAAAAAAAGGGACAATTCTGCGCATCCTGATCTCGCCGAGTTTTCCACAAACAACACATCAAAGCTCAATTTTCAAGGTGAAAAAGCAAATTCTAAGCCTTCTTCAAACAATGACCCATCAATAACAATGAGAAATACAATAAACTCAAGCAGGAACACCTAAAAACCCTAGGAGTAAAGCCAACATGAAAGAGCTCCATCGAAAAAGAAAATAAAAACAATAAACAGGTATATAAGAAGGAAAAGAAAGTCCCAAATTGCGCATCAAAACCAATTGGACGATGATGAGAAGTCATCGGATTCGATAAACACCAACAAAGCCGCGACGTTTACATGACGTATAGCCAAAGGGTCAAAAACTTCCAAACCGTACCTCCTCCGGGAATCGGCGGTGACCCGCCGGAGCTCGTCGACCGCCGGCGGCGGCGCCACGGGCAGAATCCCAAGATAGATGCGCCAACGGACGCCACGGAGGCAGGAGAACCTTGATTCCGGCGCCGAATCCCGATCCGCCGCCGGGGACTCCAGCAATGGCGGGTCAATCGGAGCAGGAGGAGGCATGGTGTCTTCGGGAATCTAGAGAGAGAATTGTGAGAATGAGAGCATGTGGGGCGCGACGCGGTATATAACCGAGACAGCTTTGTTGCGGTGAGACTGGGGCCATTCCGGGAAGAGTTCTGGGGGCGTTCCGGGAAGGAAAAGGAGGAGAGAGAGAGGAGTTTTTCGGGGGCGTTTTGGGAATAATCGAATTGATTTACTTCAAGCTAAGATTAGCTGTCGTTCTAATCATTTTCTTTAACAAAAATGGTTGATTAGGGAACTTCTTAATTTCCACGTGAAATATTTGAAAATGAAATTTTATGTTGAAGACCACTCTTTGGACTGCCCAATCGACCAATACTCGGGATCAGGATGCCAAGTCAGTGAGAACATTGAGACACGTGGCGTGCTTCGAGTGCATAGACGGAAGCGAGGTGACGGATATTTTGCGCCATAGCCAATGAATTCGGGCACTTGTCTCAAGTGAATGATTGCCTGTTTGGATCACGTGTCGAGTCTCTTACACCAAAAAAATCATGCTGTGCGTATTAGAAACTGAAACGTGCGCCGATCAATTCTTGATCTGAGACGAGGATTGGACCCACATCGACTATAAAATTGGAAATGCTTCTTTTTTAAAAGAAAATAAAGCCACCGCACGCAATCAGCTTCCAAACTGCAACAAGCGATCTGGTTGAAGTCGCCCGACCAAACCAATATATTTGCACGGGCTTTGTTCGGCCGGGGCATGTATGGTACTCGTGCCCTAATCTTGTTATCCTTCTCTGCCCCAAACCCTAATTTTATTGGAGCTTTTTGCAAACCCTAGCCATTCAACCCAATCATTGGTTTTGTATGGAATCGAGTGAATTTATTAAATCCAATTAATATAGTATATTAGACATCAAATTATTTTTAAATTTTTATTCAATTAATTTAAATATTAAGTATTAATATAATAAATAGTTATACATAATAAAGTTTAAGATTAAGAAAAATAAATTTGAATTTGTGAACCAAATTATTTTAGATTTTATTTAAAGAATTCATTACATCGTAGGTATTTTTTACAACTCTCAACGTTGTCATCGTAACCTAAGAAAATATATATAACAAAATAAGATATAATATATATATATATATATATGCGTCGTACATGTCCCGCTTGTGTTTGGTTTTGGTTGAGCTCTCGACCAACCATGTGTCCCCTGGCGCATCCCACCCTGGACCTGTATTCCAACAGGAGCAGAGCAATTTGACAAGACATGGAGAATATATAAGGTTTGGCTCCACTATGAACTCGTCTTGGCTTGGGCCTCTTCGTGTGTCCTTCCCCCGTCGTTCCCACGTCAACATCCCCGCCACCTTCGTCTCCTTGTCGCTTCCCAACAACAAAATACAAACTCTTCTTCGTCACCTTCATCCCTCCATCACATACCTTTTGTCCTCGTGCTTAAAAATTAATTTGATGCCGACTCCATAGTCAGCCGTGGTGACGGTGGTCGGTTCGATCATTTAGTATTCGCTCGTTAACTATCTGGCCCATATGGACTGAAAAAATTATCAGAAAATTCTTCAATTTTTTTTTTTAAAATTCCTGATAATTGTTTTATATTTTTCAAATTTTTTATCAGTTTCTAAAAATTTTTTAAACTCATAATCAACTCTTGAAATAATTAATTTTTAAAATAAAACTATGAATTTATCATTATTTATGAATATTTTATTATAATTCAGAAATTTTTTGATAAATTTTCTAATTATTTTTTAAAAAAATTAAGCGAGTGACTTATGCTTTTACTACTAAATAAATTGAGCGTTAATGTGCCTAGTAATTTCCCATTTTGGATGATTATAAACTACAATTAACTAATCTTTCCATTGAAATTTAAAAATAAATTTCGATTGATGCATTTAATGGAGTCAGATTACTTCGACTTCACAGCTCACAAAATTTAATTAGTCAGCACATGTCTCTCCTCCATGAATTCATGCATAGCTGTCTATTTTTATGATGTCCATAAGATATTCAGACGAAGAGAAGAAGATAAGGTCGGAGCAATAACCAAAATTAAAACCGTAGATGGCGCCTCATTTGCACGCTTACTCGACTTGGTTGAGTCGTGCCAAGTTCTTGCCCAATAAATAATAATTGAAGAGGAGGGCCTGAGTTCAACCATTTAATGTATAACTAAATCCGTCACGTAATTATCTTTTGTAAAAAACTAAAGAATCGCTAGTAACATTTGTAGTTGCACGCTATTTGTAGTTGTACGCCATGTAAAAGTATAATAATTTCACAATTTACGAATTTAAATTTTGAGACGAGATGACAACAGGATAATAATATTTGACGTAAAATGAAAAACTAAATTTGAAATAAAATCTAAATCAAAAAAATGCTGCAAAAACAACTCGCGAGAATTAAATTGTCAAATACTTTGCAGATTGAATCGAAGTTTGCATGAAATGGCTGATTTGATAAAAAAAAAGCGGCTGATTTGATAAAAAAAAGCAACTCCACTTGTTGATAGCTTATTGTATTTCTTTTGCCACTTTATATGGGGTCAAATTAGGAAATACTTCGAAAATGGTTCAAACATTGTAACATTTTAGACTTCTACCAATAAAATATTTGCAGCGGTTGCAAAAATGCTAGTATTTTTCAGCGTTTTAAAGTGAATGCAGAAAATTATTGATGTTTAGTAATAAATGTTAAAAATTTTCAGCATTTATCAAAAAATATTGAGAAATTTTTAGTGTTTTCTGACAAATGTCAAAAAATTTCCAACATTATTTGACAAATAAACGCTGAAAAAATTCATGGTGTTTGTCAAAAAATACCTCGAATTTCTCAGCATTTGTTAGAAAACACTTGGAATTTTTCGACGTTTGTCAAAAAATACCTCGAATTATTTGTCAACAAATGTAGAAAAATGCAGGAAAAAGATATGACATTTTTAACTTAGGGTGTGTCTAGATAAAGTTTTACTTTCGAAAGTACTAAAAATGATGAAAGTGAGAAACAGTAAAAGTAACAGAAGTGTGAATTTGATCATTTGATAAATTTTAATGTAAAAATAGAAGAAGTGATAGTTTCGTGAATTTTATGAATTCAATTGTTTGGATAAGGAGATCTAAAGTGAAAAGTGTGATTTCGCTCATTTAGATGGGGTAATACATGAAAATGGAAAAATAATTTGGTGGTTATATTAGTTCGAAATATAATATTTATTAATAAATAAAACTAATAGAACTATAGGTTTAAGCAACCAAGGAATATAACAAAGGGCTGTCCTTGCTCTACAAGGTTATTAATAATATACACATTTCAAACCAAAACTACAGTAGAACTTGTACTCAAAGATTAAAGCAATAGTTTTTAGATACTTGGCAAGAGCATTATGTTACTCAACACTAAAACAATTGGATATTTAATCGAGCAATTAAACTTCCAGAAATGCAGATGCAGAGTAACACATATCTAACCTAATGGACCCCTTAAAAACATTTGTATCTACCCACGAATCATCAAGCAACTGCTCTGCATCTATTCCCACTATTGATGAGTTGATTGTTCCAGCACAAAGCAACCGAATCCCTACTTATTACAGGTCAACTTCCTATAATATCATTTACATAATTAATGAGTTATGAGCTTTGTAAGACATTTAGCTATTAAGAGTTAAAAAGGTTCATACTTTTGGACATGCTAATGTATTAAGCGAAGCGCTGGCTAATATCTACATAATGAGCTATACGCTGTGCAAGACATTTAGCTACGGAATATTTGAAAGAGCTCTGCAAGGCATTTAGCCACAAAGCGGTAAAAGATTGATAATTTCGGACAGGATAATGTATTAAGCAAAGTGCATACTAACATTTACAAAAATGAGGTATGAGCTTACGAGCTTTGGAAGACATGGAAATAGTTAAAAGGTTCATACTTGTGCACATGAAGATGCATCACAATATGGGCCCTTTTGTCTGCAGCCAGTGAACCTTGATATGTATACAATCAAGGTTTTAAAAATCAGTTGAAACACAAGGACTTCAGCTTAGAGGGAGTGTCAACTGGCTTTCGAGCAGCTGAAGCACTATCAGATCTCACCTCCATTGCTGACTAAGCCCAAGGAAGGTCAGGGTTTGAAACAAAGCTTTCAAAAGGAATCGTCTTCTTCTCAAACAAATATCCACGGAGCAGTATGATCGTGTAGCCCATGACAGTGGGGCCTTATGGCGAAGGGCCCAGCCCAATAGGGACAGCACACCCTCCTCTTTAAGCACACCTCTGTATCAACTGAATCACTCTAGCTAAGGGTGAGGTCCGTGGAACCGGTTTCTTCCTAGTCATGCTTTAGAATTTTATGAGTTGATGTTGCATATACTGATGCGAAATCAGTAGAGCACTTGTACCTTCACGTAAAAAGCATAAAGGAGGATGGCACTGAAGCTCAAATAAACTTAGTCATCAATGATTGTTAGGAATATGACACATGTTTTCAATAACTAATGAGGCCATAGGATCCACCACTTTATTTACTAACAAAATTGTTTAAGCATACAATTACTCAAACATTATCTACCTGCGCACCTTTCCTGAAGTCTTGACTTTTCAACCTCTGGCAACATATGTTCAGAATATCTGCCTGATCCATCTGGGCCAGGATCCTCGAAATCGGAACGAATACAAAATTCCAAGAAAAGATCAAATTAGATATCTCTCCAAATGGGTATAGAATATAGAAATTCAGACTTAAATTTTTTTCTATAAAGAACTTTTGGTGCATTTGGTTAATGGATAAACCAGCTAACACTGTTTTATGCCACCTTTTGTCTTTAAAAAAAGTGGTTTACACCATCTAAATGACGTATAGGCTGGGTTTACACCACTTTTTCCAGTTGATTCCAGGTTTCCCCCCATTCAAATAGTAGACATTCAGAAAAAAAAAAAAGTGGTGCAAATAGGTGTAAATTGGCTTATCCACAAACCAAAAGCATCAATGAATTCATCTGACAAATAGACTGACAAAATAAAGTAGGATGTTATGCAACAAATTTAAATCTTCTCACCAGTCAATGAAGCTTTTTTTTGTTCCGACCAGGCAATTGTATACATAATCAAAATTGTGTAGTGGTACACAGCTGTAATGCAAAAAAATATTATTTAGAATGAAAACAAAAACAAAAAACTACAACCAAAATTAAGGATTCACTCGACACAAACACCTGTCCAAAAGCAACACGAAATGCTGGTTATCGGTGTCCTGGAGTGCATTTGCCAATAGTCTTCTCTGCATCAATCATAGAAATTTTACCCCATTTTACCCCAGACCACCTGCATGCATTTCATGATAGAATGTGATCCAAGTGACAGACTAATTATCATAACCAGACTACACTCAAAAATTTTTAACAAACATTTTGTAAAGAAAGAACAACAATAGCAAAAGCTGTTGTAAAAGTCAATGTATTTGATAATTATGAAAATGGTACTGAAAGTAGTTACACTTCCATTTGATCATGTTAATCAGAAACAAAGAATCATGCAATCAAATGAGACATACATTATGATTGGATGAAAGCTCTATCTAAACCATTGCCTCACCCCATACTCTTTTTCTGTTGTTTCTTGAGCCCAGTCCTACTGCTTCCAATCATATTCAGGTTGATGCTGTCCAGATCACTTAAACCAGGAGATTCATTGCAAAGAAGAGCAAGTATTGGTAAGTGCAACTATGGACCAATAAAGAAGATACAAACTTGTTGAAACCAACCCTAAATTGGTGTTTCTAGCAAAGGCAACTTGAAGCAACAGAGAGGCTTCCCACCAAGGATACTGTGACAATTGTGGGTAGTAGGCCTATGAGATAAGTTGTGACAATCACATATCCTCTTAAAAGAAACACTAAACAAATAGCTACCTCCTTTCACAGTCCTATAATGTTAGACCTGATCTCTTTCATCCCGGGCTTGCAAGAAGTTGGGGGTCATTGGCCAGATGGATATTGTAATGCTCTGTGAAGAAGAATTATATTTCTATCTATGGTCTGTTCAAAAGTCTGCCTTTACCTCCCAACCAACCATTTCCCAGTAAACTAACTGTCATCAGGCCCACTACTTACATATTCATGCTTATGCACTCCTTAGAAACAAGTAGATCTTGAAGCCTTTTAAAGGTCAAACAGACATGCATGAAAACGCAAACAAACAAAAAACATACCTCCTACATTTTAGTAGGAAGTATTTGGCTAGATCTCACATCTCTAGGAAACAGCATCCTCACTGTCAGTAGCCAATACATAGAATTCTCTCGATATAAGATTACTGAAAGATATTATTATCCTTTCATTTCACTCAACAATCAGTACTTGAAGAAACAGGATCCATCAATTTATCTCACAAATATCGTAGATTACCTATAATCTTCTTTTCAAATCCGAGTAGAAAGCGTACATCTACAGGCAATTAAATAATGACATGAATATGAAATCAAGTATAAGAACGTAAAATTTGAGTACCTTCTCACTGCATATATCCCAGCCAATGAATAAAGGACTGACATGTACTGGCTTTTCCTTTGATGCATGTACATAAATGGAAAATTTACCTTCATGACCTTACATATGCAGACAAGGGGAAGATTGACTTAGCGAAGTTATTTACGAAGCACAAAAGATCAAATATCATCCCATTTTTGGGCATATTAAGTTTGCAATCTTTCTCATTAGTATTTTAGATGTAATGATAGAAGAATCCTACATGTTCTCTTTGGTGTCTTATATGCTTCAATCCTATAAGAACAACTTGACTAAACCATTTTTTTGGGAACATACCACATAAAAGAGATGATCGCTATCCACCTCAGTAAGGTGATCATATTCATATTCAATATTAATATACAAGATTGTGTCAATAGCCTGGAAGCTACAATTTATGAAAGCACAAGAGTATGTCAAAGGGCCAAACCTGAAAAAATTTCTCCCATAGTTTCTCAAAGGGCAATGAACCAGTTGTCAAGAACGTGAATGCAACCTCAGGACTCTTCGACTGGACAGATGGCATTGCAAGAATATCCCTAAATACAATACAAACTGCAATCTCATCATCAGTGAAGATCCTGGCAGGTGCAGGAGGATGCCAATCCATGAAAGGACTACAAACACTTGAAGATAAGACGTAGCAAGCTGAATATCTCTGAGGATAGACATAAGCCCTGATCAATGTGACACAAACAAAAGACACCAAGATGATGATCCAGATGGGCCCCTTTGAATGTGGTCTAGGGCGCAACCGTAACATCATGTGGCCGTTTCCATTGCTTAGCAGCCACCACTGCTGTGCGTTCATCTGCAGAACCTCATCAAAGCAACTTCTCCATCATTTTAATGAAATATGTTTCAGCACCAGCCAATGTTTCAGAGACTGTTCCAGTTTATATCTGTGCATAATAAAACTGAAAAAAAGAAAAATCACAACTTATTACAGCTCAGTAATTTGTCATGTACCAATTGAAGCACAAGAGAAAAAAGGCTCTAATGTAGAACAATTACATCTTTTTTATAGCAAAATTAGATATCCAATTTAAGTTGAATTCCAATTTAAATTATGATCCGTCAGAATTAGTACAGTTACAATCTGAAACCTACATCTCCTAAAATATTCATCCAAATCATAATAAATATTTAAGCTGTCTCTTTAGCCTCATTTATAAAATTTTGCACAATCATAAAAGAGTGACCCTTCTCTTATAAAATTTTGGGTGGACACTCTTCGCCAATGGGGGGTGAGGATAATTTTATTTCCACCTTTAAAAAAGACGTAGCGATTGTTTGGTCCACGATGTGTAAAATCTCTATGAAATTATCAAAATCTACCAAGACGAATATGATATACATCTATCTTCACAACATCACAGGTTATCTCATACTTGTAGAATTTCCTAATAAAAAAACAAATTTGACACCGTTCAATTATCTAGATTTCATCAACCTTTTTAATCCAGTCGATTTTGTAGGAAAAAAGATGTGATTCCATTTTCAATTGAAGTTTGTCGACAGTCTTAGAGATGATATTCTCACTGTTTCCCCCATTAATAATCATATCACAGATCTTGTCATTTACTGTGTATCGAGTGCGGAAGATATTATGACGTAGGTTTTCCTCTTGTTTTGGGGTGTACATCAGATTCTGAATTACTAAAGATGACCTTTGACCATTAGTCTTCTCAAATATTTCATCTTCATAGTTTTCTTGATCACAAACTAGTTCATTATTTTTTTAGTCATGTAAATATTCAACCACAAAATTATCTTCACTAGCTGGATTTACAAACTATCGTACTGGACAAACATTATAATGATGTCCAAATTTTTCATAGTAATAGCACTTTAGATCAGGATTTAAATTCAGATTTTTTGCTAATGTGGTGTTTCTTGATGACCTTGTAGGTCTAACATCAAGATTTACTTGTGTGGGAGGTCAAGGATATTGTGTAGCTGCACCTTTATTAGAAATCGATTTTGCTCCTTTTGAATTCTCATCAATCGTCCTCCTCATCTGATTTCTGATAACAGGTCACTTCAATTAGAACTCCATACGAGTTGCACTCATCACAACCTCATTAACCGTCCAAATAGATTGCAAAGAAATCATATCTTGAATGGTTATGCGTAACCCACCGATGAACCACTGATGAATCTTGTCATTGGATGAGATTTAGTTTTTGCTAGATTATTACGTGCTAATAGTCGATAGAATTCCTCAACATACGTCTTCACACTACGATTACCCTGTCGACAATTTCGATATTGCTGAAAGAGTAACTAGTCATAATCTATGGGAAGAAATTGTCTTTGAGAAGAGCCCTCATCCATGGTTATGCTCCAATAGAAGCTTTATTTTGACGTGTTCTTTCCAATTGGATGCATTCCCACCAACCTGATGCACACCCCTCTTGAGTTGATAAGTAACAAGTTTCACTTTTTTTGAATCTGGAATCTCCATGTAATCGAAAAACCGTTCCACTTTAGCAAACCAATTAAAGAAATCTTCAATCTAAAGTTGGCTATTGAAATATAGGAGATCAATCTTCAAACGAAAATTATAATGTCTATTATGTTCAGAAATTGGTCGATGAAAGATATCTTCAATTTCTTCATCGTTGGAGTTTTCAAAGGCTTATAAATCCTTTAAATTCACTTGCGGAACCTTTCCTCGACTAATTGGATCGCGAGTTGTTTCATCGATCTGTCGATGTGGTTGATTCAAACTTTCAAGTTGATCTATTCTCATGATCAAGCTTGCAAGTGAATTTTGCATTACTTTCATGGTCGAGTCAAAATACTCACGGCTGATATAATTACTCATAGGAGCACCGTCCCTAGAGTTGCTGATGGTTGCATCGTCGTTAGACATTAAGTAAAGTGGTATCAAAGCAAGGTTGTTTCTGAGCTCAGTTATATTGATTGTAGTTGGTGACAACAACTCCATAGACGATGATTTAGGAGATTATCAAATTTAAGATTTAATCAAGTAAAGTTTTTTTACTTCTATCACTACGAAGTATGAAATTTTGAAATAAATTAAAATTAAGAACCAAGTTCATCAATTAATCGTCAAAAAGGCTCGCAATCCGATGTCTTGGAGATCAACATACGAAACTACTCTGAAAAACCAAAACCTTGGTGAGATGAATATTCCATACTTTCATGGTTATGAGAATTTGTTTATTTGGATTTAAGAAATTCTTTAAACTTATGGAGATTCCTGAAGAGAAGAAGGTGAAAATTGTCAAATACAAACTTGATGGTAATACTTCATCTTGGTGGGAGCAAATTCAAATCTAAAGAATACGTAAAGGCAAAGCAAAAATCCACTTATAGTCGAAGATACTTAAACTATTCAATATAAAATTCTCAAAAGGAAATCAAAATCAAGTAAGACAGATCTCTTATCTATGGGTTTTTGGAATTGAAATCAATGGGAACAACCATAAGGTATTAATTTTACATTTTAGTATCTTTCCTCTAATATTAAATTATTAAGTCGAAGAAAAAATTGTGAATTATGTGGAAAACAAACAAACTAGTGAAGAATTTATTGAGAACCCCAAAGATTTTTTATTTGATGAGTTAGAAGATCATATAAAAGTGGTTTTGGATGTAACAGAAAATTTTCAAGAGACTATCGATGAGAATTTATATGAATCAATTGATAATTTTGAAGGTTGTAAGAAAGAATTTTCTACTTATGAAAATATTGACTGTGCTACTCAAGATTATTCTTTAAATTCATCAAAAGCCAATTCTCTTGAACAACTGAAGAAAATCCTTACAGGAGTTATCATTATGCAAGATTCAAAATTTACAATGATATATTCATATTATTATAGTAATTATCAGCAAACTTGTGAAGAATACCTTCATTTCATGACAATAAATCATAAATTGGTGTGTAGAAAAATTTTATTTTAAATAAAATCGAAAGGAACCCTACAAAAGATCAAGTGGTTGTGCCGAAGAAAAATATGATATCAAAGTACTGAAAACATTATTTGAAGAAATCTTATTAGTTTACATCATCAAATTTTATATTGGAAAAAGTTCAACAAAAGCACAACTGCAAGAATTGATACTCCAATCTTTGACTTGAGGACAAGTTATTTACAAATGAAGGGGTCTGATGTAGAATAACTCCATCCTTTTTACAGTAAAATCAGAGATTCAATTCAAGTTCAATTCCAACTCCAATAATGATATGTCAACTTGGACAGTTACAGTCCGAATGTCATATTTTCTAAGATATTCATCTAAATTCAGCAAATAACCATCAGTTGGAAAGCTGAGATCGATTTCTATAATTTTTCTTATTTACTATTTTGACTAATTGAAATTATGTATTGGACAAAATTAGAATTTATTTATCAATATGAGTCAATAACAGTCCTCATCCAATAAGAAATATGATTTAGATATCTTCATTTAAGATATATTAAATAGAATTTCTAATGGAGTCTAAATCCTATTTTTAATTTACACCAAATAAGACTCTAAATTTATTAGAGGGTTATATATATGACCCAAAGTTGTAACAAAAGAAAAAAATGTGTTTCTATCAAAAATATTCTCTTCTTTTGAGGTTTGTCCCCTTCTATCTTCTTTATGAATTTAAGAATTTATCGTTATGAGAAGATGGTGATCTTTTTCTTATCTCTCGCTCCTCGTCCCCGCTGCATCACATCATGTGGCTGTTTCCATTGCTTAGCAGCCACCACTGCTGTGCCTTCATCTGCAGAACCTCATCAAAGCAACTTCTCCATCATTTTAATGAAATATGTTTCAGCACTAGCCAATGTTTCAAAGACTGTTCCAGTTTATTACTGTGCATAATAAAACTGAAAAAAAGAAAAATCATAACCTATTACAGATAAGTAATTTGCCACGTACCAATTGAAGCACCACGGAAAAAATGACTTTGATGACTACTACAAGTCTGGAAAAGATAAAAAACACAAGACAAACTTAAAAAAGGGATTCAAGAGATATAAGATGAAAACCTTAATAAAGAAAACAATTAAGAAGCGAACTATCCAAAGCAATGACTTTCCGGTTTCATAATTTGGAAATGAAAAAGAAATCAGTCACCATCACTCAAAACAACTAAATGTCCTCTCAATTAGTTAGTCCTCTTTCCAAATTTATGACCCCACAAATAAGTCAGGCCGCCATTCACAGACCAAAAATCAACCAAGAATTATTTTCCATTTTTGCTTTGAAAACGGAAACAAGTGCCTCGAGTTGATTGCCACGACAATAATGCTTGTAGCAGGCAAACAAACAAACCAACAAAAAAAATCATCTTGATTATGTTTCAAGGAACCAAACCAACAATTCAGCATCGTATCCCACAAGGAGCCATTAAACAATCCAACGATGGAAACCGTATTCAACCAAAATCAAAGCCTCTCGAAAGATCTTATTTTTCATATTGTCACCAAACAAGGTATAAAGGAAGATTGAATTGACGGAGCAAATTCAAAACCATACACATGCAATTCATCAAAACCAGAACCTCCCAAAACCTGTCAAGTCTCCATCAAAACCCAAACAAAACAGTAACCAAGCAATAAAAATCAACCAAACATTCTCTTCCACTCAAATCCTAAGCAAAGAACAACCAATGTCATCGAAAAACTTCCCCACCGAAACATCCCGAGCTCAAGAGATCGAATCACAACGAACCCGCACCAAAAACAACTAAAAATGCCGCAAATTACCTCAAGGTACACCTCCGAAGTCACCGAAGATCAAGATCTGGAGCTGCGGACGGGATCGGCCACGACCAGGCGACGGAGACCAAGAGAGGACGGTAGAGAAAAAGGCAAAGAAAACGAAGAAATAGAGAGGTATTCGGTTAAAATAAAGTTTAATTAATCAAGCAATTTAAATGGTAAATTGTATATAACTTTTTTGAAAATTTATTAAACTATATTTTTTTCTCTAAATTTAAAAAATAATGTATAACTTTTTAAAATTTTATTAAATTATAGATTTTTCTTCGAAATTTAAAATTTATATATAACTTCTTAAAATCTTATTAAATTACTTTTTTATGTAAATTTTAAAATAAATATTTTTTCTAATTATGAGATATTTTCTAAAAATCTACTCATGTGTAAATTTATTATTAAAATTAGAAATATTCATAATATATATATATATTATTTAAAGTCATTTAAATTAAATTAAAAAATTAAAATACATTTTACCCTATTAGAGAAGGTTTTGGTGGTTCGATCGTTATTACAAAAAATTCGTTCTCGTTTAATTGAGAATTTTATCTTAAATTAAACTTTAACCTGAAATACAAAATGATAATTTTATCCTAATCTATTTTAAATATATTTCAACCTGAGTTATACTCAAGATTAGACTAAATAAGGGATGATATAAAACAAATTTAGAATCATTTTTGCATGTATTGTTCATTACATTATCTTAAACATGTTAGTGTTATTTTCATATTTTCATTTGAGCTTAAACACGTCAAACAATGTATATTTTCTAAATATTTTTATTTTAACAATCAATACACCAAAATTTTTTGGGTCAATCGCTTATAACTCTTTCAAATCTTGCCAAATTATATATTTCTTCTTAAAACTTGAAACATTAAATACAACTTCTTGAAAATTTTTTAAATTACATATTTCTCATCAACACTTAAAAAATTATAATTTTTTATTGGGTTACTTGATATATTAAATTTTTTTGGATATAAATTTATACATATTTCTCATCAAAACTTAAAAAATTATAATTTTTTATTGGGTTACTTGACATATTAAAAATATTTTTTGTATATAAATATATTATTAAAATCAGTAATATTTTAAAAATATATATTGTTTGACATTGTTTATATTGAAGTAAAAAATAAAAATACTTCCGATTTGGTATAGATTAACATAATGAAGAATATAGGTAAAAATCAATTCCAAATCTAGTTTATGTCGAGACTCAAATATGATCTAAATTGAACCCTAGTTCTAGTTAAAATTGAGCTAAAATGAGTTAAAATCAAATAATGACAAAATTATTATTTTATATATAGGGTCTAAATTTAATTCGAGATCAAACTGAAACTAGTTTAAATCAAACCAAGGATAAAATAGTTATTTTACATCTTAGGTTAAAATTTAATTTGAGATATATCTTTTAACCTAATAAGAGAGTTTTTTGTAATAATGATATAATTATCAAGGTTTTCTCTAACCAAGCCAGGAGTATTTTTGTCCTTTTATTTTAGTTTCAATGACGTTAAATGATATATATTTTCCAAATATTCATGATTCTAATGATATATATATACTTGATAAAGTTTTTGCAATATATCCAATAATACAAAAATAGTTATTTTTTTATTTGGAGGAAAAAAAGTAATTTAAAATAAATTCTAAGAGTTATATACAACTTTCAAGTTTCAAGGAAAAATATACGAGTTGACAAGATTTTAAGAAATTATATGTAATTTTTTAAATTTAAAGAAAAAAATGTGTAATTTAGTAAAATTTTAAGAAATTATATGCAATTAACCCAAAAAAATTATATATATAATTTTTAAAATTTGAATAAAAAATATGTAATTTAGTAAATTTTAAGAAGGTATACATAATTTTTTCAAATTTCAAGAAAATATATATAATTTTTAAAATTTGAAAGAGAAATATATAATTTGATAAAAAATTTTAAAATTATTTGCAATTGATCCTAATTAAAAATACTAAATTTTTTTTTTGTTTTTAATATAAAAATTTATGAATAGTTCGGTAAAAATTCGAAGCTATCAATTTAGAAATGGAAAGCGGGCAATTCGATACAACTAAGGGAAACGTAGACGGCAGAATATTCAATAATTATTAATATCCCGCTAATCACGGGAAATGTTATTTTGCAGACGTGATTAATTACGTGCCTTGCATAAGACTATACGATGCATCGCATTGCATGCTTCCTTCCTTTCAGACACAATGGACACATACCATTGAGCCGCCATAGACCAAATCAAAAGTCAAAAAATCAAAAAGGAAATATGATTTTCCTTTTTTTTGCTTTACATACCCAAAAACTCAAAAAAAGCAAAAGGAAATTAATATTTTACAGAAAGTCCATAGCATAATAAAAGGACAAATGAAAAGAATAAGCGTTTCCAAAAATCAGTACACACTACCCAAAACAAAGGTACATTGGCAAATATCCTAGCTATATATTGTTACCAATGTAATCGTTATTTTGCAGAAGGTTATCATTTACATAGATTTTAGTCAATTTGCATATTCTATTTTCAGTTCTATAGACCAGAAATCATGGATAATTAAAGATACATTCAAGAACATTTTAGAGGCCTACGGAATTTTTGCCACATCCCAAAACAGCATACTTTAATACCATCATTTATTTGTGGACAGCATTATTGAGCCCATTATCAATCTCCATCAAGAAGAAACTGGCCTTGGCCTCTAGTCAAAGATAACATGGCGAGCTATCCCTCGCTACTGGCCTCCTATGAATGTAGTTTGCAACTGATATACAAGAGAGCAAATTGTCTACATTGAAAACAGCTAAAACGCATATCAAACCACAGATGAAAATAACACATCCTAAATGAACATGAGCAAGTGCTGATACAAAGAGATCACACCTTAAAACCACAAGTTCAATAAAACATGCAGTGTTGTTTGATGCTCAGACATTTCCCTGAGAACCTCTGATTTGATACCCAGTGGAGCCAATTTGTCCCTCAAGTTTGGATCATTTCTGCACAAAAGGCACACCTTTTCATGAGTCAGAATTAGAAAAATAATTTCAGGTTTTTTCTCAAGTCTAGAAAAATAGTTTCTGGGTTACCGAAAAACCAAAAGTAGTTTCAGGTTTAACAGGGATTTAAATCAATTTGTGAAAACCATACACCCATTGTGATCACACAAAATCAACAGTACAAAGCCTAAAGGAGGAAAGAACATTCAAGCAGGGTGGGCATGGAACCTAAAGTTAACCATACCAGTTCCCAAATTATGTGCATACTACTTCAAAGCAGTACAGAAATTTCGCAGCAGGCCCAAAAAACCCAGGTTTTCAGCTCTAGATAAAGTAGGTGGCATCTCCAACCATGTAGTTTATTTCTTTGCATATGAATGTGGAATACTAATATCATCAAACGGATGATGATGAGGTTAACATTTTCAAGTTTGAAGTATCAAATAAGAGTTGCAGTTTGCTGATTATATGTGTTATGCAGGCATTTTGGTGCCTTGTTTTAAACTATGAGCCTGGCTTAGTGTTAGGAATGCGTTGGAGATATTAGGCCAAGTTCCTATATGGCAGGAAGGAGATTCAATTCTTATTGTTGATAAGCTAAAGGCACCAATGAAGCTGGTAGAAAGAGACCCTCTAATTTTGGATTATAAGTGGGCTCTTGTATCTCTCCCCAATTCAAGTGTCACATCGATACAGAGAAGGAAACTCCACGGCAGACTGGGTGGCAGATTATGGTAAGCTTCAAAAGCAAGGAGAAATGAGAAGATGAAAGAAGGATTTGCCTGAGTTGTTGAGGTTGGCAGCACACAATGCCTCTGCCAACTCAATTTGCAGATTCTTCCCCACCTAGTTAAAAGAATGAATTGGCTGAAATCATGATGATACTAGGTAGTATAG
Organism: Trichopus zeylanicus subsp. travancoricus; assembly: GCA_005019695.1. NCBI lineage: Eukaryota > Viridiplantae > Streptophyta > Magnoliopsida > Dioscoreales > Dioscoreaceae > Trichopus > Trichopus zeylanicus. The sequence continues at coordinate 251,419 of RXID01022135.1, forward strand.
ATATCATTATGGGAGAAGTTGATTGTCGAAATGATAATTGATGACAGACAGAAGTTAGTCACACCTTAAACATTAGCTTGGTGATTCTACCACCCTCTTGTACGTGAGAAGTCATGGGTTCAAACCTTGCTTAAAACAGGGCTTCAATGGTAAATTCCATTTACTAAAAAAAGAAAATGAGGTCTTCGTATTCTTAGAAATTTTCACCAAGGGCACATCCGGTAACTTGGACAAGCCAGAAACATGCATATGCTGGCAGTTGAACAGTCATTTGATGGAAACATATGCCAAGTAGATTCATTAAGCCAATTTGCAGCATACTTTATGATTCAGAGAACTCATCAAGAAAAAAAGGCAGCATTTTACCTTAAGTACTGTGCATCTGGAATCAACTTAGCTGGAATCTATTTTTCAGTATGCCTGCGCTTGTGTCTACGATGTGAATGGGATCCATGTGCATTACGTGGACGTTTTCTTGCCTTTTTACTGCAAGATAAGGAAAAAGAAGGGAAGACTTTTGAGCAAGGACAACATTTATATTCCAAAAGGCAAATCTTGAAAGGATTCAAACAAATTTGCTTGCAAGAAAACCGCCAATACTGACCAGAAAACACAAGATAGCAACCTATATAGGAAGAATATAGGGACCACAAACAAAGCAGAAGCCTGCAATAACAAACATTACTTCCATGTGAATAATAGGTTTACAAGTGACCAGGATAATAAAAGACGAGAAATAATCCACTTAGATAAATACCAAAAGCCACGCAAATTCTTTAGTTGCAAGTGGGCTTGTCAATTCATGCATCTTTAGTTTCTCCTGCACTGTGGCTTGCACCTATAAAAGCACAATTTAGAAAAGTATGAAATTCTTTGTTAACTATAGAGTTACCTCAACCACCTTTAGAGTCAGCATAATGTACAAAGCAATAATTATACTTCAGTCAAGATGTCCACAAGAAACAGAAATACAACTCTTCAGAATAGGTAAAACCCAAACAGAAGGTACAGCAGTAACTTGATTACCACAGACCATGCATTTTTCCTGTTATTGAGTAGACACACCCTACTCACTGTTATGCTTATGATGACTATTTGAAAGCTGACAATCTGAATATAGAAGTTGAAGTAAAACAAAATCTAAAACTGTACACATCTGTGAAATCGTCATTCTCCATCCACAACTCCATAATCTTCTTTGTGCAACAACTCAAGCAGCACAGATCACATTTCAAAAAGAGGATAAATTGCAGAAGTGCCTCCTGTACCACCTAAGAAATATGTATACTCACAATGGACCTCTGATGTTTTGCAGAAATATCCATAAATATGGAAAAGTTCATTCACTGTACATGGATACATTCTCAGTTCAGTCCTCTCAATAAAACAAATGCTTGCTTGTAACAATTAGGCAAATGAAAAATTTACCATAAATTCTCTAAGAAAACAGAATTGGAATGCTCAGAGTATAGACCATGAAGATTGAAAAAACAGCCAAGAAGAAAAAAATCTGCCTGGTGAATGCACATTTATGTCAAAAGTACTGCACGAAGAGTGTACCTGACAATGATACCCTGTTGATGATTTCAGAAACTTTCTATAAGTGTGGGTTGCATGTTTTGTATATGGCTTCAACATTTGCTGCACTTTCTCAACATGAGGTTTGATGATACTAGTTACTTGATCAATATAGTGCTTGGTGATCTTTTTGGCTTCCTAGTGACAAAATACAACGAGATAATTCACGCTAGCATCTAAACGGATCAAGTGACACCATTCAACTGGTGACAGGAAAAAGTACCTGGAGATAAGGATCTGCTGACTTGCGAGCCTTAACAATGTGTGGTGTAACTGTTGCCTTGGTCTTCTCAAAAGTATCAATGGCCTTTGCAGACATAGATTCCATATACGGTTTAGCACAATTTGTCACAGATTCACAGCATTCTTTAACAGCAGGGATCCATTGCTTCACAGTTAAGAGCAATTAATTAGTGGACTACAACCTATTCACTGCAGAAGCACATAACTATTAATGATGAATGCAAAAATCTTGAGTAACATTTCTATTGACTACGGAGATTGAGATAATTCATCTGCGACACATCCAATACTAACTTAAAATTTCAGTTGATCATCAAATCGGAATTATTGAATACCTCTTTGCAAGTAAATCATATTCAACAACTTTAAGCTCAGTTTAGTAGGGAAAAACTAAGAAGAATCAAGAATACCAATATATTTTGTATCAAGGTTTTAATAGAGTGCCCATAATAAACTTACAGTTTTAGCTGTTTGCAGATGGGGTTCAGCCCATTTCTGAGCCTCTGCTGATTTCTCTGATGCCTAAAACATAAGTTCCACATAAAAAAAAAAGACGGACTACATAATGATAACATGCAACACAAAATTGATAACGTCAAAACAAAGATACCATCAATAGGTCAAAATACCTTCTGCAGGAATATAGCCAGAGCAGGTTTCACATGCTCATTCCAACAAGTTACAGTTAGCACCTGTAAGTGGACATTGAAAGTTTTAAAAGATGTCAAAACAGATAATCTTTAACAAATATAAATCAAGGAATTTTAAATATACCTGAAAACGATCTATATGGGTAACAAACCAAGGAGGCAACCATGCTTTATGAACCTAACTCAATGATCATGGTAAAATAATCACTATTTGTCAATAAATCAAAGTGTCAGAGTGCAATGCATCCAAAAAATTTAGAACAGCAAGTAACCAATCATGCATAAAAAACATGACCAACGGTCTAGATGTACATAATCAGAAACCAGGTACCAACAAGAAGTGTACAAGTAAGAAGAATAAACTAGCAAGCAACAAAATCTCCAAGAAAAAAAAATGTAAAGAAACATCTTTGGCAGTAATCCACCTTTTCAATCTGTATGTAATCACGCTTTGAATATTAAAGCAAGATGAACTATAGAAGAACTGATGAACTTTGATAGTGGACCAGAATAACTCATATTACCAGGGGAAGAATACATTGTACTGTCATGAAAACCAAACATTTTACAGTACCCAGTCTCCCACATGAGACTAAGTTGAGATTTGCACATAGCAAGTCCAATGGCCCCCAACCTTTCTTCCCTTCAGTTATGGTCATTTCCTTTCATCTACAACCACCTGCAACTCCTGGCTCCCATTCCAAATTAACATTCTTCCTTGACCCATGCAACACATTCTTGCACATTGATCAATAGAAACTTGAAGAGAGCTGAAAGGCTAGATCAGATGAGAAGGTAGAGAAGATTTTTAAGGGGTTAAGATATTTGCAAAATCAGAGTTGGTAACAAGGTTTCAAGCATGATAAGTAATTTACATGCATACAAATCTTGTAACATCCTTTAATTGGGCAATTAACTTGATCTAGTTATGACAGTGGACAAAAAAAATCCACTCCATTTTTTATATGCAATTATCATATATTCCATAAATTTGGGGATGACCCAATGCCAGAACTCCCTCACAAGTACCTACATAAGCCTGATTGACTGATTTTAAATGCTTAAATAGATCCATCTGACGGCAGAAGCCTTGCAGGACTTGCTGTTGGAGTTACTGACATGACAACATCACCTAACTCCATCTTTGAACCAAAATAACCAAACTGGCCATTATAAATGGAAGAAAAAGCAAATTTGAAAGGCTAGTTCAACTCTATACAGCTAGATAATCTTCTTAGGACACTAAAATCATGTGGAAAATATCTACATCCAATAGAGAAATATAAGATGAGAAGGTGATGGTTTATGCTTAAAATGTCTTATGTTTCAGAATAATATACAACTCCAAAAAGGCAAACGTGACTTCCACTCAGATTGGATGCATTTTAGAAGTTTAGCTCCGATACCCTTTGGCTTCACTAGAAGAGTAAAAGACTTAACACAATCTACACAAATAAACAACTTATGAAATATAAAATACTATAAGAAAGCAAACATTGCAGAGCCATTGCAAACTAGAGAATGTTACATCCCAACAACTAGGGAAGAATATAATAGATATTTTCTTTTTTTAAATGGGAGGCATGCAATAGTTGTACAAGCAAAGTATTGGGAGTAATGCAGACTTCCATTATTTCACCTCTGTTAACTCCTTCGATTTTGATGTTGCTTCTAATTGTGCTCTCATCAACTCTTCCTGCAAAATAGTGTAATTTCTATTTTTTAAATATGTATGATTCTGTAACATATTGGAAGACAATACAGCATGTATATTTCACCGATGTTGACAAACCTCTGCAACTTTTAAAGCTTGCTCAGTCTTTTGAATTCTGTGCTTCTGTTCATCTACAGTTTTTTGAAGCTGCAAGATAAAAGCAAAGGATAATAAATGCTACAGCATCTAGTACAATGTAAATTTACGCAGAAATATAGAACTCCACAACAGTATATTTCACAGAGCACTAAGAGGTCTATCTTTTGAGCCTTATTCCCTTTTATATAAGCTGAAAGCAGGATTAAATGCAAAATTCAAATTCTGGCATTTTCTCCCAATGTCAAAGAAAAGATGATTAAGCATTTGTTTTTCAGAGTATACTGCAGGAGATAAATAAAACAGGACAAGGATTTATGCATATCCATTTCATGTAAAAAAGCATTTCATCAACCTAATGTCATGCATATGCAAGACCATGGAGACAACTTCCCTTAGCATGAAATGGATAGCTCTCATGAGCATTGTGACTGATATTAGAATACAGTATGAAAAAAACATAATAGCCAATGATCCATGAAGAAAACCGTAGTTGGAATCCATTGAATAACATTACATTTCCAAAATACAGAGATAAAGATAGAAAATGAAAAAAGGAATTAGGCTATCTTTGATATAGCAGCTGACCTGTGAGGCTCGAATATTGAACTATATATTTTTTAACTAAATGAAGAATGGCATTATCCAGTTAATTTTGAAAGGAGAAAAAAAAAGCCATGGCATGATGCTTCCAACCGTATAAACACAATTCCCCTTGAAGCAGCCTAGTTTAATGAGCTGCAGCATTTCAAACCAATATCATGAAACATGATTTAATATAGAAAATATTGGCACAGTGAAAAAAACAACTTCATTGAAGACAAAAAAAAGCATATCACTTACTCTTTCTAGTTTCAAATTCAGAACTCCTGCTTTTTTCTCTGCTTCTCTAGCTCTTGCCTCCAAAGCATCTTTCTCACGACTATGAATCTGAATCTCCTTTATAAGTCGCCTCACCTGCTAAGAGAACCCAGTAATATGTGGTAAAACTCCATATAACATTGACAAATACAAGTCCGCACCTGTGCTTCAAGCTCGCTAGCTCTTGCATTAGATTTTCCCACCATTTCTGCCACATCTAGAGCACCCTTTTTCTATTTAAAAAAAGAAAAGAAAAGCAACTTTCTTGATCAAAATTTAGAGAAGATAGATAAGGATAAATACTAGATTTTTGCGCGCACTTGCCTGAAGTGATTCAATTTCTTTCTCCAGTGAGGCGATGCTCGCAGACTTCTCCTGAATTAACTTCCCCAGCCAAGCAATGCTGTCATCCTTGCTTTTCAGTTCCTGTGCTTTCTCAGAAATACTTAATTCTACATAGTAATAAAAAACACACAAATTAGTGCGTATCAAGATAATTATCATTCAGATCATTCAATCCATGTTTTAGAAACTCACAACAGTCAACAGTCTTCTAACACCACAATAAATAATTACTCACATTATTCCTAGTCAATAGTTTGCGGTGCAAAAATTACTGCATAATCATATATCAAATTACACCAACGAACAACATCCAAAAAAGAGCTCGATTTTTATTAAATCAAAACAATCCTTTTAGCTTCTCAGTTATGTATTAGAACAAAAAAACACTATCAGAAGAACTCAAAGAAAATGAGAAAAACAGATAGAATTTATAACTCTGAGTAAGCTCTGACGCTGATCGCAATTATTATGGCTACATCATCGAAAAATACTACGCTAACAAGCAAGATTACAACAAAAACTATGGAAAAATTCCAGCATCCATGTTTCCTCCCGACGAGAAAAGCATAAAACAAACATACAATGATAAAACGAAAAAAACTGAGATTAACCAGCATTTCCAAAATTCCATGTAAACCTAAGAGATCGAAACGGAACCGACCAAGGGTCGAGATCTTCGACCGCAGCTGCTCCAGCGCTGATCCCGAGACGTCGCCTTCGACCCCTGCGCCCGCCCTGGCGCCGAGCAGCACGAGCACAAGCACGATCGCAACCGCCAAAACCTTCGCCGCCGCCATGAAAACAGGATCAAATGAGCTTCTCCTCTTCGTTTCCCTCTCTTTCTGCGCGGCGGAGAAACAGAAGAGAACCGGAAGCAAAAATAACACTTGAAGCACCAAAACCGCCACGTGGCGGTTCCGCTGACAATTTCTGCCCCGTGATGAAATCTCAGCCGTTTGTAGAACCTCGAGATAGGGTCGCAATACAGTGGGGGAAGGAAATTGGCACGTGCCGGGAGGGTGGACGGAATTGTGACACGTGCGCGCCGGGAGAGGGATGTGAGGCGGTGCACGTGACCAGGGTCGTTGGACTGAAGAAGGGCACTTTGGGGAACGCAGCGGTTCTCAACGCGATTCGGGTGGTGTTTTGGGGTCGTTGCGTAGTTACATTTTGCAAAATGGTCCTTTAAGTTTGGTAGGTTATGTGAACGGAGACTAGGGGCGAGCAAAACCGGTTAACCGGACCGGTTTTGCTCATTTGAGAACCGAAACCGTATCGGTTTGGATGAAGAACCGGTTTTCCGGTTCCGGTTCTAAACCGGTTATAAACCGGTTCTAAAACCGGTTAACCGGATCTCCGGCATCGCGACGATCGGCGAGGGCGAGGCGGCGTTGCTGTGAGCGCGGGGGCAAGCGCGAAGGCGAGGCGGCGTCGCTGCGAGCTCGGGGGTGAGGGCGAGGCTGAGGCCGAGGCGGCGTCAGCGCGTTGCTGCGAGCTCGAGGGTGAGACGAGGGCGAGGCTGAGGCGGCGTCGGCGCGTTGTTGCGAGCTCGGGGGCAAGGCGAGGGCGAGGGCGAGGCGGCGGCGTCGGCGCGTTGCTGCGAGCGCAAGGTCGAGGCGAGGGCGAGGCCGAGACAGCGGCAGCGGCGCGTTGCTGCGAGCCCAAGGGCGAGGCGAGGGCGAGGCGGCGCAATTAGAATTAGGGTTGGGGTTAGGGTTAGGGTTTTATATATAAAAAGGAAAACCGGTACGGTTCCGGTTAACCGGTTTTTCAGAGAACGAATAACCGGAACCGAAACCGAAAAACCGGTTCTGTGAAATTTCAGAATCGGAACCGTACCGGTTTGCACTAATAACCGGTTTCCGGTACGGTCCGGTTAACCAGTTTTCTGATTTTTTTTGCTCACTCCTAACGGAGACCTTGTGAGATTAAGCATTGGATGTGGGCATGTCTCCTCTCTAGTAGCACATGCACGTGCAGTACTTATTTTCAATGTTTATTACTATTTTTTATAAAATATATTTGTGAATATAAGAAAGCAAATGGTGATATGCAAGAAGCAAAAAAGAACGAGTAGTATTGGCAAGGGTGATTAGGGTATGGGAAAAGTATTTCGGCTTTGATTATTATCTTATCTTATTACTTACTAAAATTTATTTTATATTTATTTATAATAAATATTTCCCGTTATTGGTTAGGTTCCGTGATGATATGTTTGTATAATAATATTAAATAATTAGTCAAATAGTGACTGAATCAATAAAGATAAGAGATAATTACTCATAACCCCTAATTAGTCTTAATTATGTATAACTCCCGTAATTTCTGGAATTACCCACAACCTCTCATTTTCGAAAATATTTACCCACACCCCCTGATCGTTATTTAATCAAAATTTTTTCAAAAAATTTCGATTTTACCCTCGATTATTTTACATATACACCCCTAAAAACTTATTTTTTTATATTTAAAGCCCCAAATTCGATTTTTTTGTAAATAACACCCCGAAA